>CM038142.1:385418322-385764211 GCA_021437245.1 Aegilops speltoides
GTTGGGGAACGTAGTAATTTCAAAAAATTTCCTACGCACACGCAAGATCATGGTGATGCATAGCAACGAGAGGGGAGAGTGTTGTCTACGCACTCGTGAGACCCGGCGAAGCGATCACAACGTAGAGGAAGTAGTCGACGTTCTCCTCGCGATCCGACCGATCCGGCGCCAAGCACTCCGACGCCCCGAGTTCTTGACACACGTACAGCTCGATGACGTCCCTCGTACTCGATCCAGCCGAGTGTCGAGGGAGAGTTTCACAAGACGACGGCGTGGTGACGATCTTGATGTTTCACCGGCGCAGGCTTTCGCCTAAGCTTCGAACAGGTATAACCGAGGTGGAATATGGTGGAGGGGGCACCGCACACGGCTAAGGAACGATCTAAAGATCAAACTTGTGTGTTCCAAGGTGCTCCCTGCCCCGTATATAAAGGAGGGAGGGGAGGCCGGCCGGCCTAGCTAGGCGCGGGAGGAGTCCTACTCCTCTGGGAGTAGGACTCCCCCTTTCCTAGTTGGATTAGGTTTGGGGGGAGGGGGAAGAGGAGAGGGGGCGCCGCCCCCCCTTCCTTGTCCTATTCGGACTGGAAGGGAGAGGGCGCGCGGCCACCCCCTGGCCGGCCCCTCCTCTTCTCCCTCGAGGCCCACCAAGGCCCATTTACCCCCCGGGGGGTTCCGGTAACCTCCCGGTACTCCGGTAAATTCCTGTTTTCGCCCGGAACCATTCCGAACTCCAAACATAGGCTTCCAATATATCAATCTTTATGTCTCGACCATTTCGAGACTCCTCGTCATGTCCGTGATCACATCCGGACTCAACTTCTTGGTACATCAAAATACATAAACTCATAATAAGCATCATCGAAACCTTAGCGTGCATGGACCCTACGGTTCGAGAACAATGTAGACATGACCTAGAACTATTCACGGTCAATAACCAACAGCGGACCTGGATGCCCATATTGGTTCCTACATATTCTACGAAGATCTTTATCGGTCGGACCGCATAACAACATACGTTGTTCCCTTTGTCATCGGTATGTTACTTGCCCGAGATTCGATCGTCGGTATCCAATACCTAGTTCAATCTCGCTACGGCAAGTCTCTTTACTCGTTCCGTAATACATCATCTCACAACTAACTCATTAGTTATAGTGCTTGCAAGGCTTCAATGATGTGCATTACCGAGAGGGCCCAGAGATACCTCTCCGACAATCGGAGTGACAAAACCTAATCTCGAAATACGCCAACCCAACATCTCGCCTTTGGAGACACCTGTAGTACTCCTTTATAATCACCCGATTCGTTGTGACGTTTGGTAGCACCAAAGTGTTCCTCCGTAAACGGAGTTGCATAATCTCATAGTTACAGGAACATGTATATGTCATGGATAAAAGCAGTAGCAACATACTCAACGATCGTGTGCTAAGCTAAGGGAATGGGTCATGTCAATCAGATCATTCTACTAACGATGTGACCTTGTTAATCAAATAACAACTATTTGTTCATGGTCAGGAAAACATAACCATCTTTGATTAACAAGCTAGTCTAGTAGAGGCATACTAGTGACATATTGTTTTGTCTATGCATTCACACATGTATCATGTTTCCGGTTAATACAATTCTAGCATGAATGATAAACATTTATCATGAAATAAGGAAATAAATAATAACTTTATTATTGCCTCTAGGGCATATTTCCTTCAGTCTCCCACTTGCACTAGAGTCAATAATCTAGATTACATAGTAATGATTCTAACACCCATGGAGTCTTGGTGCTGATCATGTTTTGCTCGTGGAAGAGGCTTAGTCAACGGTCGCAATATTCAGATCCGTATGTATCTTGCAAATCTCTATGTCTCCCACCGGACTAAGTCCGGATGGAATTGAAGCGTCTCTTGATGTGCTTGGTCCTCTTGTGAAATCTGGATTCCTTCGCTAAGGCAATTGCTCCAAAGATTGTCACGTAAGATTTTCATTGGACCCGATGCACTAGGTATGACACCTAGATCGGATATGAACTCCTTCATCCGACTCCTTCATTAGCTGCTTCGAAGCTGCTATGTACTCCGCTTCACATGTAGATCCCGCCACGACGCTTTGTTTAGAACTGCACCAACCGACTCCTCCGTTTAGTGTAAATCGATCCGTCTGCGATTTAGAATCGTCCGGATCGGTGTCAAAGCTTGCATCAACGTAACTGCCATTTATGAGCTCTTTGTCACCTCCATATACGAGAAACATATCCTTAGTCCTTTTCGGTGTTTCAGATGTTCTTGACCGCTGTCCAATGATCCACTCTGGATTACTTTGGTACCTTCCTGCTAGGCTTATAGCAAGGCACACATCAGTCCCGGTACACAACATTGCATACATGATAGAGCCTATGGCTGAAGCATAGGAACATCTTTCATTTTCTCTCTATCTTCTGCTGTGGTCGGGCATTGAGTCGACTCAACTTCACACCTTGTAACACGTGCAAGAACCCTTTCTTTGCTTGATCCATTTTGAACTTCTTCAAAATTTTGTCAAGGTATGTGCTTTGTGAAAGTCCAATTAAGCGCCTTGATCTATCTCTATAGATCTTAATGCCCAATATGTAAGCAGCTTCACCGAGGTCTTTCATTGAAAAACTCTTATTCAAGTATCCCTTTATGCTATCCAGAATTCTATATCATTTCCGATCAGCAATATGTCATCCACATATAATATCGTAAATGCTACTGAGCTCCCACTCACTTTCTTGTAAATCAGAGCTTCACCAAAAGTCTGTACAAACCCAAATGCTTTGATCACACTATCAAAGCGTTTATTCCAACTCCGAGATGCTTGCACCAGTCCATAGATGGATCATTGGAGCTTGCACACTTTGTTAGCTCCTTTGGATCGATAAAACCTTCTCGTTGCATCATATACAACTCTTCTTCCGTAAATCCATTCAGAATGCGTCTTTACATCCATTTGCCAAATTTCATAATCATAAAATGCGCAATTGCTAACATGATTCGGACGGACTTAAGCATCGCTTCGGGTGAGAAGGTCTCATCGTAGTCAACCCCTTGAACTTGCCGAAACCCTTTGCGACAAGTCGAGCTTTATAGACGATAACATTACCGTCGGCGTCGGTCTTCTTCTTGAAGATCCACTTGTTTTCTATTGCTTGCCTACCCTCGGGCAAGTCAACCAAAGTCCATACTTTGTTTTCATACATGGATCCCATCTCGATTTCATGGCCTCAAGCCATTTTGCGAATCTGGGCTCACCATCGCTTCTTCATAGTTCGTAGGTTCATCATGATCTAGTAGCATGATTTCCGAACAGGATTGCCATACCACTCAGTGCGGATCTTACTCGGTTGATCTACGAGGTTCTGTAGTAACTTGATCTCAAGTTTCATGATCAACATCATTAACTTCCTCACTACTTGGTGTAGGTGTCTCGAAACCGGTTTCTGCGATTTAACTACTTTCAAGTAAGGGAGAAGGTACTATTACCTCATCAAGTTCCACTTTCCTCCCACTCACTTCTTTCGAGAGAAACTCCTTCTCTAGAAAGGATCCATTCTTAACAACGAATGTCTTGCCTTCGGATCTGTGATAGAAGGTGTACCCAACTATCTCCTTTGGGTATCCTATGAAGACACATTTCTCCGATTTGGGTTCGAGCTTATCGTTGAAGCTTTTTCACATAAGCATCGCATCCCCAAACTTTAAGAAACGACAACTTTGGTTTCTTGCTAAACCATAGTTCATAAGGTGTCGTCTCAACGGATTTTGACGGTGTTCTATTCAGGTGTGAATGCGGCCGTCTCTAGAGCATAACCCCAAAACGATAGCGGTAAATCAGAAGAGACATCATAGATCGCACCATATCTAGTAAAGCACGATTCTGACGTTCGGACACACCATTACGTTGTGGTGTTCGGGTGGCGTGAGTTGCGAAACTATTCCGCATTGTTTCAAATGTAGACCAAACTCGTAACACAAATATTCACCTCCACGATCGATCGTAGAAATTTAATTTTCTTGTTACGATGATTTTCAACTTCACTCTGAAATTCTTTGAACTTTTCAAATGTTTCAGACTTATGTTTCATTAAGTAGATATACCCATATCTGCTTAAGTCATCTGTGAAGGTGAGAAAATAACGATATCCGCCACGAGCCTCAACATTCATCGGACCACATACATCTCAGATGTATGATTTCCAACAAATCTGTTGCTCTCTCCATAGTACCGAGAACGGTGTTCTAGTCATCTTGCCCATGAGGCACGGTTCGCAAGTGCCAAGTGATTCATAATCAAGTGACTCCAAAAGTCCATCAAGATGGAGTTTCTTCATGCGCTTTATACCGATATGACCTAAACGGCGAGTGCCACAAATAAGTTGCACTATCATTATCAACTCTGCATCTTTTGGTTTCAACATTATGAATATGTGTATCACTACTATCGAGATTCATCAAAATAGACCACTCCTCAAGGGTGCATGACCATAAAAGATATTACTCATATAAATAGAACAACCATTATTCTCGATTTAAATGAATAACCGTCTCGCATCAAACAAGATCCAGATATAATGTTCATGCTCAACGCAGCACCAAATAACAATTATTTAGGTCTAAAACTAATCCGAAGGTAGATGTAGAGGTAGCGTGCCGACCGCGATCACATCGACTTTGGAACCATTTCCCACGCGCATCGTCACCTCGTCCTTTGCCGTTGTTCGCTAATCCGTAGTCCTGCTTGAGTTGCAAATATTAGCAATGTAACCAATATCAAATACCAGTGCTCTGCGAGCTCTAGTAAGGTACACATCAATAACATGTATATCACATATACCTTTGTTCACCTTGCCATCCTTCTTATCCGCCAAATACTTGGGGCAGTTCCGCTTCCAAAGGTCCGGTGCGCTTGCGGTAGAAGCACTCGATTTCAGGCTTAGGTCCGACTTGGGTTTCTTCTCTGAGCAAAGAACTTGCTTGTTGTTCTTCTTGAAGTTCCTTCTTCTTCCTTTGCCTTTCTTCTTGAAACTAGTGGTCTTATTGACCATCAACACTTGATGCTCCTTCTTGATTTCTACCTCCGCGCCTTTAGCATTGCGAAGAGCTCGAGCATAGTTTTCACTAACCCTTGCATATTATAGTTCATCACGAAGCCTTTGTAGCTTGGTGGCGGTGATTGAAGAATTACATCAATGACACAATCATTCGGAAGATTAACTCCCAATTGTGTCAAGTGATTGTAGTACCCGGACATTACGAGTATATGCTCACTAATGTAACTTTCTCCTCCATCTTGCAGCTATAGAACTTATTGGAGACTTCATATCTCTCAATCCGGGCATTACTGTTGGAATATCAACTTCAACTCTGGAACATCTCATATGCTCCATGACGTTCAAAACGTCGTTGAAGTCCCGGTTCTAAGCCGTAAAGCATGGCACACTGAACTATAGAGTAGTCATCGCTTTGCTCGCGGACATTCTTAACGCCGTCGCCAGCATCACGCATCGGGCTGTCACCTAGCGGTGCATCCAGACGTAACTCTTCATGCAGCAATGAGGATGATCCTCAAATTCGGACCCAATCCGTGTAATTGCTACCATCATCTTTCAACTTTGCTTTCTCAAGGAACGCATTAAAATTCAACGGAACAACAAAGACGAGCCATCTATCTACAATCAAACATAAACAAGCAAGATACTATCAGTACTAAGTTCATGATAAATTTAAGTTCAATTAATCATATTACTTAAGAACTCCCACTTAGAAAAACATCTCTAGTCATCTAAGTGATCACGTGATCCAAATCAACTAAACCATAACCGATCATCACGTGAAATGGAGTAGTTTTCAATGGTGAACATCTTATGTTGATCATATCTACTATATGATTCACGCCGACCTTTCGGTCTCCGTGTTCGAGGCCATATCTGCATATGCTAGGCTCGTCAAGTATAACCCAAGTATTCTGCGTGTGCAAAACTGGCTTGCACCCGTTGTAGATGGACGTGAGCTTATCACACCCGATCATCACGTGGTGTCTGGGCACGACGAACTTTGGCAACGGTGCATACTCGGGGAGAACACTTCTTGATAATTTAGTGAGAGATCATCTTATAATGCTACCGTCAATCAAAGCAAGATAAGATGCATAAAAGGATAAACATCACATGCAAATCAATATAAGTGATATGATATGGTCATCATCATCCTCGTGCTTCATGATCTCCATCTTGCTGCACCACCATGATCACCATCGTCACCGGCGCGACGCCTTGATCTCCATCGTAGCATCGTTGTCGTCTCGCCAAACTTATGCTACTACGACTATCGCTACCGCTTAGTGATAAAGTAAAGCATTACAGGGCGATTGCATTGCATACAATAAAGCGACAACCATATGGCTCCTGCCAGTTGCCGATAACTTCGGTTACAAAACATGATCATCTCATACAATAAAATATAGCATCACGTCTTGACCATATCACATCACAACATGCCCTGCAAAAACAAGTTAGACGTCCTCTACTTTGTTGTTGCAAATTTTACGTGGCTGCTACGGGCTTAAGCAAGAACCAGTCTCACCTACGCATCAAAACCACAACGATACTTCGTCAAATAGACTCCGTTTAACCTTCTCAAGGACCGGGCGTAGCCACACTCGGTTCAACTAAAGTGAGAGAGACAGCACCCACCAGTCACCTTTAAGCAACGAGTGCTCGTGGCGGTGAAACCAGTCTCGCGTAAGCGTCTGCGTAATGTCGGTCAGGCGCTTCATCTCACAATACCGCTGAACCAAAGTATGACATGCTGGTAGGTAGTATGACTTTGTATCGCCCACAACTCACTTGTGTTCTACTCGTGCAAAACATCAAACCATATAAAAAACCTAGGCTCTGATACCACTGTTGGGGAACGTAGTAATTTCAAAAAATTTCCTACGCACACGCAAGATCATGGTGATGCATAGCAACGAGAGGGGAGAGTGTTGTCTCGTACCCTCGTAGACCCGGCGAAGCGATCACAACGTAGAGGAAGTAGTCGTCGTTCTCCTCGCGATCCGACCGATCCGGCGCCGTTACTCCGACGCCCGAGTTCTTGACACACGTACAGCTCGATGGCGTCCCTCGTACTCGATCCAGCCGAGTGTCGAGGAGAGTTTCGTCGACCTGACGGCGTGGTGGCGATCTTGATGTTTCACCGGCGCAGGGCTTCGCCTAAGCTTCGCGACGGTATAACCGAGGTGGAATATGGTGGAGGGGGGCACCGCACACGGCTAAGGAACGATCTAAAGATCAAACTTGTGTGTTCCAAGGTGCCCCCCTGCCCCCGTATATAAAGGAGGGAGGGGGGAGGCCGGCCGGCCTAGCTAGGGCGCGCCGGGAGGAGTCCTACTCCTACCGGGAGTAGGACTCCCCCCTTTCCTAGTTGGATTAGGTTTGGGGGAGGGGAAAGAGGAGAGGGCGCCCTTCTTCTTGTCCTATTCGGACTGGGGGAGAGGCGACGCCACCCCCCTGGCCGGCCCTCCTCTTCTCCCTCGAGGCCCACTAAGGCCCATTTACCCCGGGGTTCCGTAACCTCCGGTACTCGGTAAATTCCTGTTTTGCTTGCCCGAACCATTCGAACTCCAAACATAGGCTTCCAATATATCAATCTTTATGTCTCGACCATTTCGAGACTCCTCGTCATGTCCGTGATCACATCCGGACTCGAACTTCTTCGGTACATCAAAATACATAAACTCATAATAACCGCCATCGAAACCTTAAGCGTGCGGACCCTACGGTTCGAGAACAATGTAGACATGACCTAGAACTATTCACGGTCAATAACCAACAGCGGGACCTGGATGCCCATATTGGTTCCTACATATTCTACGAAGATCTTTATCGGTCGATCCGCATAACAACATACGTTGTTCCCTTTGTCATCGGTATGTTACTTGCCCGAGATTCGATCGTCGGTATCCAATACCTAGTTCAATCTCGTTACCGCAAGTCTCTTTACTCGTTCCGTAATACATCATCTCACAACTAACTCATTAGTTATAGTGCTTGCAAGGCTTCATGATGTGCATTACCGAGAGGGCCCAGAGATACCTCTCCGACAATCGGAGTGACAAAACCTAATCTCAAATACGCCAACCCAACATCTCGCCTTTGGAGACACCTGTAGTACTCCTTTATAATCACCCGATTCGTTGTGACGTTTGGTAGCACCAAAGTGTTCCTCCGTAAACGGAGTTGCATAATCTCATAGTTACGGGAACATGTATATGTCATGGATAAAAGCAGTAGCAACATACTCAACGATCGTGTGCTAAGCTAAGGGAATGGGTCATGTCAATCGATCATTCTACTAATGATGTGACCTCGTTAATCAAATAACAACTCTTTGTTCATGGTCGAAAACATAACCATCTTTGATTAACAAGCTAGTCTAGTAGAGGCATACTAGTGACATATTGTTTTGTCTATGCATTCACACATGTATCATGTTTCCGGTTAATACAATTCTAGCATGAATGATAAACATTTATCATGAAATAAGGAAATAAATAATAACTTTATTATTGCCTCTAGGGCATATTTCCTTGATCTCCCACTTGCACTAGAGTCAATAATCTAGATTACATAGTAATGATTCTAACACCCATGGAGTCTTGGTGCTGATCATGTTTTGCTCGTGGAAGAGGCTTAGTCAACGGTCCGCAATATTCAGATCCGTATGTATCTTGCAAATCTCTATGTCTCCCACGGACTAAGTCCGGATGGAATTGAAGCGTCTCTTGATGTGCTTGGTCCTCTTGTGAAATCTGGATTCCTTCGCTAAGGCAATTGCTCGATATTGTCACGAAGATTTTCATTGGACCCGATGCACTAGGTATGACACCTAGATCGGATATGAACTCCTTCATCCGCACTCCTTCATTAGCTGCTTCGAAGCTGCTATGTACTCCGCTTCACATGTAGATCCCGCCACGACGCTTTGTTTAGAACTGCACCAACCGACAGCTCCTCCGTTTAGTGTAAATCGTATCCGGTCTGCGATTTAGAATCGTCCGGATCGGTGTCAAAGCTTGCATCAACGTAACTGTTTACGATGAGCTCTTTGTCACCTCCATATACGAGAAACATATCCTTAGTCCTTTTCGGTATTTCAGATGTTCTTGACACTGTCCGATGATCCACTCTGGATTACTTTGGTACCTTCCTGCTAGGCTTATAGCAAGGCATACATCAGTCTGGTACACAGATTGCATACATGATAGAGCCTATGGCTGAAGCATAGGAACATCTTTTATTTTCTCTCTATCTTCTGCGGTGGTGGGGCATTGAGTCGACTCAACTTCACACCTTGTAACACGTGCAAGAACCCTTTCTTTGCTTGATCCATTTTGAACTTCTTCAAAATTTTGTCAAGGTATGTGCTTTGTGAAAGTCAATTAAGCGTCTTGATCTATCTCTATAGATCTTAATGCCCAATATGTAAGCAGCTTCACCGAGGTCTTTCATTGAAAAACTCTTATTCAAGTATCCCTTTATGCTATCCAGAATTCTATATCATTTCCGATCAGCAATATGTCATCCACATATAATATCGAAAATGCTACAGAGCTCCCACTCACTTTCTTGTAAATCTGAGCTTCACCAAAAGTGCAGATACAAACCCAAATGCTTTGATCACACTATCAAAGCGTTTATTCCAACTCCGAGATGCTTGCACCAGTCCATAGATGGATCGCTGGAGCTTGCACACTTTGTTAGCTCCTTTGGATCGATAAAACCTTCGGTTGCATCATATACAACTCTTCTTCCGTAAATCCATTCAGAATGCAGGTCTTTACATCCATTTGCCAAATTTCATAATCATAAAATGCGGCAATTGCTAACATGATTCGGACGGACTTAAGCATCGCTACGGGTGAGAAGGTCTCATCGTAGTCAACCCCTTGAACTTGCGAAAACCCTTTGCGACAAGTCGAGCTTTATAAACGATAACATTACCGTCGTCGGTCTTCTTCTTGAAGATCCACTTGTTTTCTATTGCTTGCCTACCCTCGGGCAAGTCAACCAAAGTCCATACTTTGTTTTCATACATGGATCCCATCTCAGATTTCATGGCCTCAAGCCATTTTGCGAATCTGGGCTCACCATCGCTTCTTCATAGTTCGTAGGTTCATCATGATCTAGTAGCATGATTTCCGAACAGGATTGCCATACCACTCAGTGCGGATCTTACTCTGGTTGATCTACGAGGTTACAGAGTAACTTGATCTGAAGTTTCATGATCAACATCATTAACTTCCTCACTACTTGGTGTAGGTGTCTCGAAACCGGTTTACTGCGATTTAACTACTTTCAAGTAAGGAGAAGGTACTATTACCTCATCAAGTTCCACTTTCCTCCCACTCACTTCTTTCGAGAGAAACTCCTTCTCTAGAAAGGATCCATTCTTAGCAACGAATGTCTTGCCTTCGGATCTGTGATAGAAGGTGTACCCAACTATCTCCTTTGGGTATCCTATGAAGACACATTTCTCCGATTTGGGTTCGAGCTTATCGAGTTGAAGCTTTTCACATAAGCATCGCATCCCCAAACTTTAAGAAACGACAACTTTGGTTTCTTGCTAAACCATAGTTCATAAGGTGTCGTCTCAGCGGATTTTGACGGTGTTCTATTCATGTGAATGCGGCCGTCTCTAGAGCATAACCCCAAAACGATAGCGGTAAATCTGTAAGAGACATCATAGATCGCACCATATCTAGTAAAGTACGATTCGACGTTCGGACACACCATTACGTTGTGGTGTTCCGGTGGCGTGAGTTCTAAACTATTCCGCATTGTTTCAAATGTAGACCAAACTCGTAACACAAATATTCACCTCCACGATCAGATCGTAGAAATTTAATTTTCTTGTTACGATGATTTTCAACTTCACTCTGAAATTCTTTGAACTTTTCAAATGTTTCAGACTTATGTTTCATTAAGTAGATATACCCATATCTGCTTAAGTCATCTGTGAAGGTGAGAAAATAACGATATCCGCCACGAGCCTCAACATTCATCGAACCACATACATCTGTATGTATGATTTCCAACAAATCTGTTGCTCTCTCCATAGTACCGGAGAACGGGGTTCTAGTCATCTTGCCCATGAGGCACGGTTCGCAAGTGCCAAGTGATTCATAATCAAGTGACTCCAAAAGTCCATCAGTATGGAGTTTCTTCATGCGCTTTATACCGATATGACCCAAACGGCAGTGCCACAAATAAGTTGCACTATCATTATCAACTCTGCATCTTTTGGTTTCAACATTATGAATATGTGTATCACTACTATCGAGATTCATCAAAAATAGACCACTCCTCAAGGGTGCATGACCATAAAAGATATTACTCATATAAATAGAACAACCATTATTCTCTGATTTAAATGAATAACCGTCTCGCATCAAACAAGATCCAGATATAATGTTCATGCTCAACGCAGGCACCAAATAACAATTATTTAGGTCTAAAACTAATCCGAAGGTAGATGTAGAGGTAGCGTGCCGACCGCGATCACATCGACTTTGGAACCATTTCCCACGCGCATCGTCACCTCGTCCTTTGCGGTGTTAAGCAATCCGTAGTCCTGTTTGAGTTGCAAATATTAGCAATGAACCGTATCAAATACCAGTGCTACTGCGAGCTCTAGTAAGGTACACATCAATAACATGTATATCACATATACCTTTGTTCACCTTGCCATCCTTCTTATCCGCCAAATACTTGGGGCAGTTCCGCTTCGATGTCGATGCGCTTGCGATAGAAGCACTCGATTTCAGGCTTAGGTCCGACTTGGGTTTCTTCTCTGAGCAGAACTTGCTTGCTGTTCTTCTTGAAGTTCCTTCTTCTTCCCTTTGCCTTTCTTCTTGAAACTAGTGGTCTTATTGACCATCAACACTTGATGCTCCTTCTTGATTTCTACCTCCGCGCCTTTAGCATTGCGAAGAGCTCGAGCATAGTTTTCACTAACCCTTGCATATTATAGTTCATCACGAAGCCTTTGTAGCTTGGTGGCGTGATTGAAGAATTCATCAATGACACAATCATTGGAAGATTAACTCCCAATTGTGTCAAGTGATTGTAGTACCCGGACATTACGAGTATATGCTCACTAATGTAACTATTCTCCTCCATCTTGCAGCTATAGAACTTATTGGAGACTTCATATCTCTCAATCCGGGCATTACATTTGGAATATCAACTTCAACTCTGGAACATCTCATATGCTCCATGACGTTCAAAACGTCGTTGAAGTCCCGGTTCTAAGCCGTAAAGCATGGCACATTGAACTATAGAGTAGTCATCGACTTTGCTCGCGGACATTCTTAACGTCGTCGATTGCATCTCGCATCAGTTCTGTCACCTAGCGGTGCATCCAGGGCGTAACTCTTACGTGCAGCAATGAGGATGATCCTCAAATTCGGACCCGATCCGTGTAATTGCTACCATCATCTTTCAACTTTGCTTTCTCAAGGAACGCATTAAAATTCAACGGAACAACAAAGACGAGCCATCTATCTACAATCAAACATAAACAAGCAAGATACTATCGGTACTAAGTTCATGATAAATTTAAGTTCAATTAATCATATTACTTAAGAACTCCCACTTAGAAAAACATCTCTAGTCATCTAAGTGATCACGTGATCCAAATCAACTAAACCATAACCGATCATCACGTGAAATGGAGTAGTTTTCAATGGTGAACATCTTATGTTGATCATATCTACTATATGATTCACGCCGACCTTTCGGTCTCCGTGTTCCGAGGCCATATCTGCATATGCTAGGCTCGTCAAGTATAACCTAAGTATTCTGCGTGTGCAAAACTGGCTTGCACCGTTGTAGATGGACGTAGAGCTTATCACACCCGATCATCACGTGGTGTGCAGGCACGACGAACTTTGGCAGCGGTGCATACTCGGGGAGAACACTTCTTGATAATTTAGTGAGAGATCATCTTATAATGCTACCGTCAATCAAAGCAAGATAAGATGCATAAAAGGATAAACATCACATGCAAATCAATATAAGTGATATGATATGGTCATCATCATCTTGTGCTTCATGATCTCCATCTTGCTGCACCACCATGATCACCATCGTCACCGGCGCGACACCTTGATCTCCATCGTAGCATCGTTGTCGTCTCGCCAAACTTATGCTACTACGACTATCGCTACCGCTTAGTGATAAAGTAAAGCATTACAGGGCGATTGCATTGCATACAATAAGCGACAACCATATGGCTCCTGCCATTGCCGATAACTTCGTTACAAAACATGATCATCTCATACAATAAAATATAGCATCACGTCTTGACCATATCACATCACAACATGCCTGCAAAAACAAGTTAGGCGTCCTCTACTTTGTTGTTGCAAATTTTACGTGGCTGCTACGGGCTTAAGCAAGAACCAGTCTCACCTACGCATCAAAACCACAACGATACTTCATCAAATAGACTCCGTTTTAACCTTCTCAAGGACCGGGCGTAGCCACACTCGGTTCAACTAAAGTGAGAGAGACAGGCACCCACCAGTCACCTTTAAGCAACGAGTGCTCGTGGCGGTGAAACCAGTCTCGCGTAAGCGTCTGCGTAATGTCGGTCCGGGCCGCTTCATCTCACAATACCGCTGAACCAAAGTATGACATGCTTGGTAGGTAGTATGACTTTGTATCGCCCACAACTCACTTGTGTTCTACTCGTGCAAAACATCAAACCATATAAAAACCTAGGCTCGGATGCCACTGTTGGGGAACGAGTAATTTCAAAAATTTCCTCGCACACGCAAGATCATGGTGATGCATAGCAACGAGAGGGAGAGTGTTGTCTACGTACCCTCGTAGACCCGAAGCGAAGCGATCACAACGTAGAGGAAGTAGTCGACGTTCTCCTCGCGATCCGACCGATCCGGCGCCAGCTCCGACGCCCCGAGTTCTTGACACACGACAGCTCGATGGCGTCCCTCATACTCCGATCCAGCCGAGTGTCGAGGGAGAGTTTCACAAGACGACGGCGTGGTGGACGATCTTGATGTTTCACCGGCGCAGGGCTTCGCCTAAGCTTCGCAACGGTATAACCGAGGTGGAATATGGTGGAGGGGGGCACAGCACACGGCTAAGGAACGATCTAAAGATCAAACTTGTGTGTTCCAAGGTGCTCCCCTGCCCCCGTATATAAAGGAGGGAGGGGGGAGGCCGGCCGGCCTAGCTAGGGCGCGCCGGGAGGAGTCCTACTCCTACCGGGAGTAGGACTCCCCCCCCTTTTCCTAGTTGGATTAGGTTTGGGGGGAGGGGGAAGAGGAGAGGCGCCGCCCCCTTCCTTGTCCTATTCGGACTGGGGGAGAGGGCGCGCCACCCCTGGCCGCCCCTCCTCTTCTCCTCGAGGCCCACCAAGGCCCATTTACCCCGGGGTTCCGTAACCTCCGGTACTCAGAAATTCTGTTTTACTTGGAACCATTCGAACTCCAAACATAGGCTTCCAATATATCAATCTTTATGTCTCGACCATTTCGAGACTCCTCGTCATGTCCGTGATCACATCCGGACTCGAACTTCTTCGGTACATCAAAATACATAAACTCATAATAACTGCCATCGAAACCTTAAGCGTGCGGACCCTACGGTTCGAGAACAATGTAGACATGACCTAGAACTATTCACGGTCAATAACCAACAGCGGACCTGGATGCCCATATTGGTTCCTACATATTCTACGAAGATCTTTATCGGTCGGACCGCATAACAACATACGTTGTTCCTTTGTCATCGGTATGTTACTTGCCCGAGATTCGATCGTCGGTATCCAATACCTAGTTCAATCTCGTTACGGCAAGTCTCTTTACTCGTTCCGTAATACATCATCTCACAACTAACTCATTAGTTATAGTGCTTGCAAGGCTTCATGATGTGCATTACCGAGAGGGCCCAGAGATACCTCTCCAGCAATCGGAGTGACAAAACCTAATCTCGAAATCGCCAACCCAACATCTGCCTTTGGAGACACTGTAGTACTCCTTTATAATCACCCGATTCGTTGTGGACGTTTGGTAGCACCAAAGTGTTCCTCCGTAAACGGAGTTGCATAATCTCATAGTTACAGAACATGTATATGTCATGGATAAAAGCAGTAGCAACATACTCAACGATCGTGTGCTAAGCTAAGGGAATGGGTCATGTCAATCAGATCATTCTACTAACGATGTGACCTCGTTAATCAAATAACAACTCTTTGTTCATGGTCAGGAAAACATAACCATCTTTGATTAACAAGCTAGTCTAGTAGAGGCATACTAGTGACATATTGTTTTGTCTATGCATTCACACATGTATCATGTTTCCGGTTAATACAATTCTAGCATGAATGATAAACATTTATCATGAAATAAGGAAATAAATAATAACTTTATTATTGCCTCTAGGGCATATTTCCTTCACCAAAGGGTTCCTTTACCGATTCTGGCATCTATCCTGTACCTTGACTGGCCCATTCTATTAGAAAGAATCTCTTTAATCCTGCGCAACAATAGGAAAGATTTAGTGGACACCTCTTAAGCTCGGCCTTGGCTTTCTATTTCTATTTTTGCATTTTTGCAAAAAAGGATGGCTTTGCTTGTGCCGGTGCTTACCCAGACCCAGACATAAGAGAAGTTAGGATGCAGCAAGTGCCACGACAGTGCTTCACCTAGACGTATAGTTAGAGAGTACAAGAAAAATGCGGCTGGCTTTCTAGCTAGAAAAACAAGCGGCGGATTCGATTTTTTCTTTGATAGCAGAACGGGATATTCCACTCTTTTAGATGCGCACCGCACTTCATCGATGAAAAGCCGGTGCACAAACCCAAGCTCAAAACCACCCTTCCTTTAGTTGGACCGGCATACATATATTATCTCGTAAGAAACCGGGGAATATTGATTTTGAGTAAGCATTGTATCCTGATCCTGTTATTGATGTAGATTTAGCCACACCAAAGACTGAGCCCGCAATCGCCGCCTCAGTAATCGAGGAATATCCGTCCCAGTTGCCCTAAAGTATTATGGGATATCTATTATTATTGGCAACTTGTTTAGTTCCCGTAGAAAGAGATGTGCCATAGTATCCCTCGGGCATGGGCCAACCACCAAGGCCAGGAACTAGAACAACTCGATACTTTCCACCATCCACAACCCTTGATTTCTCATATTTGTGCAACGGCTGTTCTGGCACTATTCTCTGATTTCCACCCATTGTTCACATTCTATATACCTTGCCCCCTCCTCCCAACTTCATCACACCCGCCTTTTTAACATTGTTTTGAAACAAAGGAAACATGCAACTGCCCGTACTTTCCCACTTGTATAGCCCACCACTTAATTAATGTTCGACCTGATGCGAGTCATATTGGATGATCAGCGAACCTAATTATATTCACTTATAGCCAATGACCAATACATAATCTCAGAATCCTCACCCAGCTCGGTTGATTAGATCTCCCTTTAATTAATATATGCTACTTCCGGCCGGGCATAAGTGGAAACCCATTGATCTCGGGATCAGGACTCGAACTTAGAAGCTCTTGCTCTTTTAGCAACCAGATTGCTCCTCACAATAAATATGGCTCAGGTGTTGGATCAATAGCTCCTGTTTAGGAAGGATGTCATGGGCCCCAAGCATCCCCTTAAATATGGTGAATGAAGAGAATTGGACTAGTCCTTGAATAGGAATGATGGATATCCTTGTCATAGGGCTATGTTTCTGTCAGAGTCTAGTGGCACCCTTTAAAGTAGTCTGGCTGGATTGCTGCTGAATAAATTGATGGGTCAGGGCATATTGATAGGAAAGAACCTCGCCATCCGGAATCACTATCTTCCGTGGATGTTCTCGTTCTCCTTCTCTCATTTCGTGATTGTATAAGTTAGATAGGCTTCAGTAGTTTCCGGGTTGTTGGGTTCCATTTTTCTTTGCTTGCTGCATATCTCACTCAATCCCTTGCTTTCGAGAAAAGAATTTCCCTAGCGCTAGTTGTGGGTCGAGTTGATGATCGAAGTAGAATACTTGACTTCTCTAAGATGCCGGAGGGAACAGAACAATCATGCGAAGAGAGAAGCGGTGAGGATGGGACCCGAAATGCAATCGATTTTCTCGAGTGAAGTAGTTGAAAATGACCACCCTTTACGGGATCTTCTGCAGTGCGCCAACCCTAGAATGTCATACTATGATTGCTTGTGAACTGGATCACTCCACTCTGAGGCGTAAGCTTGCTCCTTGCATCGGCATGCCTTGCTTCGCCCGATAGGGCTTCGTTGGTCTCGCTTTTCACTTCACTTTGAAATCCACCTCCTCTTTAGAAAAATGAGAGCTGCTCTTTGGTCGTTCGGTAGTACCAAGTAAGCTATCGACTCTGGTGTCCAATCAGTTCTGAAGTCTGGCTTGTCATTGGAAAAGGTGGCAAAGAATATTGTATTAAGATGTCGGTAGTACAAAGCAAGCTACTTCGTCTGTTCACTCAATTGGCTCCCTAATCTTGCCTTTCAAAGAAAGGATATTGCGTAGGAGTGAAGCAGTTGACTACTGTGTCTTGAGGAGTTCTATACCGTACCCTTTGTGTCCGATCGAGTCCTGCGGTCTATGGTTGTATCCGACCAATTATCCAAGGCGCGATCCACCTCTTTCTATGCTTCAATTTAGAGACGCAAGTAATGGTGGTGTTTGTTGTACTATATGTACTGGGTTCGTTCTCTCGTTGTCAGTATGTATTGAACTACCGCAATACAGGACTAGTGGCCCCCCCGTCTATCTATTAGCCATCTATCTATTAGACCTATCTAGAAGTAGAAGTCCGTTGCATTCCTGGAGATGTATAATCGAGTGTTTAGCTTACCGGGCATTGTGCTAAGTTTGCATCTGAATCGAAATCTGGCGCTACTACTCAAACACGGAAGCTAGGGAAGGGAATAGAAGGGCGGGTAGATCAATGTGATGATAGCACCACGCCAGGCACCGAAGACGAAAGCGAAACATCGTCGGTAACACTATACGTTGTAGTCTCGCATTATCCACTGGATCCGTAGCTAACCATATATAATGCTCAATGCTATGCGAAAGCAATAAAGGGGAGATTATCTTCTAACTAACTATATAAGTAATTTATATAACTAGATGATTCTCGTTCAAAAGATTCTTCCCATTATCATTATATAGAGAGGCAGAGGCGCATAGCAATAAAAAAGCTTGCTTGTTGGGCTAATGAGGCTCGAGAAAGACTGTGAAGTGAAAATGCGCCATTACCGAAACCATTTCTTTGCTTTGGGCGAAGTTCCTTTATAGGGAGCTCACTTCCTTGCTTGGTTGGTTGATTGGACTTGCTTTTTAGGTGCGGTGCGTGCGGGTCTAGTTTCATTTATGAGTGTTGCGTATATTTCCGTTTGTAATGGTTTTGAGCTTGGGAAGAAGGGATATGGGTATGGCATCATCCCAGATTTGATCTAAGGCTAGTTCCGCGTGTGCAACTACTATCTTCTCTCAATATCAGGCTAAGGCTTGGCTAAGTGCTCTAGAGGTTTTCCTTACTGTCCTGGTTCTTACCTCAACAGGCCAGGGGAGATAGTTGGAAGTTGAATAGTCGTATCGTATCAGTTCAGAGAATCCCTATTGAATGGCTTGGCTTCCAGAGCGAGTCTAGTTGACTGATTCCTAGGCTAGCTTCTGTTGGAAATATGCCCTAGAGGCAATAATAAATTAGTTATTATTATTATATTTCCTTGTTCATGATAATCGTTTATTATCCATGCTATAATTGTATTGATAGGAAACTCAGATACATGTGTGGATACATAGACAACACCATGTCCCTAGTAAGCCTCTAGTTGACTAGCCCGTTGATCAATAGATGGTTACGATTTCCTGACCATGGACATTGGATGTCGTTGATAATGGGATCACATCATTAGGAGAATGATGTGATGGACAAGACCCTATCCTAAGCCTAGCACAAAGATCGTGTAGTTCGTATGCTAAAGCTTTTCTAATGTCAAGTATCATTTCCTTAGACCATGAGATTGTGCAACTCCGGATACCGTAGGAATGCTTTGGGTGTACCAAACGTCACAACGAATGCGGGTGGCTATAAAGGTGCACTACGGGTATATCCGAAAGTGTCATTGGGTTGGCACGAATCGAGGCTCGGATTTGTCACTCCGTGTGACGGAGAGGTATCTCTGGGCCCACTCGGTAGGACATCATCATAATGTGCACAATGTGACCAAGGGGTTGATCACGGGATGATGTGTTACGGAACAATTGGGGAACGTAGTAATTTCAAAAAAATTCCTACGCACACGCAAGATCATGGTGATGCATAGCAACGAGAGGGGAGAGTATTGTCTACGTACCCTCGTAGACCATAAGCGGAAGCGTTATGTCAACGCAGTTGATGTAGTCGTACGTCTTCACGATCCAACTGATCCAAGTACCGAACGTACGGCACCTCCGAGTTCAGCACACGTTCAGCTCGATGACGATCCCGGACTCGATCCAGCAAAGTGTCGGGATGAGTTCTGTCGAGACGACGGCGTGGTGACGATGATGATGTTCTACCGGCGCAGGGCTTTGCCTAAACTCCGCGACGATATGACCGAGGTGGAATATGGTGGAGGGGGGCACCGCACACGGCTAAGGAACGATCACGTAGATCAACTTGTGTGTTTCTAGGGTGCCCCCCTGCCCCCGTATATAAAGGAGCAAGGGGTGAGGCCGGCTGGCCCTTGTGGGCGCGCCAAGGAGGAGGAGTCCTCCTCCTAGTAGGAGTAGGACTCCCTCTTTCCTACTCCTACTAGGAGGGGGAAAGGAAGGGGGAGAGGGAAAGGGAAAGAGGGGGGCACCGACCCCCTCTCCTAGTCCAATTCGGACCAGAGGGGAGGGGGCGCGCGGCCCATCCTGGCTGCCCCTCTCTCTCTCTCTCTCCACTAAGGCCCATAAGGCCCATTACTTCTCCGGGGGGGGTTCCGGTAACCCTCTAGCACTCCGGTTTTCTCCGAGAACACCCGGAACACTTCCGGTGTCCGAATATAGTCGTCCAATATATTAATCTTTATGTCTCGACCATTTCGAGACTCCTCGTCATGTCCGTGTTCACATCCGGGACTCCGAACAAACTTCGGTACATCAAAACCTATAAACTCATAATAAAACTGTCATCGTAATGTTAAGCGTGCGGACCCTACGGGTTCGAGAACTATGTAGACATGACCTAGAACTATTCTCAGTCAATAACCAATAGCGGAACCTGGATGCTCATATTGGCTCCTACATATTCTACGAAGATCTTTATCGGTCAAACCGCATAACAACATACGTTGTTCCCTTTGTCATCGGTATGTTACTTGCCCGAGATTCAATCGTCGGTATCCAATACCTAGTTCAATCTCGTTACCGGCAAGTCTCTTTACTCGTTACGTAATGCATCATTCCGTAACTAACTCATTAGCTACATTGCTTGCAAGGCTTATAGTGATGTGCATTACCGAGAGGGCCCAGAGATACCTCTCCGACAATCGGAGTGACAAAACCTAATCTTGAAATATGCCAACCCAACATGTACCTTTGGAGACACCTGTAGTACTCCTTTATAATCACCCAGTTATGTTGTGATGTTTGGTAGCACCCAAAGTGTTCCTCCGGTAAACGGGAGTTCCATAATCTCATAGTTACAGGAACATGTATAAGTCATGAAGAAAGCAATAGCAATATACTAAACGATCAAGTGCTAGGCTAACGGAATGGGTGATGTCAATCACATCATTCTCCTAATGATCTGATCCCGTTAATCAAATGACAACACATGTCTATGGTTAGGAAACATAACCATCTTTGATTAATGAGCTAGTCAAGTAGAGGCATACTAGTGACGTTATGTTGGTCTATGTATTCACACATGTATCATGTTTCCGGTTAATACAATTCTAGCATGAATAATAAACATTTATCATGATATGAGGAAATAAATAATAACTTTATTATTGCCTCTAGGGCGTATTTCCTTCAGGAACGAGTAAAGAGACTTGCCGGTAACAAGATTGAACAAGGTATCGGGATACCGACGATCGAATCTCGGGCAAGTACTATACCGGTAGACAAAGGGAATTGAATACGGGATTGATTGAATCCTCGACATCGTGGTTCATACGATGAGATCATCGTGGAACATGTGGGAACCAACATGGGTATCCAGATCCCGCTGTTGGTTATTGGCCGGAGAGTTGTCTCGGTCATGTCTACGTGTCTCCCGAACCCGTAGGGTCTACACACTTAAGGTTCGATGACGCTAGGGTTATAGGGAATAGATGTACATGGTTACCGTATGTTGTTTGGAGTCCCGCATGAGATCCCGGACGTCACGAGGAGTTCCGGAATGGTCCGGAGGTAAAGATTTATATATGGGAAGTCCTGCTTTGGTCACCGGAAAAGTTTCGGGTGCTATCAGTAACGTACCGGGACCACCGGGAAGGTCCCGAGGGTCCACCAGGTGGGGCCACCAGCACCAGAAGGCTGCGTGGGCCAAGTGTAGGAGGGGACCAGTTCCAGGTGGGCTGGTGCGCCCCCCACTAAGACCCAAGGCGCAGGGAGAGTGGGAGGGGGCAAACCCTAGGTCCAAATGGGCCCTAAGGCCCACCCTAGGTGCGCCCCCCCTCTCTCCCCCTTGGCCGCCACCCAGATGGGATCTGGGGGCTGCCGCCACCCCTAATGAGGGAACCCTAGGTGGGGGTGCAGCCCCTCATCTCCTCCTATATATACTTGAGGTTTGGGGCTGCCCAACACATGATTTGATCTCCCTCTTGGCGCAGCCCTACCCCTCTCCCTCCTCGTCTCTTGCGGTGCTTGGCGAAGCCCTGCTGGAGTGCCACGTTCCTCCACCACCACCATGTCGTCGTGCTGCTGCTGGACGGAGTCTTCCCAACCTCTCCCTCTCTCCTTGCTGGATCAAGGCATGGGAGACGTCAGCGGGCTGCATGTGTGTTGAACGCGGAGGTGCCGTCCATTCGACGCTAGGATCATCAGTGATTTGGATCACGACGAGGATGACTGCATCAACCCCGTTCACTTGAACGCTTCCGCTTAGTGATCTACAAGGATATGTAGATGCACTCCCCTTTTCCTTGTTGCTAGATTACTCCATAGATTGATCTTGGTGATGCGTAGAAAATTTTGAATTTCTGCTACATTCCCCAACAGTGGCATCATGAGCTAGGTCTATGCATAGTTTCTATGCACGAGTAGAACACAAGTTGTTGTGGGTGTTGATTTTGTTCATATGCTTACCGTTACTAGTCCAATCTTGTTTCGACGGTATTGTGGGATGAAGCAGCCCAGACCGACCTTACACGTACACTTACGTGATACAGGTTCCACCGACTGACATGCACTTGTTGCATAAGGTGGCTAGCGGGTGCTAGTCTCTCCCACTTTAGTCGGATCGGTTTCGATGAAAAGGGTCCTTATGAAGGGTAAATAGCAATTGACATATCACGTTGTGGTTTTTGCGTAGGTAAGAAACGTTCTTGCTAGAAACCCATAGCAGCCACGTAAAACATGCAAACAACAATTAGAGGACGTCTAACTTGTTTTTGCAGGGTATGATATGTGATGTGATATGGCCAAAAGAATGTGATGAATGATATGTGATGTATGAGAATGATCATGTTCTTGTAATAGGAATCACGACTTGCATGTCGATGAGTATGACAACCGGCAGGAGCCATAGGAGTTGTCTTAATTTATTGTATGACCTGCGTGTCAATGAACAACGCCATGTAATTACTTTACTTTATTGCTAAACCGTTAGCCATAGTAGTAGAAGTAATAGTTAGCGAGACAACTTCATGGAGACACGATGATGGAGATCATGATGATGGAGATCATGGTGTCATGCCGGTGACGATGATGATCATGGAGCCCCGAATATGGAGATCAAAAGGAGCAAAATGATATTGGCCATATTAGGGGTGGGCATATAAACCGATGAACCGAACACCGAACCAGAGCCGAAACCGAAAAAACCGAATTTTCGGTTTTTAATGCTATCACAGAAAATTTCGGTTTTTAGGTCTGCTAACCGAACTTAATTCGGTCGATGCAGGAGTTTCTTGCGGTTAACCGAGGACACCGAAACAGCCGCGCTCATGAACACTTTGAAGGAAATATGCCCTAGAGGCAATAATAAAGTTATTATTTATTTCCTTATTTCATGATAAATGTTTATCATTCATGCTAGAATTGTATTAACCGGAAACATGATACATGTGTGAATGCATAGACAAAACAATATGTCACTAGTATGCCTCTACTAGACTAGCTTGTTAATCAAAGATGGTTATGTTTCCTGACCATGAACAAGGAGTTGTTATTTGATTAACAAGGTCACATCATTAGTAGAATGATCGATTGACATGACCCATTCCCTTAGCTTAGCACACGATCGTTTAGTATGTTGCTACCGCTTTTATCCATGACATATACATGTTCACGTAACTATGAGATTATGCAACTCCGTTTGCGGAGGAACACTTTGGGTGCTACCAAGCGTCACAACGTAATCGGGTGATTATAAAGGAGTACTACAGGTGTCTCCAAAGGCGGATGTTGGGTTGGCGTATTTCGAGATTAGGTTTTGTCACTTGATTGTCGGAGAGGTATCTCTGGGCCCTCTCGGTAATGCACATCATCAAGCCTTGCAAGCACTACAACTAATGAGCTAGTTGTGAGATGATGTATTACGGAACGAGTAAAGAGACTTGCGTAACGAGATTGAACTAGGTATTGGATACCGACGATCGAATCTCGGCAAGTAACATACCGATGACAAAGGAACAACGTATGTTGTTATGCGGTCTGACCGACAAAGATCTTCGTAGAATATGTAGGAACCAATATGGGCATCCAGGTCCCGCTGTTGGTTATTGACCGTGAATTGTTCTAGGTCATGTCTACATTGTTCTCGAACCGTAGGGTCCGCACGCAAGGTTTCGATGGCGGTTATTATGAGTTTATGTGTTTTGATGTACCAAGGAGTTCGAGTCCGGATGTGATCACGGACATGACGAGGAGTCTCGGAATGGTCGAGACATAAAGATTGATATATTGGAAGCCTATGTTTGGAGTTCGAATGGTTCCGGCGGCGGAATTCTGAGTACCGGAGGTTACTGGAACCCCGGGAGGTAAATGGGCCTAGATGGGCCTTGGTGGAAAGGAGAAGGGCAGCCCAAGGTGGCTGCGCCTCCCCTTCCCTAGTCCTACTAGGACTAGGAGAAGGGCCGCCCCTCTCTCTCTCTTCCCTCCGGGAATCCTAGTCCAACTAGGATTGGGGGAATCCTACTCGAGGGAGTAGGACTCCTTGGCGCGCCTCCTTGGCCGGCCCCTCCCCCTGGCTCCTTTATATCTGGGGCAGGGGGCACCTTGGGACAGACAAGTTGATCGTGAGATCGTTCCTTAGCCGTGTCGGTGCCCCCTCCACCATATTCCACCTCGGTTATACCGTCATGAAGCTTAAGCGAAGCCTGCGCCGTGAAACATCAAGATCGTCCTGCACGCCGTCGTCTTGTGAAACTCTCCCTCGACACTCGGCTGGATCGAGTACGAGGGACGTCATCGAGCTGTCGTGTGTCAAGAACTCGGGGCGTCGAGTAACGGCGCCGGATCGGTCGGATCGCGAGGAGAACGTCGACTACTTCCTCTACGTTGTGATCGCTTCGCCGGGTCTACAAGGGTATGTAGACAACACTCTCCCCTCGTTGCTATACATCACCATGATCTTGCGTGTGCGTGGGAAAATTTTTGAAATTACTCGTTCCCCAGCAAAGGCATCCGAGCCTAGTTTTTTCTATGGTTTGATGTTTTGCACGAGTAGAACACAAGTGAGTTGTGGGCGATACAAGTCATACTACCTACCAGCATGTCATACTTTGGTTCAGCGGTATTGTGAGATGAAGCGGCCCGGACCGACATTACGCGTGACGCTTACGCGAGACTGGTTTCACCGCCACGAGCACTCGTTGCTTAAAGGTGACCGGTGGGTGCTGTCTCTCTCACTTTAGTTGAACCGAGTGTGGCTACGCCCGGTCCTTGAGAAGGTTAAACGGAGTCTATTTGACGAAGTATCGTTGTGGTTTTGATCGTAGGTGAGACTGGTTCTTGCTTAAGCCCGTAGCAGCCACGTAAAATTTGCAACAACAAAGTAGAGGACGTCTAACTTGTTTTTGCAGGGCATGTTGTGATGTGATATGGTCAAGGCGTGATGCTATATTTTATTGTATGAGATGATCATGTTTTGTAACCGAAGTTATCGGCAATGGCAGGAGCCATATGGTTGTCGCTTTATTGTATGCAATGCAATCGCCTGTAATGCTTTACTTTATCACTAAGCGGTAGCGATAGTCGTAGTAGCATAAGTTTGGCGAGGCGACAACGATGCTGCGATGGAGATCAAGGTGTCGCGCGGGTGGCGATGGTGATCATGGTGGTGCCGCAAGATGGAGATCGTGAAGCACAAGATGATGATGACCATATCATATCACTTATATTGATTTGCATGTGATGTTTATCCTTTTATGCATCTTATCTTGCTTTGATTGACGGTAGCATTATAAGATGATCTCTCACTAAACTATCAAGAAGTGTTCTCCCGGTATGCACCGTTGCCAAAGTTAAATCGTGCCTGCACACCACGTGATGATCGGGTGTGATAAGCTCTCGTCCATCTACAACGGGTGCAAGCCAGTTTTGCACACGCAGAATACTCGGGTTATACTTGACGAGCCTAGCATATGCAGATTTGGCCTCGGAACACGGAGACCGAAAGGTCGGCGTGAATCATATAGTAGATATGATCAACATAAGATGTTCACCATTGAAAACTACTCCATTTCACGTGATGATCGGTTATGGTTTAGTTGATTTGGATCACGTGATCACTTAGATGACTAGAGATGTTTTTCTAAGTGGGAGTTCTTAAGTAATATGATTAATTGAACTTAAATTTATCATGAACTTAGTACTGATAGTATCTTGCTTGTTTATGTTTGATTGTAGATAGATGGCTCGTCTTTGTTGTTCCGTTGAATTTTAATGCGTTCCTTGAGAAAGCAAAGTTGAAAGATGATGGTAGCAATTACACGGATGGGTCCGTAACGAGGATCATCCTCATTGCTGCATGTAAGAGCTACGTCTGGATGCACCGCTAGGTGACGAACTTCTTCTTTGAGCAACGCCGGATGTTATGAGCGTTTGGCGAGCAAAGTGATGACTACTCTATAGTTCGATGTGCCATGCTTTACGGCTTAGAACCGGGACTTCAACGGCGTTTTGAGCGTCATGGAGCATATGAGATGTTCCAGAGTTGAAGTTGATATTCAACAGAATGCCCGGATTGAGAGATATGAAGTCTCCAATAAGTTCTATAGCTGCAAGATGGAGGAGAACAGTTACATTAGTGAGCATATACTCGTAATGTCCGGGTACTACAATCACTTGACACAATTGGGAGTTAATCTTCCGGATGATTGTGTCATTGATGAAATTCTCAATCACGCCACCAAGCTACAAAGGCTTTCGTGATGAACTATAATATGCAAGGGTTAGTAAAGACTATACCGAGCTCTTCGCAATGCTAAAGGCTGCGGAGGTAGAAATCAAGAAGGAGCATCAAGTGTTGATGGTCAACAAGACCACTAGTTTCAAGAAGAAAGGCAAAGGGAAGAAGAAGGAATCTCAAGAAGAACAGCAAGCAAGTTGTTTGCTCGGAGAAGAAACCCAAGTCTGGCCCTAAACACTGAAATCGAGTGCTTCTCCGCAAGCGGTATCCTTTGAAGCGGAACTGCCCCAAGTATTTGGCGGATAAGAAGGATGGCAAGGTGAACAAAGGTATATGTGATATACATGTTATTGATGTGTACCTTACTAGAGCTCGTAGTAGCACTGGGTATTTGATCTGGTTACATTGCTAATATTTGCAACTCAAGCAGGACTACTGATTGCTTAACTCGGCAAAGGGCGAGGTGACGATCTTGGCGTGGAAATGGTTCCAAAGTCGATGTGATCGCGGTCGGCACGCTACCTCTACATCTACCTTCGGGATTAGTTTTAGACCTAAATAATTGTTATTTGGTGCTGCGTTGAGCATGAACATTATATCTGGATCTTGTTTAATGCGAGGCGGTTATTCATTTAAATCGAGAATAATGGTTGTTCTATTTATATGAGTAATATCTTTTATGGTCATGCACCCTTGAGGAATGGTCTATTTTGATGAATCTCGATAGTAGTGATACACATATTCATAATGTTGAAACCAAAAGATGCAGAGTTGATAATGAAAGTGCAACTTATTTGTGGCACTTGCCGTTTAGGTCATATCGGTATAAAGCGCATGAAGAAACTCCATCTTGATGGACTTTTGGAGTCACTTGATTATGAATCACTTGGCACTTATGAACCGTGCCTCATGGGCAAGATGACTAGAACACCGTTCTCGGTACTATGGAGAGAGCAACAGATTTGTTGGAAATCATACATACTGATGTATGTGGTCCGATGAATGTTGAGGCTCGTGGCGGATATCGTTATTTTCTCACCTTCACAGATGACTTAAGCGGATATGGGTATATCTACTTAATGAAACATAAGTCTGAAACGTTTGAAAAGTTCAAAGAATTTCAGAGTGAAGTTGAAAATCATCGTAACAAGAAAATTAAATTTCTACGATCGATCGTGGAGGTGAATATTTGAGTTCTGAGTTTGGTCTACATTTGAAACAATGCGGAATAGTTTCGCAACTCACGCCACCCGGAACACCACAACGTAATGGTGTGTCCGAACGTCGTAATCGTACTTTACTAGATATAGTGCGATCTATGATGTCTCTTACAGATTTACCGCTATTGTTTTGGGGTTATGCTCTAGAGACAGCCGCATTCACACTGAATAGAACACCGTCGAAATCCGTTGAGACGACACCTTATGAACTGTGGTTTGGCAAGAAACCAAAGTTGTCGTTTCTTAAAGTTTGGGGATGCGATGCTTATGTGAAAAAGCTTCAACCTGATAAGCTCGAACCCAAATCGAGAAATGTGTCTTCATAGGATACCCAAAGGAGACAGTTGGGTACACCTTCTATCACAGATCCGAAGGCAAAACATTCGTTGCTAAGAATGGATCCTTTCTAGAGAAGGAGTTTCTCTCGAAAGAAGTGAGTGGGAGGAAAGTGGAACTTGATGAGGTAATAGTACCTTCTCCCTTACTTGAAAGTAGTTCGTCGCAGAAACCAGTTTACGAGACATCCGCACCAAGTAGCGAGGAAGTTGATGATGTTGATCATGAAACTTGAGATCAAGTTACCGCAGAACCTCGTAGATCAACCAGAGTAAGATCCGCTTTTGAGTGGTACGGTAATCCTGTTCGAAGTCATGCTACTAGATCATGATGAACCTACGAACTATGAAGAAGCGATGGTGAGCCCAAATTCCACAAAATGGCTTGAGGCCATGAAATCGAGATGGGATCCATGTATGAAAACAAAGTGTGGACTTTGGTTGACTTGCCCGAGGGTAGGCAAGCAATAGAAAACAAGTGGATCTTCAAGAAGAAGACCGACGACGGTAATGTTATCGTCTATAAAGCTCGACTTGTCGCAAAAGGTTTTCGACAAGTTCAAGGGATTGACTACGATGAGACCTTCTCACCCGTAGCGATGCTTAAGTCCGTCCGAATCATGTTAGCAATTGCCGCATTTTATGATTATGAAATTTGGCAAATGGATGTAAAGACTGCATTCTGAATGGATTTACGGAAGAAGAGTTGTATATGATGCAACCGAAGGTTTTATCGATCCAAAGGAGCTAACAAAGTATGCAAGCTCCAATGATCCATATATGGACTGGTGCAAGCATCTCGGAGTTGGAATAAACGCTTTGATAGTGTGATCAAAGCATTTGGGTTTGTGAGACTTTTGGAGAAGCTTTGTATTTACAAGAAAGTGAGTGGGAGCTCAGTAGCATTTCGATATTATATGTGGATGACATATTGTTGATCGGAAATGATATAGAATTCTGGATAGCATAAAGGGATACTTGAATAAGAGTTTTTCAATGAAAGACCTCGGTGAAGCTGCTTACATATTGGGCATTAAGATCTATAGAGATAGATCAAGACGCTTAATTGGACTTTCACAAAGCACATACCTTGACAAAGTTTTGAAGAAGTTCAAAATGGATCAAGCAAAGAAAGGGTTCTTGCCGTGTTACAAGGTGTGAAGTTGAGTCGACTCAATGCCCCACCACCGCAGAAGATAGAGAGAAAATGAAAAGATGTTCCTATGCTTCAGCCATAGGCTCTATCATGTATGCAATGCTGTGTACTGCACTGATGTGTGCCTTGCTATAAGCCTAGCAGGAAGGTACCAAAGTAATCGAGTGGATCATCGACAGCGGTCAAAAACATCCCGAAATACCGAAAAGGACTAAGGATATGTTTCTCGATATGGAGGTGACAAAGAGCTCATCGTGGCGGTTACGTTGATGCAAGCTTTGACACCGATCCGACGATTCTAAATCGCAGACCGGATACGTATTTACACTAAACGGAGGAGCTGTCGGTTGGTGCGCTTCTAAACAAAGCGTCGTGAAGCGGGATCTACATGTGAAGCGGAATACATAGCAGCTTCGAAGCAGCTAATGAAGGAGTGCGGATGAAGGAGTTCATATCCGATCTAGGTGTCATACCTAGTGCATCGGGTCCAATGAAAATCTTCGTGACAATCTTGGAGCTATTGCCTTAGCGAAGGAATCCAGATTTCACAAGAGGACCAAGCACATCAAGAGACGCTTCAATTCCATCCGGACTTAGTCCAGACTGGAGACATAGAGATTTGCAAGATACATACGGATCTGAATGTTGCAAACCCGTTGACTAAGCCCCTTCCACGAGCAAAACATGATCAGCACCAAGACTCCATGGGTGTTAGAATCATTACTATGTAATCTAGATTATTGACTCTAGTGCAAGTGGGAGATCAAGGAAATATGCCCTAGAGGCAATAATAAAGTTATTATTTATTTCCTTATTTCATGATAAATGTTTATCATTCATGCTAGAATTGTATTAACCGGAAACATGATACATGTGTGAATGCATAGACAAAACAATATGTCACTAGTATGCCTCTACTAGACTAGCTTGTTAATCAAAGATGGTTATGTTTCCTGACCATGAACAAGGAGTTGTTATTTGATTAACAAGGTCACATCATTAGTAGAATGATCTGATTGACATGACCCATTCCTTAGCTTAGCACACGATCGCTTAGTATGTTGCTACCTTTTATCCATGACATATACATGTTCCTGTAACTATGAGATTATGCAACTCCGCTTGCGGAGGAACACTTTGGTGCTACCAAACGTCACAACGTGGCGGGTGATTATAAAGGAGTACTACAGTGTCTCCAAAGGCGATGTTGGGTTGGCGTTTCGAGATTAGGTTTTGTCACTCGATTGTCGGAGAGGTATCTCTGGGCCCTCTCGGTAATGCACATCATCAAGCCTTGCAAGCACTACAACTAATGAGCTAGTTGTGAGATGATGTATTACGGAACGAGTAAAGAGACTTGCCGTAACGAGATTGAACTAGGTATTGGATACCGACGATCGAATCTCGGCAAGTAACATACCGATGACAAAGGAACAACGATGTTGTTATGCGGTCCGACCGACAAAGATCTTCGTAGAATATGTAGGAACCAATATGGGCATCCAGGTCCCGCTGTTGGTTATTGACCGTGAATTGTTCTAGGTCATGTCTACATTGTTCTCGAACCGTAGGGTCCGCACGCTTAAGGTTTCGATGATGCTTATTATGAGTTTATGTGTTTTGATGTACCAAGGAGTTCGAGTCCCTGATGTGATCACGGACATGACGAGGAGTCTCGGAATGGTCGAGACATAAAGATTGATATATTGGAAGCCTATGTTTGGAGTTCGAATGGTTCCGGCGGCAAACGGAATTTATCGAGTACCGGAGGTTACTGAACCCCGGGAGGTAAATGGGCCTAGATGGGCCTTGGTGGAAAGGAGAAGGGCAGCCCAAGGTGGCTGCGCCTCCCCTTCCCTAGTCCTACTAGGACTAGGAGAAGGGCCGCCCCCTCTCTCTTTTCCCCTCCGGAATCCTAGTCCAACTAGGATTGGGGGAATCCTACTCCCGAGGGAGTAGGACTCCTTGGCGCGCCTCTCCTGGGCCGCCCCCCCCCTGGCTCCTTTATATACGGGGCAGGGGGCACCTTGGGACAGACAAGTTGATCGTGAGATCGTTCCTTAGCCGTGTCGGTGCCCCCTCCACCATATTCCACCTCGGTTATACTGTCGCAAGCTTAGGCGGCCTCGCGCGATGAAACATCAAGATCGTCCACGCCGTCGTCGTCGACGAAACTCTCCCTCGACACTCGGCTGGATCGGAGTACGAGGGACGCCATCGAGCTGTCGTGTGTCAAGAACTCGGGGCGTCGAGTAACGGCGCCGGATCGGTCGGATCGCGAGGAGAACGTCGACTACTTCCTCTACGTTGTGATCGCTTCGCCGGGTCTACAAGGGTATGTAGACAACACTCTCCCCTCTCGTTGCTATACATCACCATGATCTTGCGTGTGCGTAGGAAAATTTTTGAAATTACTGCGTTCCCCAACACACTTCTCCCGCCCTCACGCTCACGTTTTGCTAAGCCTGAATTTTTTTCACGCTAGCACCAGGTAGCCTTCGTGCGATAGCGACGGAGACTTTGGCATGGGCCAAGACAACTACATGCGTGTAAGGCCCAAGTTACCGTGGGCTTTCTTTTCCAGCGTGTGGCCAGTTTTCAAGTACGTGCACGTTCGTACTAGAAGCAGCAGAGGGCAGAGGCGCTGCTGGTTGCTGAGTTCTGGTTAGTTTAGTCCCACCTCGTCCAACCAAAGAGAATCGTGTGAGGACCTCAGCTATATAATAGAGAGCACAAGTGGAGGAAACAATCCATCCAAAATTCTTTCAGCACGTACAACAAGTACGGTATAAACCGTACACCGAACCGAATATCTCAGTTAACCGAATTATCGGTTAGTCATATTTTGAAGTCTTTTTTGGTTTCTAGCTCTATTAACCGAATTAAAAAATTAACCGAATGGTAGAAACCAAAAATTCGGTTTATACCGAATGCCTAGGCCTAGGCCATATCATGTCACTTTTTGATTGCATGTGATGTTTATCATGTTTATGCATCTTATTTGCTTAGAACGACGGTAGTAAATAAGATGATCCCTCATTAAAATTTCAAGAAAGTGTTCCCCCTAACTGTGCACCGTTGCGAAAGTTCGTTGTTTCGAAGCACCACGTGATGATCGGGTGTGATAGATTCTAACGTTCACATACAACGGGTGTAAGCCAGATTTACACACGGGAAACACTTAGGTTAACTTGACGAGCCTAGCATGTACAGACATGGCCTCGGAACACAAGAGACCGAAAGGTCGAGCATGAGTTGTATGGTAGATACGATCAACATGAAGATGTTCATCGATGATGACTAGTCCGTCTCACGTGATGATCGGACACGGCCTAGTTGTCTCGGATCATGTAATCACTTAGATGATTAGAGGGATGTCTATCTGAGTGGGAGTTCATAAGATGAACTTAATTATCCTGAACATAGTCAAAAGATCTTTGCAAATTATGTTGTAAGCTCGCGCTTTAGTTCTACTGTTTAGATATGTTCCTAGATAAAATTCAAGTTGAAAGTTGATATTAGCGATTATGCGGACTAGGTCCGTAAACTGAGGATTGTCCTCGTTGCTTCGAAGAAGGCTTATGTCCTTAATGCACCGCTCAGTGTGCTGAACCTCGAACGTCGTCTATGGATGTTGCGAACATCTGACACACACGTTTTGATAACTATGTGATTGTTCAGTAATGTTAAACGGTTTAGAGTTGAGGCACCGAAGACGATTTCGAAACGTCGCGAAACATATGAGATGTTTCGAGGGCTGAAATTGGGATTTCAGGCTCGTGCCCACGTCAAGAGGTATAAGACCTCCAACGAGTTTCTTAGCCTGCAAACTAAGGGATAAAAGCTCAATCGTTGAGCTTGTGCTCAGATTGTCTGAGTACCACAATCACTTGAATCGAGTGGGAGTTAATCTTCCAGATGAGATAGTGATGTTTCTCCAAAGTCATTGCCACCAAGCCGCTAAGAGCTTCGTGATGAACTATAAAGGGATAGATATGATAATCCTTGAAATATTCGCGATGTTTGACACCGCGAAAGTAGAAATCAAGAAGGAGCATCAATTGTTGATGGTTAATGAAACCACTAGTTTCAAGAAGAGCAAGGGCAAGGTTGAGCCCAAACCCGAGACTAAGTGCTTCTGTAATAAGGGGAACAGCCACTGGAGCAGAATTACCCTAGATACTTGGTAGATGAGAAGTCTGGCAAGGTCGATAGAAGTATATTGGATATACATTATGTTAATGTGTACTTTACTAGTACTCCTAGTAGCACCAGGGTGTTAGATACCGGTTCGGTTGCTAAGTGTTAGTAACTCGAAATAAAAGGCTGCGGAGTAAACGGAGACTAGCTAAAGGTGAGCTGGCGATATGTGTTTGGAAGTTTTTTCCAAGCTTGATGTGATCAAGCATCGCACGCTCCCTCTACCATCGAGATTGGTGTTAAACCTAAATAATTGTTATTTGGTGTTTGCGTTGAGCATAGACATGATTAGATTATGTCTATCGCAATACGGTTATTCATTTAAGGAGAATAATAGTTACTCTGTTTATTTGAATAATACCTTCAATGGTCTTGCACCTAAAATGAATGGTTTATTGAATCTCGATCGTAGTGATACACATGTTCATGCCAAAAGATATAAGATAGTAATGATAGTACCACCTACTTGTGGCACTACCATGTAAGTCATATTGGTATAAAACGCATGAAGAAGCTCCATGTTGATGGATCTTTGGACTCACTCATTTTATGAAAAGTTTGAGACATGCGAACCATGTCTATTGGTGTATATGCATGAAGAAACTCCATGCAAATGGACCGTTTGGACTCACTTGATTTTGAATCACTTGAGACATGCAAATCATACCACATGGGCAAGATGACTGAAAGCCTCATTTTCAGTAAAATGGAACAAGAAAGCAACTTGTTGGAAGTAATACATTTTGATGTGTGCAGTCCAATGAGTGTTGAGGCACGCAGTGGATATCATTATGTTCTTACTTCATGGATGATTTGAGTAGATACTGAGTATATTTACTTGATGGAACACAAGTCTGAATTATTGAATGGTTCAAGTAATTTCAGAGTGAAGTTGAAGATCATCGTGACAAGAGGATAAAATGTCTATGATATGATCATAGAGATGAGTATCTGAGTTACGAGCTTTGGCACGCAATTAAGACATTGTGGAAATTGTTTCACAATTAATACCGCCTGGAACACCATAGTGTGATGGTGTGTCCGAACATCATAGTTGCACCCTATTGGATATGGTGCGTACCATGATGTCTCTTATCGAATTACCACTATCGTTCATGGGTTAGGCATTAGAGACAACCGCACTCACTTTAATAGGGCACCACATAATTCCGTTGAGATGACACCGTTTGAACTATGGTTTTGAGAAACCTAAGTTGTCGTTTCTTAAAAGTTTGGGGCTGCGACGCTTATGTGGAAAAGTTTCAGGTTGATAAGATCGAACCCAAAGCGGATAAAATGCATCTTCATAGGACACCCAAAACAGTTGGGTATACCTCCTAATTCAGATCCGAAAGCAATAGGGATTGTTTCTTGAATCGGGTCCTTTCTCAAGGAAAAGGTTGTCTCGAAAAATTGAGTGGGAGGATGGTGGAGACTTGGTATGGTTATTGAACCGTCACTACAACTAGTGTGTAGCAGGGCACGGGAAGTTGTTCCTATGGCACCTACACCAATTGAAGTGGAAGCTGATGATAGTGATCATGAAGCCTCGGATCAAGTCACTGCCAAACCTCGTAGGATGACAAGGACGCGTACTGCTTCAGAGTGGTACAGTAATCCTGTCTTGGAGGTCATGTTGCTATACAACAATGAACCTACGAGCTATGGAGAAGCGATGGTGGGCCCGGATTCTGACAAATGGCTCGAGGCCATAAAATCCGAGAGAGGATCCATGTATGAAAACAAAGTGTAGACTTTGGCAGAACTACCCGATGGTCGTAAGGCTGTTGAGTACAGATGGATTTTAGAAGGAAGACGGACAATGATGGTAAGTGTCACCATTAAGAAAGCTCGACTTGTCGTTAAGATATTTTCCGACAAGTTCAAGGAGTTGACTACGATGAGACCTTCTCACTCGTAGCGATGCTAAGAGTCTGTTGGAACTATATTAGCAGTTACTGCATTATTTATGAAATCTTGCAGATAGGATGTCAAAACATTGTTTCCTCAGCGATTTTCTTGAGGAAAGGTTGTATGTGATACAACCAAAAGGTTTTGACAATCCTGAAAGACGCTAACAAGTATGCAAAGCTCCAGCAATCCTACTAAGGACTGGAGTAAGCATCTCGGAGTTGGAATGTGCGCTTTGATGAGATGATCAAAGATTTTGGGTTTATACAAAGTTTATGAGAAACTTGTATTTCCAAAGAAGTGAGTGGGAACACTATAGAATTTCTGATGAGTATATGTTGCTAACATATTGTTGATCAGAAATGTTGTAGAGTTTCTGGAAAGCATATAGGGTTGTTTGAAAAGTGTTTTTCAATAGAAAACCTGGATTAAGCTGCTTGAACATTGAGCATCAAGATCTATGAGGATAGATCAAAAATGCTTAATGGTACTTTCAAATGAGCACATACCTTGACATGATCTTGAAGGTGTTCAAGATGGATCAGTCAAAGAAGGAGTTCTTGTCTGAGTTGTAAGGTATGAAGTTAAGACTTAAAGCTCGACCATGGGAGAATAGAGAGAAAGGACGAAGGTCGTCCCCTATGCTTAGTCGTAGGCTCCATAGTATGCTATGCTGTGTACCGCACCTGATGTGTGCCTTGCCACATGTCTGGCAGGAGGGTACAAAGGTGATCAAGGAGTGGATCACCAGATAGCGGTCAAAATTGTCCTTGGAGTAATAAGGACATGTTTCTCAATTATGGAGGTGATAAAGAGTTCGGCGTAAAGGGTTACGTCGATGCAAGCTTTAACACCTATCTGAATGACTCCGAGTAGCAAACCGGATACGTATAGTGGAGAAACCATTTGGAATAGCTCCAAGTGGAGCGTGGAAGCACCATTTACAATATGACCTAGAGATTTGCGAAGTACATACGGAGCTGAATGTTGCAGACCCGTTGACTAAAACCTCTCTCACAAGCAAAACATGATCAAACCCTAGAACTCATTGAGTCTTAATCACATGATGATGTGAACTAGTTTATTGATTCTAGTAAACTCTTTGGATGTTGGTCACATGGCGATGTGACCTGTGAGTGTTAATCACATGGCGATGTGAACTAGATTATTGAATCTAGTGCAAGTGGGAGACTGTTGGAAATATGCCCTAGAGGCAATAATAAATTAGTTATTATTATTATATTTCCTTGTTCATGATAATCGTTTATTATCCATGCTATAATTGTATTGATAGGAAACTCAGATACATGTGTTGATACATAGACAACACCATGTCCCTAGTAAGCCTCTAGTTGACTAGCTCGTTGATCAATAGATGGTTATGGTTTCCTGACCATGGACATTGGATGTCGCTGATAACGGGATCACATCATTAGGAGAATGACGTGATGGACAAGACCCAATCCTAAGCATAGCACAAAGATCATGTAGTTCGTATGCTAAAGCTTTTCTAATGTCAAGTATCATTTCCTTAGACCATGAGATTGTGCAACTCCCGGATACCGTAGGAATGCTTTGGGTGTACCAAACGTCACAACGTAACTGGGTGGCTATAAAGGTGCACCATGGGTATCTCCGAAAGTGTCTGTTGGGTTGGCACGAATCGAGACTGGGATTTGTCACTCCGTGTGACGGAGAGGTATCTCTGGGCCCACTCGGTAGGACATCATCATAATGTGCACAATGTGACCAAGGGGTTGATCACGGGATGATGTGTTACGGAACGAGTAAATAGACTTGCCGTTAACGAGATTGAACAAGGTATCGGGATACCGACGATCGAATCTCGGGCAAGTACTATACCGTAGACAAAGGGAATTGAATACGGGATTGATTGAATCCTCGACATTGTGGTTCATCCGATGAGATCATTGTGGAACATGTGGGAACCAACATGGGTATCCAGATCCCTCTATTGGTTATTAGCCGGAGAGTTGTCTCGGTCATGTCTACGTGTCTCCCGAACCCGTAGGGTCTACACACTTAAGGTTCGATGACCCTAGGGTTATAGGGAATAGATGTACGTGGTTACCAAATGTTGTTTGGAGTCCCGGATGAGATCCTGGACGTCACGAGCAGTTCCGGAATGGTTCGGAGGTAAAGATTTATATATGGGAAGTCCTGCTTTGGTCACCGGAAAAGTTTCGGGTGCTATCGGTAACGTCGCACGGACCACCGGAGGGTCCTGGGTCCACCAGTGGGGCCACCAGCCCTGAGAGGCTGCGTGGGCCAAGTGTGGGAGGGGACCAGCTCCAGGTGGGCTGGTGCGCCCCCCACCAAGACCCAAGGCGTAGGGAGAGTGGGAGGGGGCATACCCTAGGTCTAGATGGGCCCTAAGGCCCACCCTAGGTGCGCCCCCCCTCTCTCCCCCCTTGGCCGCCACCCAGATGGGATCTGGGGGCTGCCGCCACCCCAAGGGAGGGAACCCTAGGTGGGGGCGCAGCCCCTCCTCTCCCCCTATATATACTTGAGGTTTGGGGCTGCCCAACACATGATTTGATCTCCCTCTTGACGCAGCCCTACCCCTCTCCCTCCTCTTCTCTTGCGGTGCTTGGCGAAGCCCTGCTGGAGTGTCACGCTCCTCCACCACCACCACGCCGTCGTGCTGCTTCTAGACGGAGTCTTCCCAACCTCTCCCTCTCTCCTTGCTGGATCAAGGCATGGGAGACGTCACCGGGCTGCATGTGTGTTGAACGCGGAGGTGTCGTCTGTTCGGCGCTAGGATTATCGGTGATTTGGATCATGACGAGTACGACTCCATCAACCCCGTTCACTTGAACGCTTCCGCTTAGCGATCTACAAGGATATGTAGATGCACTCCCCTTTCCCTCGTTGCTAGATTACTCCATAGATTGATCTTGGTGATGCGTAGAAAATATTGAATTTCTGCTACGTTCCCCAACAGCTTCTCCTTATGTGCGGGTCTAGTCTACAGAACGGATGAAGACCCAAAACCGAGGAGAACATTACGAATACCGATTTCAGAGCGGACAATCAATCCCAGTTCCTAGTTTCCTTCAAGCAATAGCCTGCATGTTCCCGTTCTTCGTGTAGCAAACCTCCTATAATGGATACGACTGAGAACGAGCTTGACTCCACTCACTGCAAAGGAACAACTGATTCTCCAATTCCGTGGTTTGTTTTCCTTTCATTCTACCTACCTTCTTTTCACCAGAGGCATATTTGATACATTATTTAACATTCCTAAGAAAGTGCAAACTTCCAGATCGGAAGGAATGGCAAGATCAGAGATCCATTTTACGCTGGGGCTGGCCAATGGGGAGTCAGTAGTACCTGACCTTTGCTTCAAAAATCCACTGTTGCTGAAGAGAATAGAAGAGATTTCTAGCACGCACTCCTATCCGAGTAGAAAGACAACCTACACTCACTGTTGGCAATGGAAGAGACTAGACTCTTTCCACACTTAAGATCCTAAGGGACAAGACAGATCGGATCTTTCTCTTTAGCCGGGGGCCCTTCTCCAGAGTAGAGTTTCGAACAAGAGTGTGGAGTGATGCGTTTCATCAAGAGTGCGAATCGAATGGAAGTTGACCATGTTCTTGAAATCGATCCTCGGATGTGAAATGAAAAGAGAAGCAAGTCCCGATGCAAGGAAATCGATCTTTATTCCGTGGGTCAGGGAGCCTGTTATGAGTTGGCTTTGGGACAAGCTTTGTTTCTTTAGACGAATCTGCCCTAGAACTCACTTTTGAAACCCGTTGAAGGAAATCCCGATAAAGAGAGGGGATGTGCTATAAAGCTTCCATTTTTCTTCTACACATTATACGTTACTCATTGGGTTGATAACAGAGGATAGATCACATCAATTCACTAAAGAAAAACTGCTTTTCCTGATATTTCTGGCCCGATACCTTCCTGCCGATCCGGAACGGCGTATTCAGCTTCAATCTGAGGGCTTCCTGTGGCTGTTTCTGATTGACATGCCTGTTTCAAAGTGCAGTTCTCCAGGTCACAAGAGATAGAGATAGAAATGATCCCTGGCCGAGTCTAAGATCTTGGGTTGTTTGGATAGGATTGCTTGATTCCAGTTGTGAGTGGTTGATCAATCTTTTCTTCGTCTGGTCTGCCGGATCACTTCCACTGATTCCGGAAACCTTTACTTAGAACTATATGTAAATTCTGCCACTGATCCCCATTTTTACAGCTTGCTTTTAGTTGACGGTTAGGTTAGTTCGTCTACCCACACTGGACTGGCGTCAACAACAACTACTCGAACTAGTCGTCCATCGACAACAACAACTACTCAGATTAGTAACATTCCTCAGAAATAACATATATGGAAGTCGAAGGAAGAGGGGAAACCTGCTTCCCCAGAAACACAGTTGTGCTCTTGCCCAGAGACCAGAATATGGATTTGGAAAATGAATTTGCTCTTGATCCTCGGTCAATGGTTGATAGCTAGGCTTTCAGGGAACCAAAAGTTGTGATAATAGGTCGGCCAGTCCGAAACATAGAGCAGATCTATCGGAGAACAGGGAGCAGGAAATTCTTGCTTGAATGCCCGGGGCAAGCTCCAGCAGATACAACAGATCCATATCCATAAACAAGAATTAAAAGCATATTTCGATTAGTGAATGGATCCTATCCTGACTTGGCAAGAGATCCTGATCATTACGAGATGCTAATTTTAAATCTCCAATGCCTTAGAGCAGCAAATCCATCAACCCGGACAAGAAAATCAAACAAAGTAGTGGCCAGGCTCAAGAATGGGAAAGTCAAGTTCTAGTATGGCTATCGTGATGTGGCCAATGGATAATAAATAACTTGGCAGCCCAACCCAACAATCAAACAGATGCTAGCAATGGCTTTCTAGCTAGAAAACCAAGCCTTGGATCTCCACATAGAAGACAATTCATTCCAATACCAATGAAGCTAAGGCAATAAAGCAAAGGCAAGTTCCAATTATGTAGTGTAGTCGCTCTCATCCCCAAAAGGAAAGAAGATTTTTGGATTTCACCCACTATTCGTTCCCTCTATCCGGAAGACACCACTGATCCGATGCCAACTCTTTTAATTGACATTAGTAACATTTTCCACACTTGCTTCTGCTCTCCAATTCCTATTCTCATTCCAATTCTCATCCCATCCCTCGAGATAGCCGGGCCAGTGATTCTCTTTAAGGATCGAACTATAGCAATAGCAAACAAACCGAGCGAGGAAGCTTACTTACCAGGGATGGATACCAGTTCAGATGGATTTCCGTATTCACCTATGAGGCTCGAATCTCCTCTTCCACACTGGAAGCACCTAAGTGAAACAGAAGTTTTCTTATCAGCGGACTGTGTATCGAGGTCAAATAGCAGTACGTGCCAGCCTCTCGATGTGGGGTTCCAGGGCAGAGGTCAGAGAATCTATATGGTCAGTGTCTACGCATGCTTGAATTCCATATCCATAGCTGTCAAAATGATGTTAGTAGGATCATCGGTCGGGAGTCAAGTCAAGGGAGTGAAGTTGAGGGGATCCCCCAAACCCATCCCATATGTTCGGGATGTCCAAGACCCCTCATAGCCAGCTCATATGTGAGGGAGAATTTGGGTTGCTTGGATGCACCAGGACGCGTCCGCCCGGCCCACTCTGATCGCAATCAATCCCCAAATTTCCCTGCCCGAGCATATCATAGCCATTCTTCTCAGTCCAGTCCACTTCCAGTCCGGTCCACTCCGCCCCCTCTCACGGCCCCTCTTCGCACCTCTTTGGTCATCTTTGATGGCTAGTAGTGGATCATGTCCAACCGGTCCGAATTCATCGACTCGAAGTTGGTTGCCTGCTCGGGCGAGGAGGAGATAGATGTCTAGATCACAGTCTGCCTATCTAGGGAGGATGGTCGAGATCCCCCTAGATCCACTAGCTAGGGGCCTTCCCCACCACTCTGGATGGCATACATCGGTGGTGCCACGTCCAGCGTAAGCTCGCGCCACCTGTTCACATCATCACCGCATTAGGCGCACGCCAAGAGGAGGGATCGTCTCGCTCCCACGAGAGGCTCTAAGGCTAGCCGATTGGATCCTTGTCCCCACGACATTGGGTTCGGAGTCCTAGGTAAATGCCAGCCATGCGCAAGGGCACAAATGCGTCGGATGTTGCCACTGTGGTGGTGCGCCTGGGGTCGAGGGACGGCGTACGCGCCATGAAAGGGAGAAGGTGTTTCTAGATCCTGGCGAAGCAGCAAGCCGAGGCCACCTGTCACCTCGCAGTGGAGCAAACCAAGGCCGCTTGTGCCCTCGCCGTCCTCCCCCCTAAATAGGAGGATATGAACTTGTTTGATTTCACGTCCAACACATCCAACTCCGGCGCAAAGCTAATCCTCCTTGACCCCTTTTGTGTCTTCGGCTGCTACTTCCGCGACCACGAGGACAAGGGCAAGGGCGGGCGTCGGTGATGAACTTGACATATCTATATATTGTTAATTTAGTTAAGAAGAACTAGTAGAAAATGCCATCATTTTGGTAGTCTCATGGTATGTATGAACTCCCCTTGCAATGTGTGGACTATGTATTTTGTGTGCTAGAAACCGAAGTACGTGTGTTGATCTACGTTGGCTGCTTGTTTATGGGTTTGGAGGTTTGGATATGAGGGGGCGGCCGTCGGGACATGGGATCTAACGTACACAAGTCTAGTTGTAGATGATCATAGATGAAGCTAAGATTTGCGCCTCGACACACTGTCATATCTGATTGATCTGTGGGCGTCATATACTCTCGGAGAGCGATCCCAGCAATGGGGATCCAATGTTCCCCCACAATTCTAGAGGAGTTAGGAGATGAAATCCCAAACACATAGATGAGTCGCTTCACCCTGTATTGTTGAAAGATCGTTGGCAAATGCATAACAAAGATTCCGGCTAGAGATCAAGGTTATATAGCTCAAGCGGGCAAAATCACATAGAAGTCTAACTCAATGCTCTGAGTTGGAGCTCCGTCGCCTAGCATAGCAAGGAACACTCCCGAGATCTCAGTGCATGAGTTGCTCAAGATAACTCAGCCGTAATTTCAATGTTTTTGCGTAGCATGGTACATTCCCGAGCTCTCAGCACCTGATTCGCTCCATGTGGCTGAGCCGGAATTCCGATGCTTGGTGTAGCAAGATACATCCACGAGCTCTCAGCACACAAGAATCGCTCATATGTATCGAAAGTCCGCTAGCAAGTACACAACCAATATTTTGAAACCCTACACACGACGCACACTTTATAATCATACGCTCATCTTGCACGCTATGTGTTGGAAAGACAATGTATCGCAACACAAACTCTACAACTCAAAGCATATATGTATATTTGGAGGCTCTAACGAGAAAAATGTAGCAGAATTATTCACATGGAGATCACATGACCCAACATACAACAAGCAACAACAGAAGAAAAATATGTCTTAATAAAGAACATTTCAACTTCTAAAACTTAGTATGAGCGACAGACAAAATCGTACTCCCTCCATTCCATATTATAGTGCGCATGCAGTTTTCACTCATATTCTAGATTGTAGTGCGTATAAGCGTGTTTGGACGAAGATAGCCCCTGCGTTGGATCACTGCAGCTCGCTGCATGCACCCACGTGAGTGACAGTGTGTGCAGGTAAGGGGTAATTCCAGTCCAAATAAAAGTGCCACCTCACGTCTTGGTATATGCGCTGCAAACAAGGCGCACTATAAAAGGGAACAGAGGGAGTAAGTTTTAGTACCCGCGACCGGCAAAATTGTAAGTAGGAAAAACATCTGAAAATTTTGACTTCTAAAAATTATGCCCCTTCCTCACCGGAATTAGGCAAAACTTGTTATAGTACACAGTTGGGAAGTCATCGTGTCAAGGCCCAACAGGACCAGCGCATCAGAACAACATTTGTCGCCGACAAGTGTAGCTCGAAAGGATCATACCTGAAGACACACGAACAAAGCCGAACGAAGATTGGATCCACTGAGATCCGCTGAAGATCAACGCCGACCGAATACCGCGGGATCCGTTAGAAACACACCTTCACATGCCCTCTGGCAATGCTAAGACGCACTACCGTGACATGGACTAGACAGGAAGGACCTTATTCTAACTTCAAGAAGCCACCGTGGGTTCCCCTTCCGAGTAGGACACAAACCCTGTCCAGCAAAAAAAAACAATTTTTAGCAGGAACCCTCCCCCGACAAAGGGCCAAGGTCCACCGCATCTCCATGGCCTAAGCCCATTGAAGACGAGGTGGATAGGCGGTATACCTGGCCATGGGTTACCCGGCCCGGCCGGCCCGACCCGGACCGACTCGGTGTTGCACGCGGGCCGGGCCTGGGCCTGAGTTTTGAGCCCGAAACACACGTCGAGTCGGGCCTGGGCTTGGCATTTTCATGTTTTAAGGAAGGGGCCCGGCCCGAGGCCCGAGGCCCGGAGGGCTTTATCACTTTCGGGCCAGGCTTGGGCCCAAAAAACTAGGCCTGACGGCCGAGCTCGGGCCTAGGTTTTCTGCCTCGGCTTTAGTAGGCCCGACCTGGCCCGGCAGATGGCCAGGTATAATAGGCGGCGGCGGGACGGAAGGTGAAGAACTTGTGGTTTCAAGCAGTCGCATGAGAGGCCAAAGGGTACGCTGCGCAGAGAATCTTGAATCTATAATTATTTCGTTGTACACAACCACGGTAGAAATGATCCAGTTATAGTATAATAAAAAAGTTGAATTCTCCCGTCAAAAAAAATAAAGTTGAATTCTTGGGTCGCTATTTACCCCGTGAACAATGCAGGCCTATAGCATGGATCTGTTAAGTTTTGCAGAATATTGTACAGTACCCCCTGCCTGCTCACACACATCCGTTCCGTTTTAAGCCCCACAGCCTCAAGTGGATCCTCTGTGCATGCACTGGCACTACAGGGGCGCCGGTCTTTAAGAAATGGATACTACGCGTATGCATGATTGAACATCTATCTTTCCTTGGATGCATGTAGAGCGTTGTGATCGTCCACTATTCGGCTATATCATCTCGTGACCGATGCGCTGTCTCCGAGCTACTGGTTCATCATGCATGCCGGCCATCGGTCGAGCCGATCTGCCATTGGGCAAATCAGGTTGGGCTGCATCTTTTTTTTTTCCTTTTCTTTTCTGAATTTTAGATGTGGACTGCATCGATCGTTCTGTGTGTCGGTAGGGCAGCCTATGATCGATCATCAACTGCGCAACAGTAGGAGTATGATCATGCCATCATTAAACATCGAGATGATAAAATCATGTCGCTTGAAGTACTAGTACTGCTTGTAGCTAGGTTGGGTCTCTTCTGATCTTGTGAGTTGCAGAAAGAATGTACACTTCTTTTTCGTACCGCTGGCTTTATAAATGTATTTAGCGCACGTCAGAGATTCCAAAGGTTATAGTTAGGGTACCGTTACATCAACCTAATTAATGGTTTTCAATTCAAAAAAAAGAAGAAGAAAAATGGCTTTGATATTTCTTCATATGACCAAGAAATAACCATTTCCATCCAAAAAAAAGGAAAAAAAATAACTATTTTATAGTAAAAGTTAGAATTGAACGATTAGACCTACTTCAGGATTTGTGGGAGTACAAAAGGATGAGAAAATATTTATTTAACGGCTATAATTTGTGAGAGCATATATTGTTTAGTAGACCGAGAATTATAAAAGTTCACCGGAAGTATAAAATATCTCAAACATACTAAAAACTACACCGTGATTTCGAGACCACTGACCAAACGACCACTACTACCGTCAGAACAAGCTGCCGACTTGATCTTCTCGATGACAGCTTGACAGCTGGGAAGTCTTCATGCACTTGCCCCTAAGGATCAGCGCCCTGGAGCCGCAGTAGTCGCCATTGAACCCTTGCATAGATCTGAAGCACCTGGCATCAAATCTCACCACATGACAAGAAACACTAACCTCGCTGTCTCAAGAAGATGGCGGGAATCTATGTCGGATCTCCATTGACTACGTCCAACCGGACGAACTCAAGGGGGATCAAACCCCGGAAGACAAACTCGAAGAAGAAGCACCTCCATCCATCCAAGCGTCGCACCAGCAAGGACTAAAAATCCTAACCTAAATTACTAACTGAAGCAGAGACACCGGATTACCCTTCCCGCCACCGGCCGTCGGAGTTGCTGGCATAGGGGAGGTGAAATCCACGGGCCCGTTGGTGAAGTCTGAAGGGAAAAGTTTGTCCTAGCCACCTAGGATTAAGGGAGGAAACGAGAGGAAGTCATGGCGTTTAGGTCAGCCGCCAGAGCGCTAGCGTATTGTGGCGTCTTATACATTAATCAAGTTACAAAGGTGTAATATTTTGGGAAAACGATATCCTTCAGTCGGCTGATGCACGCACAACGTCCACCGCCTGCATATCCGCCAGATTGATCTTGATCGAGCGCACTATAGCCACGAGTCCCGTGCAGCCAGTTTTTTTTTTTGCAACAAGCGTCTTGTTTCAAAAGGTTTTTGCAACATAGATCTTCTTTCAGAAAGAAAAAAGGGGTTTGGTGGTGGAGTTTTTTTCCACAACAGGGTCTAGTTTCACAAGGTGGTCTTGTTTCAGAAAGAAGAAGAAAAAAATGGTTCAGCAATGAATATTTTGTCTTCTACAACAAGGGTCTTGTTTCAGAAACATAGCCCCGGTTGTAAATAGTGTCGTAGGAGCACCCAATGTTAGAGCGTACAAGGCCAAGCGTTGCAACACGATACATGTTTCAGAAACATAGCTGCGGTTGCAGAAATTGCCAGAAGAGTGCCTGACCTGAGAGCTAATCATCGTCATGCTGGAGTAGAGGCAGTTGCTCGGGTGCTGGGTCGAAAGAGGTGCAACAACTCCGGCGGCTGGCGGCGCTCAGGCCATGGCGGGGCAGCGGTGTTGTCTCGGTGAAACTTTGCAACCAGGTCCTTGTTGCAAAACCGTGAACGCAATAAAGCTAGTTGTTGCAAAGGTCCTCAGTTGGCTGGGACGGTAGATCAGACGGTTGTTTTGTGCAGCATCCGACGGCAGCCGAGGCGGCTGATCTTATCGGTTTATCACCCGGCGGACGCGTATCACTGCCTAATATTTTGTCCATCTCTAGTGCAAAAAATCTACAGTGTTTGTTGTCGGATAAAAGTACGAATATCTCGCACGGGTCATATCGTCCGATCGGTCCTTGATGTCGGTTGAGAACTAAGGAATTCTCTGATGACCGAGAATTATCAAAATCAGAAAAATATTTACTCCACTTGGGCCATAGCCACTTCCATTAATTGACTCTGTAATTAATTCTGGTGAATGCAAGCACGCCCGATGTAGAAGCATCACCACTGAGTTCCTTAAATCGCCACGTCTCTTTCTACTAAAAGGAATAAGGATCCCCCTCTGGCGTCCAGACGGCAAATTCCAGTATTTAAGCGCGCCACCTCCATCTCCGCTTTATTTTCTCTCAACAACTCCCCTTCGATCCATCCGTTGCCGATTGAGTCCATATCATCATCAGTTCCGAAAGGTAATTAATTACCACCTTATCATCATGGCCCTTCTTCGGATCTCTCTCTCTCCCTCTCTCTCATCGCTCAATCCAGCGGATGGTGCTTCTTGCATGCCTGCTATGTCGTGTTTCTGTTTCATCCATGATTCAAGCTTTCTATGATCTGTTTGGTTGATTTCTAGAGGGCCAAAAGGAAGTGATGGAGCACGGCGAGCAGGAGCAGCACGCCATGGACCTGCCGCCGGGCTTCCGCTTCCACCCCACCGACGAGGAGCTCATCACGCACTACCTGGCCAAGAAGGTCGCGGACGCCCGCTTCGCCGCCCTCGTCGTCTCCGTCGCCGACCTCAACAAGTGCGAGCCCTGGGACCTGCCATGTAAGCACCTCTTCATGCACCAACCTGTGTGATCCATACGATAGAACCCACGAGCTACCGAATTGATCAGACAACGCGCGCGCTCGTGGGTGTGCATGCAGCGCTGGCTAGGATGGGGGAGAAGGAGTGGTATTTCTTCTGCCTCAAGGACCGCAAGTACCCGACGGGGCTGAGGACCAACAGGGCCACGGAGTCCGGCTACTGGAAGGCCACCGGCAAGGACAAGGACATCTTCAGGGGCAAGGCCCTCGTCGGCATGAAGAAGACGCTCGTCTTCTACACCGGGAGGGCGCCCAAGGGCGACAAGTCCGGCTGGGTCATGCACGAGTACCGCCTCAACGCCAAGCTCCACGCCGCCGCCACCACCAGCCGCGGCTCCCTCTCCGGCGGCAGGGCCGCATCGTCTAAGGTAGCAACATCTTTTCACCATGCATGTATGTATCTTGCTTGTGCTCGATCATCTATACTTGGTCATTCGTAGTAACCACCGGCCGGCCGGTTCTCTTTGTAGAACGAGTGGGTGCTGTGCAGGGTGTTCAAGAAGAGCCTTGTAGGCGGCGTAGTGTCGTCGGCGCCGGCGTCGTCAGCAGCAAAGAAAGGCGGCGCGGGGATGATCGAGGAGATAGGGTCCTCCGTGGCCGCCGTCACCCCGCTCCCTCCGCTCCTGGACATGTCCGGCTCCGGCGCCTCCTTCGTCGACCCGGCGGCGCACGTGACCTGCTTCTCCAACAACGCGCTGGAGGCGGGTCAGTTCTTCAACCCGACGGCGACGGGTGGCTGCGCCACGGACACGGACCACCACGGCCTAGCCTCGTCATACTCCCCGTTGGCAAGCTTCACGCAGTACGGGGGGCAGCTGCACCACGGCGTGAGCCTGAGCCTGGTGCAGCTCCTCGAGAGCAGCGGGTACCACCGCGGTCTCGCCGACGACATGGCGCCGTGCGGCAACCAGCAGCAGCCGGCCGCGTGCAAGGGCGAGCGGGAGAGGCTGAGCGCGTCGCAGGACACCGGGCTCACCTCCGACGTGAACCCCGAGATCTCTTCTTCCTTCGGCCAAAAGTTCGACCACGAGCCCGCGGCGTGGGGCTACTGACCAAGCAAGCTCTCCGCATGCACCGCGTTCGTGGCGAAGGATGGATCGATTATTAGTGCATTTACCGGTGCTAGATTACTGTAAATAAGCCCGCGAGGGATCGAGCTAGCACCGTTAATTAGCTTCATTGTGGTGTGATCTGTATAGTTGTAGATTAATCAGCAGTGTGGTGATTTGGGGCTGTAATTAGCATTATTGTATTGGGATCCATCGACATACTACTAGTATATTTCATTATCATTTTGCCAGGTTAATTATAATCGATCAACTAAGATATTAGCAAGTTGGCCGCTGCGTTCGTTAAGTGAAGATATATACTAATTGTCTAATAAGTATATTGTATGTTGTGAGTAGCTAGCTAGTGTGTGATGATCTCATGACGGAAACCTAACAGTTTGACCTGTTGTGATAGTAGTTAGCACTGCTAGCTAATCTAGCAATTAGACCTTAAAAGATTCGGTGGCGCCGGAGCTCTGCGCCATTACTGTCATGCTACCTTTGGCCCATGACTGGCATGTCTCAACCATCACACGCAAATCTAATCCCGATTACTGTCCTTGGGCGCGGATCACATCACGTCGCCACCCTTGCACAGTGCGCATGACATGACATGATGGGGGCGAGCTTGGTATTAGGGTTGGCAAACCGCAACAACACATAACAACACTCGTGTCACCAATTTGGTTCCCCGTGCCTTGTCTCAATGCCTGTGTGCCCCCCTGATGATTCGATGATCAGCTCCGTGGCATCTGATCGAGTGGGCCCCGCGCCTCCTTAGTAGAGCATCAGCTGTTTTCAATCAAAATCATGGTGGATCCAGTTCATGAAAATTACTATTATATAGTGTGTGTTGCATGATTATCTTATTGAAAGAGAATTAGGGAGTATGTGGCAGGAAGCAGGGGCCGGTTAGGTCAGCTAACCAGAGAGAGAGAGAGAGAGAGAGAGAGAGAGAGAGAGAGAGAGAGAGCGCTTCCCTACCAATACCATGCATGTCCATGGCCAGGGAGGGAGCTGATGAGCGAATGCGGCAAGGGGGATACCGAGTGTTCGATGCTCCCATGATACGAGCTCCTAGGAGCCGTTGGATCTGAGATCCAATGGCTCTAGGAAGGCTTTCAACATTTTGCAAAAAAATCCTTTTGAAGTCCAAAAATTGCGAACAAGTACGGCAGCCTTTCAGAACCTCCTAGGAGCCGTTGGATCTGAGATCCAACGGACCAGAAGCTCGTATCATGGGAGCACCTAAGGCATGGTATCACCTGATATTTTCCCAAGGCAAGGACATGTGCGCAGTCTCTGGATCCTCTTGGGCCGTCGGGGTGGGGCACCTGCCATAGTTTAAGATATCTCCTCTCTGTTTTGGTGTGTCTCGTATCTCTGGACATCATCTCCTCCGGAAATATATTCCCCTCCTGTCTGATTAAATATTTTGGTAGGGGCACAAGTGTCGATTTGACGGGTGTTCCAACTTCCGGCGATTCATCCATAGCTGCCTACCACTAGTCTGATGCGTTCAGGAGGAACAAAGTCTCTGTACAACGTATTGTTGCATCCACCTTGTTTTCCCTTTGCCAGGGTAGGGTGAATCGGGTGTGCACGTCCGTTACACGCATACTCCTATACCGCTCTTTCTCTTATCCCCTCCCCTTTCCTCCGTCGCCCCCGGCGTGGGCGACCAGGGGGCTCCAACCCTAGCCGTCGGGTCACCGCTCCTTCCTTTCCCTCCCCTCCGTCGCCGTCGATGGTCGGCGTTGGGCATTGCCTGTGCGTGCGACGGCGGCAGCGGAGGCACTCCTCCCTCTCATGGGTCATAGGGTGACACGGGGCGCCCAGGCTCGAGGGTGTGACCCCGATCTGGAATGCGGCGGCGCCGATCTGGCTCATGACGACCCAGATCTGGACTAAGGTGGTGTGGCCGCCGACCGGCGTCCTAATGGCGGTTGTGGTGGCAGCGTCGGCGACGGCCATGGCTGTGGCGCGGCAGTGTCGGAGGCGGCGCGGGCTGCGGACACGGTGATCTGCCCTATTCGGGCGGCGGAGGCATTGAGGGCCTGGTGGTCGCGTCGGCGGCACCTCCGGTTAGATCTGTTCCGACCGGTGCAGCCTGCGATGGTGGCCGTCAGAGGTGGCCGGCCTGCGGCTAGGTGGTTGAATCTTGAGATCTGTCATCTAGTCAGTTGGAGGACATAGTTGCCGGTGAAAACCGAGCTGTTGGCGGGCGATGGCGGCGTTTTGCACCGTAACCTTGTTGAAGGCGTTGTTGTGTAACTGTTGTCGACTCACTCGTGCTGCTTCAGGGGAAACCCTAGGATCTGGTCTTCTAGATCGGAAGGTGGTGGTACTACTGTGTCGTTTCTCTCTTGGGAGCATCATTTGTGGAGCAGCGCTGGAAGACAGAGGCAGGAGGTGGAGTGGCTTCGTCTTGGACGGAGCTTCGGTGGAGCTGTCAAGTCATGCATGGCCGACAGGTACTACGCTGAGTCATGCCTGGTTGGCAGGCGCTACGCACGCCGGATCTTGAAGAGTCTTCGCGTCTGGACGAACGAGCGAGGGTGGTGGCGCCGTTGGGCGCCGTGGTGGAGTCGACGGATGTCCGGACTGGCAAGGAAGATGCGGATCTCTCTCCTGAAGATGAGTCAGTGGTCCGATGATGATGGCGCCTTCTAAAACGTATGCATGTGGTGTGCGCTTTAGGTAGGCTGCACCGGCTGTTGGTCCCAATACGTTATGTAGATGGACCGGTGATGACACCAATTTTAGATATAGTGAATGAGAGCACTACACATTATCGAGTTTGTAGGTGAGTGGTGGCTTCAGGTAGATTGATGTATGTTCTTGTCAAACCTCTGTGAAATAATTAGTAAAGATGGCCGCATGCATCGATTGATACAGAGGCCGGAGGTTAACCTCTTTTTCTAAAAAAAAAAGTCTGTTACAAGCAACACAGTTGTGCACGGGTGAATCGTGGGTTTTACCTGTGCCTTCCCATCAGGTTCACGTTCATTTGACTGGTCTTTTTCACCGTCCTGCACTGCCCTGCCTCATCGAGATTCGCTCAGTAAAAATTCGTGATCTAAACCAGAAAACGGGAAAAGAAACGAGGCCACTTCTGGGAACGGAAAGCCGTGGACGCAGGGGCCTCCCTGCCGTCCCTCTCCGGCAGTGCCTGTCATCCAGCCTTATCGCAGCGTAATTACGTTGTGAGGTCACTCGCCGCAATGCTACGGATCGATCCGTTCCGTTCCATTCCATCTCCAAACTTAATGCTTTCCGTCCGAGAAGCTTAGCCATGATCGATCGCTGTGATGAGAGTTGAGAGCTTTAGTTGTCGCGTGATTTGATTTCGATCGCCTTGGTCACGGCGCCCAGTCCCTTTCGGAAGAACAAGAAAAACTCCATGGCCACAAGACGAGAGATGTGGAACCGGCTGTGGGGGCGGGACCCACCTGGAGCCCCAAAACCGGAAGGGGAGAAGGGCAAATCCATGCAAGGAACAAGGGAGGGGAGCAGGCCCTGAGTGGGCAGTAGGCGTTAGCGTGAGATTCCAAGCCCTGATGTGTCTGTCACGTACACTGTGCCTGCCATGGGAACTGTCAAGCCAACACGCCGGCCCGTCGGCCTCACCACGAGAAAATATTCCCCCCGTCCTCTCACCGCTTTTGTTGGCTTCCTTCCCTTGTGCCCCGTCACTTGTCCCGGCCGTGTTGCCGTGCACACAAGTAGCACGGGACTAGGCAATCCGTCGAGCATCGACCTTGCTGGCCGGACGCATGCATATGGCCGGCCGGCCACTGGATCTGGTTTGCTGTGCGGGGCGTTTGGCATGTACCCAGCCCAAGCACGCGCGATCGGCCTACCATCACCATGCATGCGTTGGATCAGCGTTTCACGGGAACGATCGACGTGCATGTGCGTATATTTCTACACCGGCGGGCGGGTGGGACATGATCGATGCGGCCTCGGATCGTGGTGGAGATGTGCGCGCGGGACAAGACCCAGGAGATACGCGGCGCGGGCAGATATACCGGTGGACACGTTGCTTTCTCCTTGTCCGTGAAACGCTCCGCCTCCATCCACGCCATGGGAGGTACTACGATTCATCACTGTATGTTGATGCAAAAATTGACATGCGCGGGGGACACGAAAAATGGCAGACAAGCTTATACTGTACGTATGGAAGCGATGTATCTCTACTCTCTACCTATAATAATAAAGCAAATTGGGTTTTCGGCCGTCCGACACGCATTTTTGTAGAAAACCCCCTGCGTTTTCTATGAATTAACCCGCGGTACACACTTAAGTTATAACCGAACCGTTATTTTACATTTTTACGGAAACCTCCTTGACGTATTAGATAATTCACCCGCCGATCATATATAAGTCAAACACATGTTTTTTCTAAATGATCCATATCTTTTAAACCGTAACTCCGATTTTAACATGTTATATATGAAAATTGATTAGAAAAATGTGTAGAATCTGAATATGATGTTATTTTGTTTGTTAATATTTTTTAAATATTATTTTGGAAGATATTTAAGTCAAACAAATATTTTTCTTAATTATCCATATCTATTAAACCGTAACTCGATTTTAACATGTTATATATGAAATTTGAATAGAAAAATATGTAGAATTTGAATATGATGTTTTTACCTATTAAATATTTTAAAATATTATTTTAAAAGCAAACTTGTAACCTATAGGGCACGTCCGCTTTTTCTTTCGTCATGACGATCCGGATTGCAAATAAACAACCACTAAAATCATAAAGAGACGAAAGAAAACATCGATAACCACACATGAGCACCTCTGAACAAACTGGAAGGGGGAAAACAACATTCAAACACACTTTGGTTTGTGTGAACACCAAGGCCACTGAAGGTGAGAAGGAGGATAAGCGGCAACACAAAAATGATGCCTCGCTAAAATAAAGGGCATGAACATTTTATGGTTATTGGGTTAAGAGTGTGTGTTATTTTTTTCTCCCGTTGCAACGCACGGGCTCTTTTGCTAGTAGTGTCCAAATAGAACAGTCTCGGAGCAACAACCAATCCTGTAATCGGTCAGAGTAGTAAAATTTAAGACCAACTCCAACACGACCTGGTCCGGCCGTGTTCGTTTAGGAGTAAACGGACACAAAATTGCGGTCCAACATACGGGTGTAATTGTAAACGGACAAACGTCTGTTTTTGTCCGCTTTTAACCTATTTCCGGCCAAACTTTGGGTCGCGTTTACATTAAGAGGGGCGGACGAGCGGGACACGCGTCCTTGTCCCCCTAGCACGTCGGTCGGAGACACAATCCACTTTTCTCTTCCCCTGCCCTCCCTCCGCCTTGCCCCCCAGCCATCACCGCCGCCACCCCGTCTGTACCCCCATTTTCTCGGCCGCGTCTCTTTCCTACAAGGTCGTTCGAACCAAGACCACGTCATGCCATAGCCGGCCCACACCCACGTTTCAGAGGAACTTTGCCAGCGTTCATGGTTTTTTGTTGCTGGTGCGAAAGAAGCTACGGCCGCCGGCGCCGCCCATTGACCCCAACAACCTCCGGCGGGCGTTGAATAGTCGCAGGGCGCCCCCCGCCAACGCCAACCATGAAGGAAATATGCCCTAGAGGCAATAATAAAGTTATTATTTATTTCCTCATATCATGATAAATGTTTATTATTCATGCTAGAATTGTATTAACCGGAAACATAATACATGTGTGAATACATAGACAAAACTATGGTCACTAGTATGCCTCTACTTGACTAGCTCATTAATCAAAGATGGTTATGTTTCCTGACCATAGACATGTGTTGTCATTTGATTAGTGGGATCACATCATTAGAAGAATGATGTGATTGACATGACCCATTCTCGTTAGCCTAGCACTTGATCGCTTAGTATCTGCTATTGCTTTCTTCATGACTTATACAAAGTTCCTGCAACTATGAGATTGTGCAACTCCGTGTACCGGAAGAACACTTTGTGTGCTACCAAACGTCACAACGTGAATCGGGTGATTATAAAGGTGCTCTACATGTGTTTCGAAGGTTCATGTTGAGTTGGCATAATTCGAGATTAGGATTTGTCACTCCGATTGTCGGAGAGGTATCTCTGGCCCTCTCGGTAATACTCATCACTTAAGCCTTGCAAGCATGTAACTAATGAGTTAGTTATGAGATGACGTATTCTGAGCGAATAAAGAGACTTGCCGTAACGAGATTGAACTAGGTATTGGATACCGACGATCAAATCTCGCAAGTAACATACCGATGACAAAGGAACAAAGTATGTTGTTATGCGGTTTGACCGATAAAGATCTTTGTAGAATATGTAGGAACCAATATGGGCATCCAGTCCCGCTTATTGGTTATTGACCGAGACGTGTCTCGGTCATGTCTACATTGTTCTCGAACCGTAGGGTCCGCAGGCTTAAGGTTTCGATGACAGTTATATTATGAGTTTATGTATTTTGATGTACTGAAGGTTGTTCGGAGTCCCGGATGTGATCACGGACATGACGAGGAGTCTAGAAATGGTCGATACATAAAGATTGATATATTGGACAGATATATTTGGACACCGTAAAGGTTCCGGGAGAGTTTGGGAATATACCGGAGCTCCGGGAGGTTACCGGAACCCCCCGGTAAGTATATGGGCCTTATTGGGCCCAAGTAGGAGGAAGGGAGAGGAGGAAAGGAGGGGGGCGCGCCCCCCCAAGCCCAATCCGAATTGGGGAGGGGGGCCGGCCCCCCCTTTCCTTTCTCCTTCCCCCTCTTCCTTCCTACTACTAGTACTCCTTCCTTCCCCCTCCAACTTGGATTAGGAAAAAGAGGGGAAACCTACTTGGAGTAGGTTTCCTCCTCCTATGGCGCGCCCCCCTTGGGCCGGCCACCTCCTCCCTTCCTCCTTTATATATGGGGGTAGGGGGCACCCTAGACACACAAGTTGATCATTGATCGTTCCTTAGCCGTGTGCGGTGCCCCCCTCCACGATATTACACCTCGGTCATATTGTAGCGGTGCTTAGGCGAAGCCCTGCGACAGGAGAACATCAAGATCGTCACCACGCCATCGTCTTGACGAACTCCCCTCGGCGCCTCTGCTGGATCGGAGATCGAGGGTGCGTCCATCGAGCTGTATGCGTGTCAAGAACTCGGAGGTGCCGGAGTAACGGTGCTTGGATCGGTCGGACCGGGAGGACGTACGACTACTTCCTCTACGTTGCGTCAACGCTTCCGCTTGGGTCTACGAGGGTACGTAGACAACTCTCTCCCCTCGTTGCTATATCATCACCATGATCTTGCGTGTGCGTAGGAAATTTTTTGAAATTACTACGTTCCCCAACAAACCATACTTAGATGATGTTTTGCTCCTCTATTTTTAGGGTATTGGCTAGAGTTGCTCTAAAATCTCACCGACCCTTATAATTCATGTCGTTTTATAGGTTTTGTTCTTTCTTAGGCCCGAACAGGTCTGGTAAAAATGGCGCAGTCCGTATAAAAAATACACACGACCCATAAAAATCCCCCTTCACCGCTATATGTACGGGACACGACGGGTGTTTTAGGTTTCGCGTCCTTCATATTCTTGCCCCCCTTCACCGCAATCCACCCTCCTCCGACGTCCAGTTTCCTTTCTTCGGCGAGCGATTCCGCACGCTTGCTTCCATTTTTCGTAGATCCATGGCCGACGGAGCTCGCGGGCATGGGGGCCGCGACGGGTCACCGATGCGAAGCGTGCCCGACACGACGCGGAGGCCGGCAGCTCTAGCCGGGCTGGCGTCGAGCCATGGCGTTCAAAGCAGGTGTATGCTACTTCTTGAGCTTGCGTTGTTTTTTCTCTTGAAGAGCAAAGGATGATGCAGCAAAGTAGAGATAAGTATTTCCCTCAGTTAAGAACCAAGATATCAATCTAGTAGGAGGAAAACAGAAGGATTGCACCTACACACAAAAAACAAATACTTGCACCCGACGCGGAAAAAGGATTGTCAATCCCTTCACGTACGGTTACTTGCAAGGATGAGATCTGATAGAAATAGGTATAAAAAATAAGTAAAAAATGCAAAATAAAGTAAAGGTAAATAAGTTGTAGCAAGGTATTTTGTGTTTTTGGTTTTATAGATCTGAAAATAATATGATAAAAGTAGACCTGGGCCATAGTTTTCACTAGAGGCTTCTCTTTTGAAAGAGAGCATATAGTGGGTAAACAAATTACTGTTGAGTAATTGATAGAAAAGCGCAAAGTTATGACGATATCTAAGGCAATGATCATGAATATAGGCATCACGTCCGTGACAAGTTGACCAACTCTTGCCTACATTTACTACTATTAATCCACACATCGCCCGCTATCCAGCATGCATCTAGTGTATTAAGTTAACAAGAATGGAGGAACTCCTTAAGCAAGATGATATGACATGATGTAGAGGGATATATCCAATCAATATGAATAAACCCCACCTTTTTATCCTTAGTGGCAACAATACAAATACGTGTCATGTCCCCTTCTGTCACTGGATATGAGCACCGCAAGATTGAATCCACTACAAAGCACCTCTCCCATTGCAAGAAAAATCAATCTAGTTGGCCAAACCAAATTAATAGATTGCAGAGAAATACAAAGCTATCTTAATCATGCATAAAAGAGTTCAAAGAAGACTCAAATAATATTCATAGATAATCTGATCATAAATCCACAATTCATCGGATCTCAACAAATGCATCGCAAAAGAAGATTACATCGAATAGATCCCCAAGAACATTGAAGAGAGAGAAGAAGTCATCTAGCAGTAGCTATGGACCCGTAGGTCTGTGGTAAACTACTCACACATCATCGGTGGGGCAGCAAGGTTAATGTAGAAGCTCTCCGTGATTGAATACCCCTCTGGCGGAGTGCCGGAAAAGGCCCCTGGATGGGATCTCACGAGAACAGAAGCTTGCGGTGGCGGAAAAATATTTTTGGTGTGTCCTCTAGTATATGGGGAATATTGGGGTATTTATAGAGCAAATATTAGGGTTAGAGGAGCATCAGGGGGCCCACAAGCCTGGGGGCACCCCCCTGGGCGCGCCTCTCGAGCTTGTCGCCAACTGGTGGCCCCTCTGATCCCCTCCTTCCTGTGTGTCTTCCAGTTCAATAAAAATCCTCAAAAAGTTTCGTTCTGTTTGGACTCCGTTTGGTATTGATTTTCTGTAAAGACAAAAACAAGGAAAAACAGCAACTAGCACTTGGCACTAGGTTATTAGGTTAGTCCCAAAAATTAATATAAAGTAGCATAATAATGCATATAAAACATCCAAGATGGATAATATAATACTAGTAAGGAACAATCAAAAATTATAGATACGTTGGAGACGTATCAAGCACCCCCAAGATTAACTCCTGCTCGTCCTCAAGTAGGTAAATAATAAAAACAGAATTTTTGATGTGGAATCCTACTTAACATGTTTATCAAGTAATATTTATTTTATGCGGCTTGAATATTCAGATCCATACGATTCAAAACAAAAGTTTAATATTGACATAAAAACAATAATACTTGAAGCATACTAAAAAGCAATCATGTCTTTTCAAAATATCATGGCTAAATAAAGTTATCCTTACAAAATCATATAATCTTTCCATGCTCCATATTCTTAACACAAAATATTTATCATGCACAACCCGATGACAAGCCAAGCAATTGGTTTTAACACGCTTCATCTTTTTCAACTCTCACACAATACATTAGTGTGAGCCATGCATATAACACTATGGATGGAATAGAAGGTGGTAGTAGACAAAAAGATGAAGGAAATGCTCACATCAACTAGGCAAATTAATAGGCTATGGATATGCCCATCAATTGATATCGATGTGAGTGAGTAGCAATTGCCATGCAATTGATGCACTAGAGCTATAAGCGTATGAAAGCTCAAAAGAAAACTAAGTGGGTGTGCATCCAACTTGCTTGCTCATGAAGACCTCGGGCATTTGAGGAAGCCCATCATTAGAATATACAAGCCAAGTTCTATAATGAAAAATTCGCACTAGTAATATATGAAAGTGGCAAAATAGGAGACTCTCTATCATGAATAACATGATGCTACTTTGAATCACAAGTGTGGAAAAGGATAGTAACATTGTTCCTTCTCTCTTTTTTTCTTATTTTTTCTTTTTTTCGTTTTGTTGGGAACTTTGACCTTTTTTCTTGGGCTCTTTTGGCCTTTTTATATATATATATATATATATATATATATATATATATATATATATATATATATATATATATATTCCTCACATGGGACAATGCTCTAATAATGACGATCATCACACTTTTATTTACTTACAACTCAAGAATTACAACTCGATACTAGAACAAAGATATGACTCTATATGTGAAAGTGTGTTATATCGATTAGAGAGGGATGAATAGGCGATTTTTACAAATTTGTCACTGAGGAAATTCTAAGTGAGGAATTTCCTAAACGACGAACTACTAGCAGCGGAATACGTACTCAGGTGCAAGCATAATGGTCGGAACAAACGGTCGAAAATTTGAGCTCTCAAATTCCTCAGGGCTATCATGTTCCTTACTTGTAGGCAATCCGCACTAGCGAATTCCTAACTCCTCAGTCAGAACAAATTCTTCAGAGAACGATCTTCGTCTCTATTGCTGAAGAAATTGACTAAACTGTATGAGATTTCTAATGGCTTCACGCGAAAGGACTAGGTAGGTGTAGGCTTTGAGATGAGCATCACTTGGAAATGTTTCCTTAGTTTTACCTCGACCCCCTTTAACAGTACGGTGTTTCCTATGACTCAAGAAAGAGAAAATGAAACTACGAAAACAAAAGTCTTCACGCTTCATAGTCCTCGCATCAGTATGAAAGTCTTCATGGTCACACAAATTTCCTCATTTTCAAAGTCTTCAAGAAAACCAAAGTCTTCAACTGAAGACATTCACTTTTAGGGGTCGACTTTCATCGTAAATATCAAACTTCTCATAGACTTATAAAACCTGTGTACACTCACAAGCACATTAGTCCCTTAACTTATAAGTCTTCAATACACCAAAATCACTAAGGGGCACTAGATGCACTTTCAATATGAATCCCTCCAGCGGTGTACCGGGATGTGCAATGATGTAGCGTGACATGTATGTAAAATTATGAACGGTGGCCAAGCCACAAATACTATGCCAACTACATGATCATGCAAAGCAATATGACAATGATGGTATGTGTCATAATAAAACGGAACGGTGAAAGTTGCATGGAAATATATGTCGGAATGGCTATGAAAATGCCATAATAGGTAGGTATGATGGCTGTTTTGAGGAAAGGTATAAGGAGGTTTAATGCGAAAGTTGCACGATACTAGAGTGGCTAGCAAAGGTGGAAGGGTGAGAGTGCGTATAATCCATGGACTCAACATTAGTCATAAAGAACTCACATACTTATTACAAACGTTTATTAGCCCTCGAAGCAAAGTACTACTACGCATGCTCCTAGGGGGATAGATTGGTAGGAAAAGATCATCGCTCGTCCTCGACCGCCGCTCATAAGGAAGACAATCAAACATAAATCATGATCCAATTTCATCGCATAACGAGAGACCATATATGCATGCTTCGAGAATCACAAACCTTAACACAAGTATTCTTACTAACCCACAATTACTAACTATCATGACCCTAATATCACCATCTTTATATCTCAAAACAAATGCAAGGAATCAGACTTCTCATATATTCAATGATCTTCATGAAAGTTTTATTATTATATCCCTCCTGAATACCCCTCATATTAGGACCAAATTCATAACCTAAGCAAATTGCCATACTATTCATAAGACTCTAAAAATAATATAAGTGAAGCATTAGAGTTCATCAATTTCTTCAAAATATAACCACCGCCGTGCTCTAAAAGATATAAATGAAGCACTAGAGCAACCGCCTAGCTCAAAAGATACAAGTGAAGCACATAGGGTATTCTCATAAATTCACGATTAATGGGTGTCCCTCTTCAAAGGTGTGTACATCAAGGATGATTATGACAAACTTAAAAACAAAGAAAGAAAAGACTCATATAATACAAAACGCTCCAAGCAAAACACATATCACGTAGTGAATAAAAATACAACCTTATAAGTAATTTATCGATGGATTGTAGACAAAAGAGGGGATGTCATCAGGGGCATCCTCAAGCTTAGATGCTTGGTTGTTCTTGAACATTACCTAGGGGTGCCTTGGGCATCCCCAAGCTTAGGCTCTCGCCACTCCTTATTCCTTAGTCCATCGAAACTTCACCCAAAACTTGAAAACTTCACAACACAAAACTCAACAGAAAGCTCGTGAGATCCGTTAGTATGATAAAACTAATCACCACCTTTAGGTAGTGTTGTAAACTCATTTCAATTTTATATTGGCATTATATCTACTGTATTCTAACTTCACCATGGTTCATACCACCTGATATTACCCCATCAAAATAAGCAAACAACGCATAGAAAACAAAATAGGTGAAAAACAGAACAGTTTGTAACAATCTGGATAGCGACCATACTTCTGTAATTCTAAAAAATCTAAAAAATTAGGACAGCTTAGGAAATTTGTATATTAATCTTGTGTAAAAAACTCAGATCAAAATCACGTTTCTGTGAATTTACACAATTCCAGATTTAGGCATAAAAGTTTCTCTTTTTCAGCAAAATCAAGTCAATTATCAGCATATATCATCCCAAAGGCTCTACTTCGCACAAAAATTAATTAAAACCCTTAAAACAATCATAACAAAAGTATAATTGCATATTTATTGAAAAATTAGAAAGAAAAATAAAAAACATAAAATTGGGTTGCCTGCCAACAAACACTATTGTTTTATGCCCCTAGCTAGGCATATTGCATAGATCTAGGTATTGTCATCTTTGGTATTTAATCCATAAGTAGCCCTCATAATAGATTCATATGGCAACTTAATTTTTCTTTCTTGGAAAGTACATTTTTTGAATTTGTGAACAAAATTTGAAAATATGCACTATTATTGAATTTGTGAACAACTTTGGAAAACTGGAACATTTTTTGCAATTCCCAAACATTTTTTGAATTTGTAAACAAAAATTGAAACTTTAACTAACTAGAATTTGTGAAATAAAATAAAATGCAAACTGCTTTTGAACTTACGAAGATTTTTCAAAATGTGAACATTTTTTTAATTCGAACAAAATTGAAAACATGAACAATTTTTTAAATGATGTCATATTTTCTAATTTTTGAGCAAAATTTGGAAATGTGAATTTTTTTCTAATACTTGAATAAAAATTTGAAAATAAGAATACTTTTTTGAAAATTTGTAATCAATTTTTATAACGGGAACGTTTTTGAATTTATGAACAACTTTTTAAAACACTTCCATTTTGTGAGAAACTGAACATTTTCTAAAACCACGAACAATTTTGAAACATGGACTTTTTGAAAAAGGGAAAAACATAAAAAGTAGAGAAGAAAGTAAAAATTAATAGAAAATAAACAGAAAAAAGAAGAAAAGAAGAAAATAAATAAGAAAAATTAATAGAAATACAAAAAATAGGGGGAAATCATTAAAAACTTGAAACAATAAGAAAACTAGTAGAAGAAAAAGACGGTTTACGTAACCTTCAAGAAGGTTCTCAAAACCTGAAAAAAACTGGCTGCGAACCTTTGAAAGATTCCCAAAACCGGGAATACTTAAACGGGCCGACCCAATCGGAGCGATCGCTCGAGCTCCTCTGTGTCAAAATGGAATTTTCCGTATTTCTTGCTTAGGTCCATGTGCTGAGGAGAGAATTAGCAATATAAGCCACAATCCACAGGCCCACATACCTTCGTATATTTAGTTTTTTGTGGGGATACCTCCTTCGTATATTTTGCTTTTTGTGGGGATCCATCCTTCGTATATATTTTGTAGTTTGTCAGACTTAATGTACTTTGCTTAGTTATCAATTTAATAAAACCAAATCATTTTTCTATTATTTTGTCATCTTTTCAATATTAAAGAGGAAGAGATCAACAGTAATACACAGATACTTGTTTGATGGGTCTAGTAGCAACTGCATACTTGCATCTAAATTTTAAAATGTAGCTTTATGTGTGAGGCAGCAAGCATGAGCAACACATAGTTATGTTATATATTGCATTTTTTCTTTTATAAACTTTGCCATGCCTGAAAATTATTCCTGCCTCCGCCACTGCTCATAGGGGTAGAACATGCGTGTGTGCATTTATAGGAATGAGTGTATGCGCATATATATGAGCACTTCATTGTACTGTGTTAAAGAAACTTACTCAAGAGGGCCCGGACTAGTAATAATGAATGCCATTCCCATGTATCCTTGTATTAAAAAAATAGAATATTTCGGTCATTTTGACGAAACTAGGACCAAAAATATCGGACTCGGAACTTTTTTTTGAGTAACCTAGAACTAAGAACTAAAGTCATATACAGGCAATACGGTCCAAGCCTCTCAAAAAAGAAATACGGCCCAAGATGTTGAGCGGGCGGATGGACCAGTGTCAAAAGCCACATGAGGTCCAATAACATCTATTTACTACCACTATAAAAGAAAGAGAAGGGCAGATCCACACAATCTCACCCATCGATCATCAAGATCTAATGGTCTTTAATCATTCTGTGTTTAACGCTACCAACCACGCAACAAGCCAAATCGATCGCTAATCGCCCCGCACTAAAAGTCGCCCCGCAGTTAAAAAAGAAACCCCCCCCGCACGACTCCTCCTTCCCCCCCCCCGCACGACTCCTCCTCCTCCCCGCACGACTCCTCCTGCAGACAGCGCCGCGCCGCCGCCGCCTCCCCGCCGGGACGCGCGCCGCGCCGCCGCCGCCTCCCCGCCGGGACGCGCGCCGCGCCGCCGCCGCCTCCCCGCCGGGACGCGCGCCGCGCCGCCGCCGCCTCCCCGCCGGGACGAGCCGCCCTGTCCTCCTCCGCGCCGCGCCGCGCCGTTCGCCGCGCCGCCGGCACGAGCCGCCCTGTCCTCCTCCGCGCCGCGCCGTTCGCCTCCCCGCCGGCACGAGCCGCCCCGTCCTCCTCCGCGCCGCGCCGCGCCGGCGGTCGCCGATGGGTGACCTGTGGCTGCGGACACGGGGAGGGGGAGAAGGGCTCGGGAGACGCACCGCCGGCGAGGGTGTCGCCTAGGAGCGGCGGGGTGCAGCAGACTCGACCCGCATCGTCGGCGGCAGCGTCCATCTCCTCCCCCGGGCATCAGCGGGCTCGCGCTCCACCATTTATTCGACTCCGTGCGACGATTCGTCAACTTCCGCACCCAGAGGTGCTGGCCCGGAGCACTCCGTCGGGCCTCTTGGCGGGATCGGCGTCCGGATCATCTCCTGCCTCCGCAAGGAGGATGGGGCTTCTCGGGCTCATCTCCAAGAGCCCCCTCCCCGCCACGCTGCCTGCTCTGCCGCTGATGCCCATGCCTGTCAACGGGAGCGGACGAGTAGGAGAGATCCCGCCGATTCGATGGCGAAAGAGGGAGATGATCGGCTCCGGTACGTTCGGGAAGGTTCTACGCCGGGATAAATTTGGACACCGGCGAGCTCCTCGCAGTAAAGCAGGTGCTGGGCTTTTGTGATTTATTTATCTGGTTTGTACTGTCTGCAGACTTGGATTCATTCGTTACACTAATTTTCTTCTTTGTTGATTTTTGGTTGCAGCTTCGGGAGCACCAACATGACCTGGGAGAAAGCCCAAGTGAGTAGCACTTCCCCAGCCAATTTGGTTACCAATTTAGTTGTTGAGATTTTTCTTCATGTGAGGTGATTTGTTGCTCTTGTTTCTACGATTAGGCGCATATAAGAGAACTCCAAGACTAAGTGAAGTTCCTCAAGAACCTTTCGCATTGCAGTGAGTAGATGAAATATCGATTACAAATCAAATTCTTTATTCAAGTTCTGGCCCGTGGCTGCTTGATCTATTTTCTGTCGGGAGAGAAGAGGTACCTTGGTACTGGTCGTGAGGAAGAGACACTGAATATCTTGATGGAGTTTGTTCCCCACAGGCTACAGGCTGCCATCGGGCTGTCACCACGTCGACCTCCATGCCGCCATTGGGAAGGAGCACAAGATTATCCCGTCCAGGTAGCGTATAACCTGCCACAAGATTCTCCCGTATAGGTGGTGTACAGAACGTACCTTCATCGCCTGATTTTGTATATGGCAGTGTAGTACTATGTGGTAAACCCAAAACTGATGCTACTAACATGTCTGTAAGCTAGCTTGTTTAATTCCATACACGCATCACTCCATGTGTGTACAATAGGATTGGACAACATACATGTACGTAGAATTATTAAAATGTGAGACGATATTTAGAATTTGATTGTCTGTTTTGTTCACTATGTTGGTATATTAATTTGTGCCATAACATGTTAATTACAGATCTTGAACATGGAGTAAGCAAATTAGTTCCTGAAGCTTCTCTGTCGGGATGCGCATGCCGTAAGAACAACTATAGTTGGCATCGCCGTCGTCGCTTATGGAGCGCCACACCATTGCCCAGTTCAATCTTTGCCAAACAGGAAGATACGAGGATTAGGCATATATGCCCCATAAGGTAGCTGTATAGTAATTCATGTGTTGTAGCTGGATTAAGCATATATGCTCTGTCTTGGACTGTAGATAGCCAGATTAGCAAAAATGGATATTTTGCATATTTTCTGAATTTTTAGTAAGAGCTACATGAATAAGGTATGCAGTAGTTCTGACTTGGGGCACTGGGATTAATTCTTCACATGCAGGAATGTGGAGAGTTGGTGGGCTCCATGGCCATGGCGATGTTGTTGCACTTGCATCTTGAGATGTACTTTGTCCAAATGAAGAATCATCATTCAGAAGGGTTAGTAGATGATGCTCAATGCCATAAACCTGCACTGATTAATTCTTCACATGCAGGAACGTGGAGAGATGGTGGGCTCCAAGGCCATGGCGACGTTGTTGCACTTGCAGCTTGAGATGTACTTGGTGCAAATGAAGAATCGTCATTTCGAAGGGTTAGTAGATGATGCTCAGTGCCTTAAACCTGCACTGATCTTCACTCATGTCATCTGATAGAAGTCTATTCAAATTCAATTAAATTTTATTGTATGTTATCCATGTTGTAAGTGGAAATAGGGAGTTCCAAAAAAACTAAAAATTGCAGCACAAGGGGGATGGTCACAATGATTTGACATGATAAGATGTTTGTGAAGTATGGCAAATTATGACCTTAGCAAAGCTTTTACTTACATATATTCATATATACTTTCAACTTTAGAAACGTGCATTGCACGTATATGGTTAGATCTTAATTTTGTTCATTATTCAAAATACTTTTACCCACTAGGATCTCATTTTTTATTTACCTTGAAGGAGTATATTACTGTTATTTGTTGTCCACCTTGATCCTTCACTGCTATTTTTCCTAGGCAACTTCACATGGAATTAGGATCACTTAAGATTCTGGTACTTTTTCATATTCTCTTGCTTTATGCATGAACCTATCATCAAGATTTCGATCTCTTATATGGTGCACGTATGCTATTGTATGTTTGTTGGTGTTGATTTGAATGCTTTAGGAGCAATATTGGCATTTGTTTGCACATTAGTATTCCATTATGCAGTAAAGGATGTGGTCTGGTAGTCAGACATTCTTCATTGTTATAGTTATTGTCAAATGTCGGAGGACTGGTTCATGTTTGCACGACAAAACAATGTAAAATCATTTTTTTGTTGTATCTCATGAGTCATGTGAAAAAGAAGGCTAGGGGCTTTATATTTTTTAATTGTTCAGCTGTTCGTGTTACAGATCTGGGCATACCTTTTCTTTGAGATACCTTTTCTTTGAGATAAATTTGGGCATAAATTGTCCCAAATAAATGGGTGATGTTGGGGCAACTCTTGCTGACCGGGAGCTTCATGGTAGTGGATAGAATTTAATGAGAGATCCATCTACATGTTGATTGTTATGAAACCATGTGATGGAATCTTGATCTTGGCAATGTCCTGAAATATGGTTCGTCAGAGACAAAATCCCACCTTAATACCCCTCTTCAGATCATGAAATATTGGGGTTAACAAGATGCCATGTAAGATGGGTTGAGATCTGCTATACGGTAACATTCTTTTGTTCAAATGTTTTCTTTTGTTTTGAAACCTTAATGTTTTTTGTTCTGAGGGTGATAATGTCAAGGTTTATGCTAACAAGGAAGAAAAAAGCTATGAGCAGTGAGTATTGAACAGTGAAGACATTGTTGCATCCCTCTTGCAACCTTTACAATTTATGTAGGCAACTCTGATATAGTGGTTCTAACACTGTTCAGGAGAGACGGATTGGGTATATGCAATGAACAAGTAGTTGAATGTTGTTACAATATGTCCTTCTGTTCTTTTGAGGCCACAATTGCAGCCTGTTGTCCATACCAGCAGCAAACTACTCACGTGTTTCAATTATTGACTGGTAGATGTCCACTGCTTTGCTTCTGCTATACGAGAGACTAGAATCACTTGAGATATATATTTGTGCACTAGATTATGTTAAGCACAATGTCAATACTGGAGATACTAAAGACGTACCCTGATTGCTGTTATGTAAGCTGGTGGGTCTCTTCTCTTCATATGTTCCTTGTATGTATCAAATGGCACATGTTTTCCTAAATGGGCGTGTTTGTTTGTGTTTTGAACAACTCTTTCTAATTTTTGCAGCAAGGCTTACGTGGATCATATCTTTCCTCAGGAAGCTGGAGGAGATTCAGGGTCTTGCATAGCACTGAATACTACAGAAAAATAGGAATTCTACAGGATGTGGAGGGGTAGACATGTCGCCTTCTTGATCCTTTTTGCTTTTTTTCATTTTCATGCTATTGAAGCACCAAGGAATGAGTAGTGGGTCGCAGTTCCAGTGCTTTCTATATATGTCAAATTCGCTTCTAATTTCCTGAAGTTCTGTGAAATATTGAAGGATATCTTGGAACGATGAAGTTCCCAATCCTCATGGTAGATGATAGGACACTGGCTGCTGAAGTTGCTCATTGCCTTGCATAGAACGATAACATGTCCTTATATTTTGCTATATTTGCTCATGTTGATTATGATTGCAGTGTTTTGAACATTCTACCCGTGTTGATAAAAAGGAGATCATTTGTTATGCCCTCCCTGCATAGGATCGACCCTGGTCGGTTGGCTGGGTGTTGTTGAGACACTCAAACCACTAGCAATTCGAGCTTGCCTTCATGGTGTGTGATTATATTTAGGTAGACAAAATCCCCCGATGATAGCCTGAAAAGAAGATTTCGCGTGACGCGGAGGTAAAGCGTTGTGTGTGGCAGGAAAGAGACAAACATGTTCAAAAATCCGAACCATCAGGACGCACTTGCAACATGGCGATTAAATGGTGCAGACACATCTAGCTAGGGAAGAGGCTGTTTGCCAAAATTGGACTTTGGATTGTTGTAAAATTTCATTTAGAGCAATTATTGTTAAACATAACATGTTAGTGTGAAAACTATTATGAACAAAATTTAATTTAGATAATCAAAATGTCAAAGAAATTACTGAACTTACGTGTGTTGCACGTGCATGCTTACTAGTTAGATAAGAAAAAAGGATACGGCCCAAGCCTCTCAAAAAGGAAATACGGCCCATGATGTTGAGCCGGGGGAATGGACCAGTGTCAAAAGCCACATGAGATCCAATAAGTTTAGATAAGAAAAGAGGACACGGCCCAAACCTCTCAAAAAGGAATGCGGCCCAATATGTTGAGCTGGGGGATGGAAGGACCCATGTCAAAAGCCACATGAGGTCCAATAAGTTTTGATAGGAAAAAAAAGATCCAGCCCAAGCCTCTCAAGAAGGGAACGTGGCTTAAGATGTCGACGCACTAGTGCCTCCACTGGGCCGGCCCATCAGTAAACCACGCTCGCTTCACTTAAAAATGATGTAAAACGAAGAGACGGCGTGAGGATTCGAAACAAAGACCTCGGATCCCAGGTGAGTTCACCCCGCCACTGGACTAGATAGGTCTAACTTTTTGTAAGTAGCGGGAACGTTATAAGAACTCAAAGGTGTGTTCACATATTAAACACATGTTCGGGAAAAACGAAAACATTTCCTTAAAAAATGCGATTTCTTTTTTATAAGGACAAGCGTTTTTAAAATAGGACCATTTTTTGAACAATTTTTTTGAAAACAGGAACATTTGTGAAATTTCGAGCAAATTTTGAAAGCGCAAACATTATTTGAAGCTCCCCAATTTATTTTGACTTTATGAACAAATTTTGAAAACAAGAACATTTTTTGAAATTATGAACAAAATTTTGAAACCACAAACATCTTTTGAAATTCTGAACATTTTTTGAATTTGTGAACAAATTTCAAAACGAATTGTTTTTGGAAATTCCGAACACATATTTGAATTTTTTTTAGCAATTTCGAAAATAAAAATAAACTTGAAAAATATATAAAACTAATATGTTCAGAAGTTTATGAACATTTTTTTAAAATTATGAACATTTTTTGAAATCCCGAACATTTTTTTAAAGTTTTCAATATTTTGAACAAAAACATTCTGAACAATTTTGTTAACAGACAAATATTTTTTGAAAATTCCGAACATTTTTTGAAAAATTCATACAATTTTTGAATTTTTGAACAATATTTGAAAACACGAACATTTTTCAATTTTTGTAAAAGCGCGAACATTTTCCAAAAATGCGAAGATTTTTTTTGAAAAAGAAAACATAAACTCGAAAAACAAAAAAGAAAAAAAAAGAAAAAGGAAACATAAATAGTAAAGGAAAGGAAAATAAAAAACTGGTTTAGGAACCTTCTAGAAGGTTCTCAAAACCGGTAAAAACCTGCTGGAAACCTCTAGAAAGTTCCCAGAACCGGGAGCGCTGGAGCGGTTAAACGGGCCGGCCCGTTGCGTCGCTGCTATGTCGCTCGCCTGTGCGAAGCGCCGGCAATTTGACGGAGCGAGCGGCATATAGGATTTTCCGTTGAACTGGGATGTCTCAAAAAAAAAAAGATGTTGAACTGGGGGATGGACTGCTGTCAAAAGCCACAGGAAGCCCAATAAGTTTAGAAAGGAAATGCGACCCAAAATGTTGAGCCCGGGATAGAAAAAGTAAACCGGGGAGCGCTGGAGCGGTTAAACGGGCCAGCCCGTTGCGTCGCTGCTATGTCGCTCACCTGTGCGAAGCGCCGGCAATTTGACGGAGCGAGCGGCATATAGGATTTTCCGTTGAACTGGGATGTCTCAAAAAAAAAAAGATGTTGAACTGGGGGATGGACTGCTGTCAAAAGCCACAGGAAGCCCAATAAGTTTAGAAAGGAAATGCGACCCAAAATGTTGAGCCCGGGATAGAAAAAGTAAACCGGATTATAGTTCGGGATATGTGAACCCGACGTGAATCGAACACGCAACCTTCTGATCTGGAGTCAGACGCGCTACCATTCCGCCACGGATCCGGTATGATGAACTCATTACCAAATTTATGATTAACTGCTGAACGTACTCGTGGCAACTTTTTCGGTAGAACTCATCACCAAGTTGCACCGGCACCGGCAAGGGCACAACCACTGACTCGTGCGAACTTCAGGGGCCATCCGTACCCCGCCAAAGCCGAACCACTGACGGAAGGCACTCAGGAAGTCAGGAGTGCGCACATTTAGCAGTAGTTAGAGCATCCAGAGTGCCTCCTCCATCTTAACCTTGTCCGTCCATGGTAAGTATAGATCGTATCATCATCCTAGGCAGTATTTTGTGCACCAGATCTAGGTAACTAACCGCTCGATCTCTGGAAGAAACAAGGAACAGAAACGCCCACGACCAGCGACAGCGCGCGCGGTGCATTAAAATACGCCAGGACCAGGACGCGACCAGGCCGGCCGGCGACGAGTCAATTGTCAAGTCGATCTACATCGACTACAGAAAACAACAGAATCCGCGGCTTGGCGCTCGGAGGCATCCGATGCATCATGCATGCAGTGTAGCGAGCACACGTACACCGCCTCCGCCACCACCACCAGACGGAGGCGGTGCGCGCGGCCGAGCCGCCTCGGTTGGTTGGCCCCGACCGCCATTAACGACCTGGCCTCGCTCGGCCCTAGTTCGGCTAGACTGGCCAAATTAGCCGGTCCTTCCGCCGCAGTAACCACCGGTCACGTGGTGCTGTCTTTCCAGTCGGTTGATCGATCCATCAGCCCGCCCGTCCCATCCGATCCATTCTTCCGATACGAGACGAGACACGCGAGATCGTTGGTTGGTTGCCCCGTCTCCTTTCAATTGCGTGCACGTACGTACGTGCGCGGTACTAGGCCCCTAGCTAGCTACGTGGTACTACGTACGGTTACTGTACCCTTTTTCGGTCGCCGATCCCAAGATTCCGGCCGGCGTGGCCGAGCACGTACCCTTGCGCCTCCCGCCGGATCGGCGTGCATTCTTTCGCAAAGGAATGGGTTTACGCTGCGTTTGGCAGCAAAGATTTTTCAAAGTTTTATGAGAATATTGTGGTTTCTGAAGAAAAAAATCTTGGTTTTGAATACTTTGCTGTGTTTGGCATAAAAAAAAACTGAAGTTTTGTAAACAACAGTATGCCAGAAACCATGGTATTTTTGCTGTATCTGAAAAAGAGGTCCCGACCTCTTTTTAAAAAACAGAACGGAGAGAAATCGCAATAATCCTACACATACGCGGAGTTTACGCGTCTGCTACAGACTCCCTCTCGCTAATTCGCTCGCCCCCCCTGATTTTCAGGGGGTGGGCCTCTCCCTCTAATCCTAAGCCAATCTATTTGCTCCACATCACCCTGTACGACGAAGCATGTAAAAAAAGCCTGTAGCTCTAGCATTACTAGAGAAATCGTCGGGAGATTGCAGTTGACGTTGCCGTCTACGTCGAGACAAGAATACCATCTGCGATCCCATCTTATTTTTCCTCTTTGTGTTATACGGTAAAACTCCTGGTTATAGCCAATCCCATCCTATTTACGGGGTTGTTTGGATAGGTGGAACGCATAGAACCTATTCTCTATAAACCAGGAAACTAGCGTAACAGAATAAAACCACGTTTGGCTACTCTAACAAATCTGTGGATATGGAGAACTTGGTTTCCGTAAAGCTGAAATTATGCGTTTGTGGAAAAACGACTATTAGTCGTTTCTGTAAAAACTTGTTTTGCATATACTCCATCGCAACTAATTTTTGTCCACGCGCTCGTCCGCCGCCGCGTCGGTGTGCCGCTGCCTGGTACGAATGGTCATCCCGCTCGTCCTCCAGCAACGACATGGCCGCCGTTCCACGTGCTTGTCCTCCAGCCACGGCATTGTTGTTGTTGCGTTCGTACCCAGCCCAGGATCCCGCTCGCCGGCGACTCCTAGTCCTAGAGCTCGTCGTCTGGCCACGACATGGTTGTCGTTGCGTTTGTGCCGGGGATCCCGCTGGTTGGATGCCAGAGTTACTAGCAGGGACGGTGCCCGTAGGACGTGACAACGCCATTAGCGACCTATGCCACCTGGGACAACGGCCGGCCATGCCCCGACGGTGACGCCACCATCTGCGAGCTCCTGAAGCACAAGGGGACGTGCGCATGCTCATTCTAGTCTGGGACGACCTCACCTCCATGGACTCTCTTGACATGCATGGGATACATGAGACGCACGACGTCGAGACAGTGGAGTACTTCGACGGCCCAGCCGTGCAGTGCATTCTCTGTCCATGGAACCCAACGCCGGCGAGGGTGGTAGGAGCGGCAAAGTAGACGAATAGGAGATGCGCCTCTAGGCTTCTGCACCCGGAGTCGTCCAGGCCGGCCTGAGGGAAGGCCACCAATGGCGTCAAGCGAACAAGGACGAAGAATGGAGAAATAATCAAACGCCGGAGCTTGTGAATCGTCTCAAATAACCAATCTGGGGAAGTGAGAATGTGTGAGAGAAGAGGTCACGGGAGGAGCTCTTTTGATCAGCGAGAAGGTCATGGGGGAGCCAGGAGCAAGCCAAACAAATTTTCCTACAAACGGGTTATTCATAAGCTGACTAGTAAAACTGATTACATCAGCTAAAAACTGGTTTTATATATAACCGTGGCTAATACTTGCTAGCCAAACAACCCCTACGAGTAGTAGGCCTCTCAGGTTCTTCTTTCAGCCGGGGTCCCCGGCGTCCCGTGCGAGTCTCGGCTCTTCCATGCAGCGCCATGCATTAGGTGCATCAGGGATAGTCTACAGATCGGTCCGGCGGATGTGTGCATGGCAGCTGCATGCAGCCGGCCGCCGTTAGCAGCCGCTAATTACTCTGGTCATTCACGCACATGTAAAACTGAGAAAACATTGTTTTTAAAAAATGATACTATTCCTTGCCTACCCAGGAGAATACTCTGGTTTTTAATTACCACAATTTTAAAATAATTTGCTGCCAAACTATATTTCCTTTTCACGAGTCACTGCAGCATCTCTTAGCTTCGACGGAGAGTCAGTGCAGCATTTAGGTCCAACACTGTAATATAGTATGACTCCTATTTTTTATTTTCCTTTTGAGAATATCACATGATCACTCCTACTTTACATGATTTGGATATTCACATGAACCAAGTTTACCAAAACGTTCTAGGGAGATCCAAAAACCAACCCTCCGTATAAAATGTTTTTGGAAAATACATTCATCCACAATACTTCATTTTTTACCATTTTTTTTCAACTCCAACCACCTCCGACTAAGTCCGTTATCTTTTTTTAACACAGTACAGACGCACGCGCTCATATACACACGGATACAGTCACCCCTATGAACGCTCACACACACCCTACCCCTATGAACACCTCCGAAAGACTGAGCCGGCATATCATCTTGAAATTTGCGAAGTCACCGGACGCACCTCGTCGTCGACATGAACGTCTTCTCCCACTGATTGCGCATCGCCGGAAATCCTAAGATAAATCCTCTTCTCCCACTGAATGCGTATCGCCGGAAATCCTAAAATAAATCCTCTTCTCCCACTGAATGCGTATCGCCGGAAGTCCTAAAATAAATCCAGGAATAAATGAGAGCACCAGGATTTGAACCCTGGTGGGCTGGGATACCATAGTCCCTCTAACCATTCAACCGCAGGTTGGTTCATGACTTTCCATCTTTTTGGATGGCAAAAATAAAGGGGCTCAGTGAAATCTTTATTGGTAATCAAGTTCGTGGAGAGTAGCAGTGTCACTACTCCGATCCAATTATGGTATATTTGTTCAAGGATTTGGATAATTTTCTCTTCTAAAAATTATTACCACGGAGAAGGGGCATCTGATAGATTTTATTGTAATTCTTAGTTGTATGAGGGAAGAGGATTTGGAGCTCCTGGGTACTCCACCCCCTACATGAACATGAAATTCGAAAAAAAGGATTTTTTTTTTAAAAAAAGATGGGATTTTGGGATATCAAACCTGGGTGCCCAATCTACTCCCATGTGAAGTTTCGTGAAAAACTGACATTTGTGGGATTCTCAGTAAAAAGACAAAAAAGAAATCTTATGTATAGAACAAGAAAAAATGGTTTGGATGGATCGTACGTCGGACTATATTTTCTTCGCCATGGATACATTTTCTGGTATTTTTTTTACAAAACATCACACAGGAGCATATTGGGCGCCAAGTTTGATATCCCAGGATTTCAGTTTTTTTTTTCAATTTTCCTGGTACTTTTTAATTTAATATTCATATAATGGGTGGATCGCCCAAGAGCTCATGTGTATTTCTCGTTGTATGAGCTACTTTGTAATTTCTTGGATCATTGATCCAAAGGATTGTACCTGTAATGGTTCTTTTTTTCAAAAAGTACCTGTAATGTAATTGTTCTCGTATTTGAAAAAAGTTACAAGTTTTTCTTAAAAAAAGGCAAACCTGCCAAGTGATCCAATCTGGACGAAAAGGTTGCAGTTGAGTCTTATCGGGTATGGCCCAAAAAGATCAGCGAAAAGTAGGCTTGTTGATGATTCAACTTTCCAGTATTTTTTGTTTATTTTCCAGGGATCCATTTTCCTTACTTCCATAACTTTTTTCTTAACATATTACTCCCTCCGTTTTAAAATAGATGAGCCAATTTTGTACTCCCTCCGTTTCAAAATAGATGACTCAACTTCTGTACTAACTTTAGTAAAAAATTGGGTCATCTATTTTGAAATGGAGGGAGTATTAACTTAGTACAAAATTGGATCATCTATTTTGAAACGGAGGGAGTACATATTAATCCAATACACACCACAATCTAGCAATCGCAAGCCTAGCTAACTTTGTATACGTGGTTAATAGCGAATGCACGTACGTACGTGATTTGCGGTAAACCCCACATGAACAAGAGAAGTTATCATGGCGATGACAGACCCGTACGCCTACAAACAAACATGAGACTAGACGGGTACGGCGATACAGTGCCCTGCCATTAAGCTGGAAGACTGGACCTGTCGCCCGCTACGATATCGACACACCCAAGCCACCTCGGTACTATGTACGTACCGTAGACTAGCAGCGCAGTTGGTAGGCCGTTCCCGTACTCAAGTCTGCCTGATCCATTGGAGCTTTGGATTGGAGCCAGTACCGAACCGTGGTCAATTCGATCCTCATTCACGCAACTATTCTACTACTGCTCCCACCTTCCCGGTTTATATAGGGCTCAAAGCTAAAATCTCATCAACCAAGGCAGATGTCGAGTGAAGGAATGTATCTTGTAATTTTACTTTACAAAACTATCAAATTAAATTGATGCATTAATTTGGATTAATTGTAGTGCATGCATGCTTGAACACTAGATGAGTACTCCCTCATTTCCGGTTTATAGGGTTTATCTTAATTTTTTCGTTTATTTGATTTAAAGGGCTCGTCTCCATCTCCTATCGAGTTTCTGAGGCGCATTAAATATTTGCATTCAACAATTAAAAAGGAACTCACCAATGCATGTAGTAATGCTCCTACTCATATAGTGGCCAAGCATGCATGCACTACAATTAATCCAAATTAATGCATCAATTTAATTTGGCTAGTTTTGTAAAGTACGAGATACATTCCTCCACTCAACATCTGCCTTGATTGATGAGATTTCATATTTGAGCCCTATAAGGCCCTTCCTAGTGCTACACGGTGGACATGTGCTAAGCATGCCACATAAGCAAAAAAATGACATGGTGCAATTATTAAGGAGGAGAGAGAGCCCTTTGATGACCCAGGAAGAACCAATGCCAAGCACGTGAACCTAGACAAACCACTTAAATGAAGGAAGTTGACCAATGGATGAAAGAGTTTATGTGCTAAATCATTAAATAAAGTGTGCTTAGCAACATCATCTATTTTACCTAGATAAGTGTGATGTTACCATCTACGTTACTCCCACTGTGGGCAATCTAACATATTATGTTACCACTTCTCATTAACTGCTTGCCATGAAAGCAAAACTTTCTTGGAGTGCGCTATGTTACTCCCACTAAGACTAGCCTTAAATCGAAAGACAAAAAAATTGAGACAAGCCCTATAAACCGGAAAGGAGGAAGTATATGGTCAAGCTGATGGCATAGGTAATTAAATGTCCTCGGTGATTACTGTTTCCCTTGCTTTATTCGAAAAGGAGTACTGGACAAAATTAGTGTAACTCACGGAATCTGAATGTGAAGATCTACTACGGTGGAAGATCGTAGAGGAAGCTAATTTAATGGTTTTAGCAAAGATTACACAACTATATTTCTTTGCGGGCAATTTAGAGAGGTTAATTCAAACAAAGGCATTCACAGGATAATCAGACAGAAGGCTGGCCATCAGGAAGCTAGGAGTCTCATTGAGCCAGCTCTCCGTCATGTGTGCAAGCATTCTTGACACAAAGATGCGATTGGATATTAGCTGATTGAATTACATGTTGAATATCAAAGAAAAGTAAATTGCTAGCTGGCCCTCCAATTTCAACTAGGATGTGAGTTTTGCATAGTTGCACCATCTCTAGGCAGTCCACCTCCAACATCACATGCGAGTAGCCACGCAGATTTGCAAACCGTACACCCCCTTGCAAAGAAATCGCTTCCGCTATAAGTGGTTCAGAAATACCAATATGCAGCTTGCACCAAGCATCAAGGAAGGCGTTCGACGAATGCGCCACGCCTCCCAGCTTGCTAGTGGCTTCACCAGTGGTGTTCTTGACGACGTCGTGCTCCGGTGGGCACCAGCCGTGGCATGAAAGGACCGGCTACAACTCGAGCAAATCAAGGGCTTCCTTGGTCCTCCTCATGGATGTTGTTGGATCTAGTCCTTCATCGTCATGTTCCAGACGATTGTGCGAATGCCATGTGGTCCACATGATGGTGATAATTTGTTATCGTTCTCCATCAGTGAACTTAGGGTCAACTTATGTAGCAGCCCTACTTAATAGTACTCCAGAGTACAGTAGTATATCTACTTAAACAACATTTTAAAGGTCATAAATGTGATGCCTCGTCGCCATATGAACTACAGAGAAACATGCATGAGATGGAGATGTTAGATGTGTAATCCCAACCGCTAATCCGACAAGTCGAGAGGCATTTCAGGTGAGTCGAAGGACTCACTTAAGTGTTAGATTAGCACCAATGGCATTGTTGACTCTTCAACGACAAGACTCATCTACTCATAGATCAATACATTAGCACTCAATTGAATTCGTAGCCCTAAACATTTGTCCATGTATGTTTCAAATATAATGCAATTTCATTGTATGTGCCTATGTATTGTGCATATGTATATAATTTTTGCCTTAGTGTATCTTGGGGTTTCACTGCTAGTAGATTGCTAACTATGGAGCCCCAATTTGCTTAAACCAATTTTTTTATCACTGATCGTCCAGCAGACCAGTGTTAGGTATCATCACTAACTCGGAGGCACTAGTGGCCGCTTGCGCGTTAGTGATGATAATATTTGACCGGTCAATGCTATTTGAGTCCATCCCACGCCATCCCTTCTCTCCTTGCCGTCGCTGGGCAAAGCCCCCGCGGCGCCGGCAGCGGCAAGGCTTCTTTCTCGTGGTCACGTGATGGCGGCGCTCGAGGAAGGCGCAGGTCCGGCGTGGATGCTTCGTGCGGTCGTGGGTGATGTGATGGCGGCAATCATGGGAGGCGGATGCCCCATGGGGCGGCTCCATGAGGGCGTGGGCGATGCAGTGGCCGTGAGGTGCGGCGACCCAGATCTACGATGCGGGAACTCTGGCGGAGCCGTGCGGGCACGAGGGCTCCATGGAGGGGTTGTGGCCTCTCGAGTCGCTGGAGAAGGAGGTGTGTGGCTGGCTAGCTGTTGGCCAAGCTACGGTGATGCAGGTGTATGTAGGGCGGCCGGACCAGGCTCCCTGTGCAAGTTGACTATGGCGGCCAGGCGAGGGGGCGGTGGCTACCGGAGTGGAGGTTGCGTGAAGGAGCTACGGCGGGCAGGTGGACTAGCCGGATTGGATGTCAACCGCAGGAAGTTGAGGTATAGCCGGGTGAAAACCCATCTCCGGTCATGGATGGAGCCCATGAAGGCAGCATCTATGGTCATTGTTACCTTGTTGAAGGCGTCAACGAGGTGCTCTATCTTCGTCTACTTGGCATGACTCGAGAGGAAACCTCAGGCTCAATGGGTAGGTCGTTGGCAGCATGTCAGCATCTTTCCCCTCTCGAGCGCATCGACTTTGGAGTTTGATCCGATTGGAGGGACCAGTGGATGCATGAGGATGTGGGTGTCATTGCGTTGGTCGTGGCGGCGATTGATGTAAGACGGAGATGATGGCGTCAAGGCTTTTGTGGCAACGATGACGGGGCCGAGCGACATCGGAGTCGCGGCAATGTTTGAGGTAGTCGGCTCTTCTTCGACACGGGATCACCCTTGGGTGGAGGAGGATCCCCAGGATTTCAACAGGCAAATTGTGTTTCAAATAGGCCCTTGATTAAAGAATATATCATACATTTCCCTTCTTTCATTCATAAAGATATAATTTTCATGGTCTAGCAAATATTGTTCTAAAGGATTAGTAGGAGGCATGACAATAGAAGCAAGACCAATAATTTCATCCTTACTAGGCAATTCTTTATCATGCGGTTGTCTACGAAATTTAGAGAAATTAAAATCATGAGACATATCCCCTAAACCAACAGTAACAATATCTTTCTTGCAATCTATCTTAGCATTAACAATATTCAAGAAAGGTCTACCAAATATAATGGGACAAAAACTATCTTGTGGGGAACCAAGAACAAGAAAATCAGTAGGGTATTTAGTTTTCCCACACAAGACTCCAACATCTCTAACAATCCCAATTGGTGATATAGTGTCTCTATTGGCAAACTTAATAGTAACATCAATATCTTCTATCTCAACATGTGCAATATCATTCATAATTTCTTCATATAGAGTATAAGGAATTGCACTCAAACTAGCACCCACATCACATAAGCCATGATAACAATGATCTCCAATTTTAACAGAAACAACAAGCATGCCAATAACTGGTCTATGTTTATCTTTAGTATTGGGTTTAGCAATTCTAGCAGCTTCATCACAGAAATAAATAACACGCCCTTCAATATTATCGACCAAGAGATCTTTAACCATGGCAATACTAGGTTCAACTTTAGTTTGTTCCAGGGGTGTAGGTGTTCTAGTATAACTCTTACGAACCACAATTGAAGCTTTAGCATGATTCTTTATTCTAACAGGAAAAGATGGTTTCTCAATATAAGCAGTAGGAACAATAGGATCAACATTGTAAGTAATAGTTTCTTCTTCAACTTTAATATGTTCTACTACTTTAACTTCAATGGGAGGATGATATTTAAACCACTTCTCCTTAGGGAGATCAATATGAGTAGCAAAAGGTTCACAGAAAGAAGCTACTATCTCAGAGTCAAGTCCATATTTAGTGCTAAAATCACGAAAAGCGTCGGTATCCATAAGAGATTTAACACAATCAAACTTAAGGTTTATACCTGACTCCTTTCCTTCGTCGAGTTCCCAATCCTCAGAGTTGCATTTAATTCTTTCCAATAAATCCCATTTGAATTCAATATACTTCTTCATATAGGAACCAATACAAGAAGTATCGAGCATGGATCGATCATTATGAGAATGCCGAGAATAAATTTTTTGAATAATAATTTCTCTTGAGAGCTCATGATTGGGGCATTAATATAACATTGACCAAGCTTGAGCTATACTTTTTCCTTAACGAGTCCAAAAATTATATATATAATTCCGATCACGATGAAACAGATGCATATGATAAAACTTCTAATGAAATTCCAATTGCAATCGGTTGTAGTTCCATGATCCAGTATCATCACATAGCCTATACCATGGCAATGCCTTTACCTTCAAAGATAAAGGGAATACCTTCTTCATGAAAACATCCTCGGGCATACCAGCAAGCTTAAATAATCCACCAACTTCATTCACATAGATTAGGTGCATATCAGGATGTAATGTTCCATCTCCTGCATAAGGACTAGCTAGCAGTTTCTCTATCATACCCGAAGGAATTTCATATTAAATATTTTCAGTAGGTGCAGTAGGTTGAGGAGCAACTCTTTGCTCTTCAAGTCGAGGTTAAGATACCCCGAACAAGCCCCTCAAAGGATTATTTTCCATAGTAACAAGTGACATTAAATTTCACCACACTATACAAATGTTTCCTTACCAAATTCCACTTACCAAAGACGCTTCACTCCCCGGCACGACACCAAAAAAGAGTCTGGATGACCCACAAGTATAGGGGATCTATCATAGTCCTTTAGATAAATAAGAGTGTCGAACCCAACGAGGAGCAGAAGGAAATGACAAGCGGTTTTCAGTAGGGTATTCTCTGCAAGCACTGAAATTATCGGTAACAGATAGTTGTGTGATAAGATAATTCGTAATGGGTACCAAGTAACAAGAGTAAACAAGGTGCAACAAGGTGGCCCAATCCTTTTTGTAGCAAAGTACAAGCCTGGACGAACTCTTATATAATGCAAAGTGCTCCCGAGGACACATGGGAATTGTTGAGTTAGTTTTCATCATGCTCATATGATTCGCGTTTGTTACTTTGATAATTTGATATGTGGGTGGATCAGTGCTTGGGTGCTTCCCTTTCTTGGACAAGCCTCCCACTTATGATTAACCCTGTCGCAAGCATCCGCAACTACGAAAGAAAAATTAAGGTAAACCTAACCATAGCATGAAACACATGGATCCAAATCAGCCCCTTACAAAGCAACGCATAAACTAGGTTTTAAGCTTCTGTCACTCTAGAAGTGTCATGTAGTCGACGTTCACATAACACCACTAGAGGAGAGACAACAGACATCTCATCAAAATATCGAACGAATACCAAATTCACATGATTACTTATAACAAGACTTCTCCCATGTCCTCAGGAACAAACATGATGTAGGGTAGAACCCTAGATGCCCGATCTTTCATGATTGGAGGGGATCCTACAAAGAACACGAAGAACACGATGGGGGAATCGAGGGTAACACGAGGGAAACACGAGAGAAATCACTCAACCAACAAGGGATGGTCACACATATGCTAGATCCCCGAAACACAAAGAGATACACTATTCGAATCCAACAAGGGATGATACAAGTGGCGGTAGTTCTTCTCCGAGAGGAGGTCTTGAAGGTATTCCCGTGATGGGGTCTTGAATCCGCTTGGGGGATCTTCTCCGAAGAGTCGCTCGACTCCGATGGAGAAGTAACCAAGTGGATGAGAAAAGCTCTATCTCAAACTTGAGCTATCACAATGCTAAACCTAACAAGAGGGCAGAAGAGGTCTATTTATAGTCTAAGTGGACGAAAGGGTAAGTGGCTTCGGCCCAACACGAGGGCGGTCACACAGGCGTCGGACGTCCGACGGCCACCGATCGTCCGAAGGCTCACGAGGGTCCGTACGTCCGGTGCTGGTCGGGCGTCCAATGTTTCGGCTCTGGTCAGGACTTTTTGGTCGACCGGTCGGGGTCGGTCGTCCGGTCGTTCAGAAGTCTCCATTCTTCCGATGTTTTGGCTCGGGTGTGGTGGGGTTGTTCGTCCGGGCGCTGGGAGGTGTCGGTCGTCTGGTCGGCGTCAGTCGTCCGACCGCTGTAGCATGCGAATGCTGGGACTTGGCCGGTCGGTTGGAGCCTCCAGGCGTCGGACGTCCGAGAGGCGTCGGTCGTTCGATGACTAGGAGTTTCAAGCGGTCCTTCTTCTTGTCCATTGAACTTGGTGTCCTCGCCGTCTTGTCCGTTGGGTGCAGCTGGTCCATGGCTTCCCTCCAAATACCTGATCACACATAGGATCTTCGCGTGAGGTAGTAGCCATGTCTCATAGGTAGAAAGTGGTAGTTCGGAGAGGAGCGAGTTCACCTTATCTTCAATAGCCTTTGCTCGAGCTCTTGTCATTGGTCCAAGCGGTGTCATGGGAGATGTAGATACGTCCATGAGGATGATCGTGGGATGCTCCGCATCATCTTCCCCCTCCCTTGGGAAAGATCCGACCTCGGATTGAAAGCTTCATCACCATGGTATGGCGAGAGGTCTTTGACATTGAAGATGTCGCTCACGTTGTACTTGTCGCTTGGGAGGTTGATCTTGTAAGCATTGTTGTTGTAGCGTGCTACCACCTTGAAGGGTCCATCGGCTCATGGGAAAAGTTTGGACTTGCGTTCGGTGGGGAAGCGGTCCTTGTGAAGGTGTTGCCACACAAGATCTCCGATGTTGAATATCATGGGTTGCTTGTTGATGTTGAGCTTGGTCGCGAGTCGTTGTACTTGGCGCTCGATGGTGTGCCTTGTATATTCATGCATCTTCTTGAGGTAGCGTGCTCGTGCACTCGTGTCCATGTTGGTGCGCTCTTGTAGTGGAAGAGGTAGAATGTCCAATGGGGACAACGGGTTGAAACCGTAGACGACCTCGAAGGGGGACTTGCCGGTAGTTTAATGTCTTGCGTGGTTGTAGGCGTACTCGGTGATGGGTAGACACTCCTCCCACTCCTTGATGTTCCTCTTGATCAACACGCGAAATAGAGTGGATAGTGTGTGGTCCGTCACCTCCGTTTGGCCGTCGGTTTGAGGATGGTATGCCGAAGAGAACAAGAGCTTGATTCCGAGCTTGGCGCATAGGTCTTCCAAAAGTAACTCAAAACTTGACATTGCAGTCCAAGCCAATCGTCTTTGGCACTCCATATAGGCGCAAGATATCCCTACGAAAAAGATTTGCAATATGTGAAGCATCGTCTATCTTATTGCATGGGATAAAATGATCCATCTTAGAGAATCGGTCCACAACAACAAACAAGGAATCCTTTCCATTTTGAGTTCTAGGCAAACCAAGTACAAAGTCCATGCTAATGTCTTCCCATGGTTGATAAGGAATAGGAAGAGGCATGTAAATACCATGGGGTTGAGCTTTTGACATAGTTTTGCGATATGTAGAGCATTGGTTGGTGAAACGAGAGACACCGCAGAACATCTTGGGCCAAAAGTAGTTCTTGGAGAGCGTGGCGAATGTCTTGTCGCGTCCAATTGTCCCATGAGTCCACCTCCATGAGCTTCTTGCAAAAGGAGCGAACGAAGAGAAGACTTGGGAATGCAAAGTTTGCTAGATCTCATAAGATAATCATCCTTGATGTAATATCGTTCCCAAGATGTATGCGTCAAACACTTGGCATAAGGAATAGTAAAAGTTGGATCATGCACATACAAGTCTTTTATGTGCTCAAAGCCAATGGCATTCAATTCAAGTTTAGTGACTAGCATGCATATGCGGGAAAGAGCATCCGCCACTACATTTTCCTTACCTTTGACGTACTTGATGACATAAGGAAAAGACTCAATGAATTCACTCCATTTAGCATGACGCTTGTTCAACTTAGTTTGACCCTTTAAGTACTTAAGCATTTCATGATCGGTATGAATGATACATTCATGAGGGCGAAGATAATGTTCCCATTCACGCAAAACTCACACTAAAGCATATAGCTCTTTGTCATAGATGGGGTAATTGAGTTGCGCTCTGGAAAGTTTCTCACTAAAGTATACTATGGTGCACTTTTCTTGCGTTAACACGCCTCCTATGCCATTACCACTAGCATCACAATGAATTTCAAAAGGTTTGTCAAAGTTGGGTAGTGCAAGCATGGGAGCATGAGTAAGCAAATTCTTAAGCTCATTAAATGAGGTACCTTGGGATGGTCCCCAAACAAATGGCGCATTTTTCTTACTGAAAGAATATAAAGGTGAAAGCAATGGTGCTAAAATCCTTTACAAAGCGACGATAGAAACCGGCTAAACCAAGAAAACTACGCACTTGTTGCAAGTTAGTTGGTTGGGGCCAAGTTTTAATAGCATTGATCTTAGATTCATCTACATGAACACCCTTAGAAGACACAACAAAACCCAAGAAAACAAGCTTATCAACACCAAAAAGGCATTTTTCCATATTAGCATAAAGTCGCTCTTTCCTAAGGGTTTGCAACACGGTTCTAAGATGGGTGACATGATCTTTGAGGGATTTGCTAAAGCCAAGAATATCATCAAAATAGACCACAACAAATACACCAATATAGTGACGAAGAACAAAGTGCATGACTCGCATGAAAGTACTGGGTGCTTAGGATAAACCCATGGGCATAAATAGCCATTCATATAAGCCAAATTTGGTCTTAAATGCGGTTTTCCATTCATCACCTTCGTGGATGTGTATTTGATAGTAGCCACTCTTAAGATCAATCTTAGAGAAAATGGCAGCTCCACTAAGCTCATCAAGCATATCATCTAAGTGTGGAATAGGGTAGTGATATCTAACGGTGATAGCATTGATGGGACAGCAATTGGAAACCATGCCATAAGTACCGTCTTTATTTGGAACAAGAATGACTAGAACGGCACAAGGGCTCAAGCTTTCACGTACTTGACCATTGTCGATGATTTGTTGTACTTGCCGTTGAATCTCCTTAGTTTCCTCGGGGTTGACGCGGTAGGGGGCCTTGTTAGGTAGAGGTGCTCCGGGGATGAAGTCGATTCAGTGCTCAATGCCTCGTAGTGGAGGTAGACCCGGAGGTAGCTCATCGGGGAAAACATCTTGGAATTCCTGCAAAAGAGAAGACAACACTAAAGGTAGATCGTGAGAGGTGTTAGTTTTTGGTGCCTCGTCCTTGCACACGAGGGCATAGTGCATAACACTTAATGGGTTCTCACACACTTCTCTCATATCACTTTTGGTGGAAAATAGAACTAAGTTCTTCTTGTCGCTCATCGTGGAGGCACTCGATTTTGGCTTGTGGCGCTCACTCTCTTTTGGGTGGGTCACTCTCTCACTCTTTTCTCCACAATGGGTGGCTTGCTTGTCGGCAATCACTTGACTTGGAGACATAGGTCATAAAACGTACTCTTTTCCTTTCATCTTGAAGCTATTGTGATTGGTACGCCCGTTGTGGATGACGCTGCGGTCAAATTGCCATCGTTGACCAAGAAGGAGGTGGCAAACGGACACCGGGATGACATCACACTCCAAAGTGTCTTCATATGCTCCAATTTTGAAGGGACTTTGAGATTATGCTCAACTTGGATAGTGCTGGAATCGCTTAGCCATTGAACCTTGTAGGGGTGCAGGTGCTTCATCTTGACCAATTGGAGCTTGGAGCATAGTTCTTCACTTGCCAAGTTGTGACAACTCCCTCCATCGATTATGACCTTAACAGACCTTCCATTGATGCCGGACTTGGCGTGGAAGATGTGGCATCTTTGGTCTTCGTATTGTTGATGTTGAAGAGTCAAAACTTTGGAGACAATGAGAGCAGGGCTCGAATCCTCATCGCAAAAGACTTGATCATCTTCATCTTTGTTCATGCGCTGGTGCATGGCCACTTGCTCAAGGGCTTCCATCTCCTCTTCACTCATGGAGCCATAGGTTCCGTCGTTGTTGAGGATCATGGTGCGCTTGTTGGTACACTCAAAGGACTTGTGACCTCGGCCACAAGTGAAACATTTGATAGAACTTGTCTTGATGGTCTCATCGGTTGGAGTAGATGATGAAGCTCGCGGCTTGAAGTTGCTTGTAGTAGGAGGACGACTTGAGGTTGTCGAAGTTTTCTTGTAACTCGACTTGTCGCCATTGCTTGTAGATGGTTTGGTTGAGGTAGAAGTTGGTGGAGTCGTTGAAGCTTGGGTGTTGGAGAAGCCTTAGCTCTTCGAAGAGTACTTGGCATACTTGAAGTCATCTTGCACTTGAAGTTCCGCTTTGGTAGCTTGATGCATGAGCTCAATGAGGTTGGAGTAGGGTTGGAAGTCGGCAATCTTCTTGATGGGATGACTGAGGCCATTCAAGAAACGTGCCATAGTTTTCTCATCATCTTTCGTGACATTGGCTCTTATCATGGCAATCTCCATTTCCTTGTAGTATTCTTCAACACTCTTTGTTCCTTGCTTGAGGAGTTGGAGCTTTTTGAAAAGATCACGGTTGTAGTAGGTTGGCACAAAGCGTGCGCACATGGCATCTTTCATTTCCTCCCATGTGGTGATTGGTGGTTCACCTCTTGCTTCTCAGCGCTCAAGGACTTGTTCCCACCATATGAGCACATAGTCTTGGAACTCAAGGGATGCCATAGCGATCTTCTTCTCTTCCTCATAGTTGTGCAAATGAAAGATTTTGTCGACCTTCAATGCCCATTAAAGGTACTCTTAGGTATCGTTACTTCCATGGAACTTGGGCATGGTGAACTTGAGCTTGCCGTAGCGTTGCTCTTCATTGTGTTGGGGTTGAGGGTGATGATGACACCGTTGATTTGGAGGATTACCAACCTCATGTTGCTCTTGGCGTGGAGGATGTCCATATTCATCTTGCTCTTGTTGAACTTGAGGTTGTGGAGGAGCTTTTCGAGCTTGTGGAGGAGCTTGAGGAACTTGACGATGTACTCTTGCTTCGTATGTTCGCTCTTGAATTTCTTCGCGAAGTGCTTCCCCTTGATTGCGCCTATCTCGGTTGTGGTTGGCAATGGCTCGACTTGATTATTGAAGGGTACATTGCGCCTCAAGAGCTTGTGCTTCACGTTGTTGTTATTGAAGACGTTGAGCTTCGGCGTCTTGTTCGTCTTGATGTTGTCGCACTCGCTCTTCCTCTTGAAGACGTTGATGTTGCCTTTCTTGAGCTTGTGCAAAAGGATCTTGGTGTTGATGATGACAATGTGCTTGCTCGTCGAATTGCTCTTGTGGATGATTGCCGTGTAGAGGATTGTGAGATGCTTGATGGTCTTGATGCGCGGCTCGACGTAGAGTGTTCAATGTCGGTGTAGTTGAGCCGGAGAGGGTGTCGTCGGTGTGTCGACTCGAACGGCTCCGTCTTGAGTAGGACTATAACATCCCAAATTTTCAATTCGGAATGTTATACATTAGATCATCATTGCATATCATATTTTTTTGCATTCTGGCTTGATCCTAGAAATTCTACACAACTCAAGGACCCACGGAGAGAGTTGGGGATTTCGTTATTTTCATATTTGAGTTTTCTCAAATTTTAAAAAGAGGATTGTTTGATTTTAATTATTTTATCTTCATATACTTCTTTTATAAAAATAAGAGAGAGGGAATAAAATGACTTTTCCAAAATAAAGAAATATTGGAGATTTAATATTAAAATCAAATAAGATTTTATTTTGAAGTTTTATCGCTATTTTATTTGAATTAGGAAAAATGCGCGTTTTTGAAAATTGCATTTTAGGCCCAAATAAATGTTCATCTTGTCCGGCTTATTTTTATAGGACGGGGAAAATTTATTTCGGGATTTTTGGAGTCCGTTTAGTATTTCTTTTCTTTCCTTTTCTGCACGTCGGAATTATTTTAAAAAAAGTCAAACCGACTCGGTCGCACCTTTAGCGGAGTCCGCCGGGGGCTTTATAAGTCCCCCTTAGAGCCCACACCGCCGCCTGCAGCCCACCCAATCCAGAATCAGTAGCCGCGCATACCATTGCCTTGCCATTGCCATTCACCGCCACGGAGACGCCGCCGAGTTGACCACCGCCGCCGCCATTTTTTCCCCGGTTTATTTCGGTAAACCCTAGATCTAGATCCGTTTTTTAAATTCTGGTTTATTTTAGTTAGATCGGTTTTTCCGACGGTTTATTTATTTTGCGGACATTCGTCTGTACGTTCGTTTTAACAAACGGTTTTCACTAGCCGTAGACAGCGAACGTTCGTTCGTTAGCCTGTTCGTCAGTTTTTCTTTTTCTCGGGTTTTTCGCGATTATTTTCGATCGCGATTTCTGATCCGATTTTTGTTCTAGTATAACTTTTCGCTCGTTTATCAAAATCAGGCGATTCAAGCGCCTAGAGTTTTCTCTCGAAACCCTCTTTCCGTTTAACGAACTCAAACAAGTTTTTGCTACAGTAAAATTTGACTTAGGTCCAGATTAGTAAAAGAAGCTTGTTTCTTTCGCCGTTTGAGTTTCGTTGCTTTGTTTGATTTGATTCTTTTTGCAAACCGGAGTTCTTAAGTTGAACTTTCTGGTTAGATCTCTTATTTGAGTTTTACCCGTGCATTAGATGAGTGCTTATTGTATGCCTGTTTGTTTGTGATAGAGTACCCGGAGTGCGCAGCGTGCTACTACGAGTCTCTAGGTTTCACGGATCATCAGCAAGGCAAGTAACACTTTGATCATACCTCTTTACTACCCAGTTTTATTGCATTAGATCAATCCTCAAACATTTGCATGGTTAGGATCTGTTTAATATGTGGGTTTTGGGAAGTAGATGAGGTAGTACCTATGTCCTGTTTATTATCAAACCTTTGGGAGTTACTTCTACGTTGCTTATATTGCTATGCTATGCTCGTAGACGTGGATTGGGTGAGTGTATCCATGACAGATGTGAGTTTGTTAATTAACGGTTTACTTAAGGTGGCTACTTAAATACACATCTGGGTGGATTGAGGCACCTAGGGAACCCAGTGTTGCCTGTATTTTTGGAAATCCTGGGGTAGCGTGTGATTCTCCTATGGACCGCCACCTAGGCTCAAAGGGATCATGAGATTATTCATGCTAGAAACTTACGTGTGCAACCGCAAGCTACTATGGGCTCTAGCATAGTTGGTTAAGTCGTGTGAACTCTTACAGTGGTAGACTAGCAGATGTAGGGGATGTAGGTGGTACTGTCTGCCCATCGTAAGGTGCTAACGCTTCTGAAAGACTATGTCTCAGTCATCCGTTTCTCAAATATCATGTAGTGCGAGAAATTCAATGGAGGAGATTGAGTCTTGTGGGGAAAAGTGCGCAAACCTCTGCAGAGTGTACAAACTAATCATGGTTAGCCGTGTCCCCGGTTATGGACGTTTTGAGTATCTAGTACTTGGATTATCATGTGAATCTCGTCATGTTACTTAATTTAATTTGTTGGGTTTAATGTTGATGCTTAATTGTGATTGAGTTGGCTGAACCTTCTCAATGTTTAACAACCACCATGATAGTTAAATAAAATTTATTCCTTTGTTGTAGGGAAAAATTGGCTTTATGCAAAACTGTAACCATAGAGATTTCCACTAGACATATATGCGTGTAGTGATAGCAATATTCTGTTCATTACTCTCTATGTGTTACATTGCCAGCATATTCCATGTGCTGACCCGTTTTCGGGCTGCAACGTTCTTGTTGCAGACTTTTCAGACAATGAGTAAGGTGCCTTAGGTCGTAATCTTTGACTCAGTGATGCTGTTGGAGTTGATGGACTCACTTTATCTTCCAAGCCTTCCGCTGTTATCATTATTAGATGGCCTTGAGCCATATTTATTGTAACAAATTCTCTTTTCAGACATTCGATGTAATAAGTGTGTGATTGCTACTCTGTTATGAATCCTTCAAGTACTGTGCATGTTAGCATTACCGATCTAGGGATGACACTGATGCACAGAGATCATACTGTTTGAGGTCTGGTGGCTACAAGGACGAAGTGGTAGAATGGCGGTTCACCAATAATTTATGAATCTCGTCCATTCTTGCATCATTCTCTTGTTTGTGAGTGTTGAGCTTGTTGTCGAAGTAGTCTCCTGTTCGTTGCTCGGAGAGTCGCAAGTCGGTGGCGATATTGTCGATGCGGTCGCTCATTGCTTGTTGTTCTTGATGCAAATCTCTTTGCGCACCGAAGAGGTGGCTCTTGGTGACATAGGATGACATGCCGTCATCTTGCTCGATGAAGAGTGGGTTGGTAGAAGAACTTGGCCTATCCGTCATTCCAAGCAAATGTGTGAGTGGGAGAAAGAGAAAAACTTATACCAAATGTACCTTGACCGATGTTGAAGATGGATCAATGATCACTCAAATGTGGAACAAGGAAATAGCACAATTGGTACCAATTCTTGTCGGTTCTCACACCTACACAAGTAAAAGCTTATGGTGGAGCTCGGTTAGGATAGTGGCACAAGATTTGATGCAATTGTTAGTGAGCCTCAATAATGTTGGAAAAGATTCACAAATTTGCAAATGCAACAAGTAGACCAATAGCAAGATATGGTACACGGAAACACACACGCAAATAGATAAGTGGGGTCGTGCAACCAAGGAATGAGCCAAAATGTGGAGTCCACGAAAATGCTCTTGTTGCACATCACTAGAGAAACGCTAGCACGATTGCACAAAAGACGAATACAGAACTTGTGCACAACCTACTAAGCAAAAATTCAACGACTTCTATCCCAAGTATGCTATATGTATGGTATTCCGGTGGTATGATCCAAGATGATCGAGTATGACAATCTTAATGTAGTATGATGCTATGGTTCTTGCTTATAAGCTCTCTGCTTATCTTTCCTTCTTGCTTAATAGCTTGTTTGGCTCTTCCGCTTTTGATCTCTTTTCTCATGCATAACTTCACGAACCAAGATAGCAATTGTGTATGCGATGACAATTTTGTGACACAATATATGATACCAAGATATGCACCACTATGATATGGTATGCATGCTATGGGGAGTATGATCACTAATGTGCACAAGTCGTGTTGCCGGCAATACTCAAAGGATAGTCTCGATGGGAAAGCAACGGAAAAATGGGCTATGGTGGTTATCAATGCGATGGCAAGGAATGTACCATGAAAGGATATCATGATACCAAGATAAAAGTAGAGGTTACCGTACTTGCTTACGGTCGAGGTGTCAAAATTGTGTAGCGGTCGATGTCTATGATGAATATGAGCGGTGGTGTTGTTGTTGTTGAACTGTCCCTAAGTAGCCGAAACACGTTAGGAAATAGAAACCACAACTCAAAACTCAAAGACCAAAACGTGCCAAAATTTGTCGGAGTGCAAAATTGGTGAGCAATGGTGGTTGCGGAAAGCGGTGGTGGTATGCAAGTGTGTATGCGGAAGTGGCGGTGGAACGGTGGAGGTAACCAAACTAAAAATATTTAGTTTCGTCAGGGATGGTCCGACGACTGATGGTGGTCGGACTTCCGGTGCTGGTCAGACTTCCAGTGCCTGGGCGATTTCGGGCACGGGATGAACACGGGATTTCGAGATGGAGATGGTGAAAAATGGTCAAATCCGAGCGATTTTGTGGATGGAAATGGTGGAGATGATGGGGAAAGGCTAGATCCACTCATGGCAAAGAAAATCCATGGAACAAATCCAGCAAAACCTCATCACACCAACAAATCACAAAAAAATTATGGGGCTATTATTGGTGGGGATTTTCGAAATTGGGGAAGAACAGAACAAAATCAAGCTAGAAAACAAAGGGTAGGGGCTCCAAATACGTGATCAACGTGGCTCATGATACCAAGATGATGTATGGTAGAACCCTAGATGCCCGATCTTTCATGACTGGAGGGGATTCTACTAAGAACACGAAAAACATGAGCGGGGAATCGAGGGGAACACGAGGGAAACACGAGATAAATCACTCAACCAACAAGGGATGGTCACGCACCAACAAGGGATGGTCACGCATATGCTAGATCCTCTAAACACAAGAGATACACGATACGAATCCAACAAGGGACGATACAAGTGGCGGTGATTCTTCTCCAAGAGGCGTGTTGAAGGTCTTCCCGTGATGGGGTCTTGAATCCACTTGGGGGTTCTTCTCCGAAGAGGCGCTCGACTCCGATGGAGAAGTAACAAAGTGCATGAGCAAAGCTTTATCTCAAATATGAGCTACCACAATGCTAACCCTAGAAGGAGGGTGCAAGAGGTCTATTTATAGTCTAGGTGGACGAAAGGGTAAGTGGCTTCAGCCCAACACACGGGCGGTCACACCGGCGTCGGATGTCCGATGGTCACCGGTCGTCCGAAGGCTCGCGAGGGTCCAGACGTCCGGTGCCGGTCGGGCGTCCGATGTTTTGGCTCTGGTCAGGACTTGTCGGTCATCCGGTCGGTGTCGGTCGTCCGGTCTTCGGTCGTCCGGAAGTCTCCATTCTTCCGATGTTTTGGCTCGGGTGTGGTGGTGCCGGTCGTCTGGAGAGGCAAGGTCATCTGGGCGCTGGGAGGTGTCGGACGTCCGGTCAGCATCGGTCGTCCGACCGCTGTAGCGTGCAAAGGCTGGGACTTGGCTTGTCGGTTGGAGCCTCCAGGCGTCGGACGTTCAAGAAGCGTCGGCCGTCCGATGACTGGGAGTTTTGAGCGGTCCTTCTTCTTGTCCATTGAACTTGGCGTCCTCGCCGTCTTGTTCGTTGGGTGCAGCTGGTCCATGGCTTCCCTCCAAATACCTGATCACACATAGGGTCTTCGCGTGAGGTAGTAGCCATGTCTCATAGGTAGAAAGTGGTAGTTCGGAGAGGAGCGAATTCACCTTATCTTCGATAGCCTTTGCTCGAGCTCTTGTCATTGGTCCAAGCGGTGTCGTGGGAGATGTAGATACGTCCATGGGGATGATCATGGGATGCTCCGCATCAAAACATAACTACTCACAAAGCATATTCATAATCAAGATCACAGGAGTATTAAATATCATTAAGGATATGAATATATAATCTTCCACCGGATAAACCAACAAGCATCAACTACAAGGAGTAATCAACACTACTAGCAACCAACAGGTACCAATCTGAGGTTTTGAGACAGAGATCGGATACAAGAGATGAACTAGGGTTTGAGAGGAGATGGCGGTAGTGAAGATGTTGATAGAGATTGAACCCCTCTCAATGAGAGGATCGTTGTCGGTGTCAAAACAGGCAGATTTCGGGTAGGGGGGCCAAGCTGTGTGTCTAAGGATCAATGGTAACAGGAAGTCCGGGGACATAGTGTTTAACTAGGTTCAGGCCCTCTTAAGGGAGGTAAAACCCTACTCCTTCTTGATTATTCAAAGAATATGATGATTACAAGAGTTGATCTACCTCGAGATCGTAATGGCTAACCCTAGATGTCTAGCCTATGAGGGTTTCAATGATGTTGTAAAAGATCCCCCCTACGAACTAACCCCTCCAGTTTATATACACACCGGAGGGGCCTAGGGTTTGTACAAGGTCGGTTTATCAGGGAAGGAAACCTCTGGGCTCTATTCTTTCCGCCCACGTATTGAGAAGTCCCATCCGGACACGGTGGATAATCTTCAACTTTAATCCTGTACGGCTCAGGTAACTCGGCCCATACTCCTAGGACGGACACCTGAGGACCCCCGAATCCAGGACTCCCTCAGTAGCCCCCGAACTTGCCTTCAATGACGATGTAGTATGCGGATGCAAGTCTTCAGCTTTGTAAGGCGGGTTCTCCGTTATACTCCAGATTGAAGATAGTCTGACATTGGCTTCCGCGTCCAGTCTTTATGATTCCTCCCTGCCGTCGCCTCGATTTCCATGCATCTGAGTGAATGAGAATGGTCCGTTATCCCTGTATTTTAATATTTCTGATAGGCATAGGTTGCGCCTATAAAATGAGGCGAGATCCTCAAAACGCCATCTTGCATGACACCAAGAGCAACAGAGCAAGCGACGGAAAAGATTCAGACCATGGCGAGTGCCCTTGGCTCCTCCTCACATCCTCACGGCACTCAAGAAGGGGATTAGCAGAGTTGCTCCGTATCCCACCTCCAGCTTAGTCGGCTCCAAATGCAAGGATATCTCCCTCCCATAGATCCAGTCTCCGTACGGGTGGGGTTAACTTCCATAGGAGTTGATGCATTGGCGGAGAATTTCCCCAACCCCAGCCAAGGGGAGAGGGTGTGCTTCATCTCATTCCTCTTGAGGGGCATGGGATTCCCAATCCACCCCTTCCTTAGGGGCCTACTGGATCACTATGGGATCTAACTGCACAACCTTACACTAGGTTCTATTTTACATATCTCTGGTTTCATCGCCCTCTGCGAATTATTTTTGGGCTGTGAGGCTCACTTTGAACTATGGAAAAACTTCTTTTGCCTCGTCCCCCGCCACTAGGGCAGTGGGTCTATTTTTGAAGTGGGCAGTGCCGAAGTATGGTGCATAGCCGGATCCGGCTACCCCGTCGGGACTCCAAAGAAGGGATCCACCGAATGGTCTTCGGAATGGTTCTATGTCGAGGATGTACCTCTTCTAGACCCTGTTCGACGCGGACTGCTAGAATTTTCCAGCGCCCCCTTGAAGAAGCTATACAACTGGCGTCCCATGTCCCTGTCTCAGGAAGACAGCGCGGAAGTGATGAGGTTGGTCAACAAGGTCAAGGTACTGACCCATTCTGAACTCTCCATAGTGGAAGTTATGGCCATTGCGATACAGAGGTGCATCCATCCACTTCAATCCGGGGTAACTCCCTTATGGAACTATAACGGGGAGGACGACGCATCCTGCTGCAGGCGAAAGGGTCCGGACAGCCAGGCCGCATTGGCTGCCACACTAGCCGATCTCTATAAAGGAGAAGAAGAAGATTTCCTTCGTTTAAACTGCCGAGAGGCCTTCTCCATGTACAATCCCATTGAATGGGTAAGTTTTCTAACCGTTTAGTACTTTTTTACTCATCAGGATGCATTAACCAAATACCCTGGTTGCTTTTTAAATAGTCGAAATTGTTGAGAACATTAACTGCCCCGCCCCCAGCCAGAGAATCACGATCGCGATGAGGACCCCGGATTCCATGAGGATCTGGACGTATTTGTGGAATTTGAAGATGGAGTCTACTATCAAGCGAGCCTTGACAGCTTGGAGGTAGCCATTGCGGCTGACTACCCCGACCTCTATCCTTTCGTGATGGTAAGTATTCGGCAATTGTATTCTCAGGGGAGAGAAATACTTCTGCGCGTCTCTTTATCCTCCGCATTGGACCATGTTTCACAGGATCGGTGCTAAGAGAGCCGCACTCAAGGGCGGGCGACCAAGAGGAGGTCAGCACCTTCGCGGAAGGTTCATGCCAAACGAAAGGAAGTCGAAAGCACCACCGAACCTGCTCCATCACTGAAAAGGTACATCTCTCTTATCTAATATTCGGGCGTGAAGCCAAATTGTCATTCGCAGCTTCCTTCTATCATCGCACGAGGGGTATACGGTGAACCGTGAACAAGATCCCAGCCAGCCGAGCCGCGGCTAATACGGCACCGGAGATACCAGCTAGGACGGGGACACATGCTGATGCGGCACAATCTTGTTCGCCTCACGGAGAGCCAGATGAGATGTCCGTTACTAACTTTGAAGTCGAGAGTGCGAGGAATCATCGTCACATAAAAGAAACCTTGCACGCCCCTACCTTATCGGAGCCGGAGTTTACTGCCCTAAGCATTGTAGGTGCATACATCCGAGCTGTCTAGGACGGACTCACCGGGGTTGCTCGCCTGTTCTCAAAGTATATGCAGGTAAAAATCTTTATGAACTTAGTGGATAGATAGTAGTAGCCCCCGAGACTTAAAGCAGGTGGACAAAACCGATTTGAGGATCGTTTGATGACCACAGGTTCTCAAGGAGAAGAACAGCGCATCGACCCGGGAGCTTGAGACAAGCCGGACACAGCTAAATGCCGCTGTCTTAAAGAGTGCCCCCATGTATTATGGCAAAGACAAGAAACTAGAAGAAGAGGTGAAGAAACAAGCCGAAGAGATAAAGAACTTGAAGGCGCAACTCTTGGAGGAACAACAAGAAAACCAGAAACGGAAGGGCGGCATATTCGGTATGACTTGTGAACCATCCAAATTATTGATCTAATCATTTAATGTGGAATGTAATAGTTTCGTTGATACAGGTATGTTGACCGGCCACCCCGAAGAGGAAATGCCCGTCCTACAAAGCGACATTCTGAAGGAGCTGGCAAAGCTGCACGAGCGTGCTCGGAAGGCTATGACGAATATGGCCAAAGCCTTATGGCCTTCCGACGTCCCTCCAGAAAGTATGGAGGGGTTGGGTGATCTATTCAAGGGTGCCCGGCGTTGTTTTGAGCTGTGGAAGACGTCTGCATGCCGTGAAGGCGCTCGAGAGGCATGGGCCATGGTGAAGACACGCTATATTGGTGTTGACCCGAACCATATGGCCAGACTTGGACTGCGGGGACCTGACGTGAAGGAAATTCCCGTAAGCCTGGTATACGACCAAGTAATGACATCGGCGAAACTTTCACAACAAGATTGTAAATTAGATAGTCTACTGGATGGCGTAGAAAGGGAGTAGGTGTTAGATTCGATGTACTTATGTACTTTATGACTGAACTTATCTCCTGCCGAATTGTATAAATTTTTTGTCATCGCAGACCTTCGGCTTCTACCTCCGAACCAAGAAGTTGGAGTGTTTCCGATACTATGTTTGGCCATGAAACATTTAGTATTGTTGGAAACCAGGCAATCCATCTATATTGCTCGAACTGACAAAATGTGTTTGGTGGAGTTATGTTATATTACTGTTTAACGTAAGAAACATCTTCCAAGAAAAATAGTTCCGTTAGGGGTTCCTTTCCTTGGGCTGGGCTTGTTTCTGAAGTATAGACAAACACTTTCATATTTTTTCCGGAAACATCCTGTTGGATATGTGCCGACCAATTATTCCCTTAAGAACGCTAGCTTTCAGCTTCACCCGTCTGAGGTACAGGGCCGGATAACCTGGTTGTAACAATCGCAGAGGTGCTCCCTTTACACCCTAGCCTAACAATCGGGAACGTAGGGTGTAAGCACAGGAGCGAGGCAACCCAGCTTGGCAAAAACTTAAGTCACAGAGGTGCATAAAATGGCAGAAGCAACAGATAGTATGGACGAAAGAAGCTTGTAAGCTTTTCAATAAAATGCTTCTTTTAAAAGAAGCCCCCATGTATGGTGGGGTGTATACATTTGAAGATGCGCACTCCCAACAATGCGGTTGATCCGGACATACAATTTAAGGGAAAAAGGGAAAAAAATTAAAGTGGAGAGAAAATAGAAAAAACCTAGTTTAAAGTGAGACCTAAGGAGGCCGAACTATGCGTAAAATCTTCGGAGCTAGGCGGCGTTCCATGGGTTCGGCTCAAGGCGATTATCCTCGGCATTTCGAAGCTGATAGGCTCCTCCAATAAGGACTTCATCTATTATGAAGGGCCCCTCCCATTTTGGTTTGAGCTTATCCTTTTTCTTCCCAGGGAGGCGTAGAACAAGTTCTCTGACATTGTATGTTTTAGCCCGCACTTCTCTGCTTTGGTAACGCCTGGCCTGTTGTTGATAAAATGCGGAACGGGCCTTAGCAACGTCGCGCTCCTCTTCAAGTCCATCTAGGACATCCTGCTGATCTAGTTCGGATTCTTTCTCTTCATACATGCGCACTCTAGGTGAGTCGTGAATAATATCGCAGGGTAGTACGGCTTCTGCACCGTACACCATAAAGGAAGGTGTGTATCTGGTCGTTCGATTGGGCGTGGTCCGGAGTCCCCAGAGTATGGAATCGAGTTCCTCAACCCAGTGCTTATCTGATTCTTGGAAAGAACGCACTAGTCTAGGCTTAATACCACTCATGAGTAGACCATTGACCCGTTCGACTTGGCCGTTTGTTTGAGGGTGGTATAAAAATGCATAGTCGAGTTTAATGCCCAACTTAGCACACCAAGTTTTCACCTCATCGGCTGTGAAGTTAGAGCCATTATTAGTGATGATACTATGCGGGACACCATAACTGTCAGGACCCCGATCCTAAGTCACACCAATCTAGCATGTAACACATCTTATCACTTTGCGGCCTCACGCACGGTATTCCCACGGGTGCCACCTTACCTGGCCCGGGACCGTTTGCGCCTTTTGGCTCACGTATATGATAGCATCGATAGCATCCATATGACAAAGAACCCTGGCCTACATGACTTGTCGTAAACCCAAGGTGGCACTAACTTACAGGGACAGGCATACATGACCCAACAACGAATGTGTCGATCAACAACGTATGAACCCAAGTCGTAGCAAGCTACAGGGACTCAAAGGAACAACGCGTGACATTTCCCCGAAGGGACAGACACAGGAACAAAGAAGGACACATGCCAGCCAACCTAAGTGTTCCGGAGCAGTAGCAGGCTACCATGGCTCAGAGGAAGCACTAGGAGACATTTCCCGGTAAGAGAGGCTACCAAGAATAAACAACTAGGTTGTCGGATCCCACATATACCAAGCATTTCAATAATCATACACACAATATGCTCCATATGTGGAAATACACCATGGCATCACAACATGACTCTACAACTCAAGTATTTATTCAATAGGCTCCGAGGAGTCAAGTATTACAATCATGGGTATCATGACCCAACATTCAGAGCATACAAACCAAAAGCACAAGCAGAAGCTTAACATGTCTGAGTACAGGCAACTACAAATGAAAAGGGCTGAGAAGCCTGACTATCTACCAGATCCTGCCGAGGGCACGAGATCGTAGCTAATGTAACAAGCTAAACATCGAAGTCCACGCGGAACTACTAGTGAGACTGAATTCTCTCTGCAAAAACATAAATTAAGAAAATGTGAGTACAAATGTACCCAACAAGACTTACATCAGAACTAACTACATATGCATCATTATCAACAAAGGGGGTGGTGGAGTTTAACTGCAGCAAGCCAACTTTGACTCGGTGGCTATCCTGAACTATGACTGCAAGTAACTCTTTTGAGGTGGGGCACACGAGTCCACGTAGTCACCATATCAATAAACCACTATGGATCCGCTCCCGTCTCCCTACGAGAATGCCAACCATAGCACTCATGCTTATCTTGTGCATTTTAGAGTATCCACTTTCACTTGTCTATGAACTGTATAGGCAACCCATAGGTCCTTTACCACGGACGCGGCTATTCTAATAGATGATGTTCACCCTGCAGGGGTGTACTTCTTCACACACGCTCTCACCACTTATCGTCGTTTACACGACATGTACTCGGCAACCTTCATGCGGAAGCCCAGCGAGGGTGTCGGCCACGACCTAACTAACCACACAAGTCCCTAGTCCAGGTTTATCGCCTATTCAGGTTCCATCCGCAGGGAGTCTGGCCGAGGTTTCCACATAAGGCCCCGAACGATGTGTACAAGGTTCTGCAACACCAAATGGGCGCCCGCCATACCCGGCCACGTGCCTACCGCATCACAACCCACCCCTCGGGTCAGCACTGCGCACGGCCTCCAGCATACTACAAACACCAAAAACTACCTGCAACTCCCGGACAAAGGACAGGGGCGGTTAATAAGTCGAGAGGGTCCATTGGTTTCAGGCCCAACGCGTGGTAGTAGTTGTTCATGGATCACAAACATAGAACTCAGTTCCTGAGGATGGTTCAATGAGACAACCCACCATGTACTCCTACATGGCCTCTCAGCAGTACCTTCACCAAATCGTGTTCACACACTTAGCTCACACACAGTAGGACATGCTCATCACCATTCCAATTCTGTCCTGATGGATCAGACCCGACTCAACTATGAGCAGTAGCAGGCATGAAAAACAAGCATGAATGAGTAGGCACATCAGGGCTTAAACAACTCCTACTCATGCTAGTGGGTTTCATCTATTTACGGTGGCAATGACAGGTCATGCAGAGGAGAAGGGGTTCAACTACCGCAGCAAGTAACAGATGAATCATTGTTGTCCTAATGCAATAAAAGAGAGTAGAAGCGAGAGAGTGGGATTGTATCATAACGAACAAGGGGTTTTTGCTTGCCTGGCACTTCTGAAGATAGTAATAGCTCTTCATCGATGTTAATGAACTCAATGTCGGAACCACGTCTACTAAGAGGGGACAATTACCGACAAATAAGGAAGAACACAATCAATGCAATGCACAATATGATGCATGATCATGACATGGCAATATGCTGTGATTTGAGCTAATGCAACTTAAACCAGAAGGGTTTGAGTTATTTTGAACCAAAAGTTTAAGCTCAAATTCAAACTATGAGCTTATTAGGTGCATTATAATGTTTTGACCTAAACAGCAAGGTTAAGTTGCTTTATCATGCATGAAACCAATACAGATGGATAGATTGGATTTTTCTAATCATTTTTCATATATAAATTATTTCATTTGGAGTTATGGTTGAATTTCTATGAATTTTTGAAGTTTTGGACATTTTCTGGAATTTCCAGGATTACTAAAAATTCAGAAAATGTATTACTGCGTCAGCATGACGACATCATTGTGTCAACAGGTCGGCTGTGGCTGACTAGGTCAAACCTGACCAATGATACCCGCTGGTCAGTGACCCAGTGTTAGTAGTGACACAGACATGTGGGTCCGGTCAATGGCCACGTCAGCGAGGTCAAAGCCGACACGTGGGGTCACTGTGATTAACTTAAGCTAAACAGGAGTAAAACCGTGGTTAGTTAAGGGCATGGGGCCCATATGTCATTGACCTATGGTTAGACTAATAGGATAATTAGCACTAATCTAATCCGCCATGTCAGCGTCACCGGAACCTCACCGGCGGTGGCGCGGCTCGGAAACACGCTACAGGCGGCGGTTTGGCTCGCTGAGGGTACCAGGGCATAGCCCTTGCGCCCGCGCATCCAGCAGAGGCATCGGCAGGTCGCGGGGTGACCGGAGCTCACCGGAAACAAGCTCACGGCGGCGGCCGGAGTTCGGGCGCACTCGGGAATGGGGCTGTGGTGGCTGCGGGGTGGCATGCTTAGCTCCTACGGCACCTATGTGGCGCTGTGAGCACGTGGGTGTGCTCGGCTACGACCTACGGCGACTGTGGGCATGGCGGCGAGAAGCTCGGGCGGCAGCGTGGTTCGGTCTCCGACGGAATGGCAGCTACGGTGTGCAAACGGAGCACGGAAGAGGGGGTGTTAGGGTCAGTGGCTCACGGCGAGTCGGAGGCGAGCTGGGAGATGGTCCGGAGCGGGCGGTGTGGTGAAAGGGATCTCCGGCGATCCGAGGTTGAAGACGGCGGCGGTGCTGGTGTTGCGGCTCGTCCCGGCTTGCTTAGGCGGGCGGAGAACTCGAGAGCGACGAGGCAGAGCCATTGGACACGGCAGCGAGGCGCGAGGAGCATGGTGGCTGCGAGCTTCACGGCGGCAAGTGCTCGGCAGTGTCGGCCATGGCAATCAGAAGAGAGGGAGAGGGCGAGGGGGGAGGAGTGAGGTGTCTAGTGGGGTCAGGGAGTCTCCGTGGTGTGTGAAGGAAGCACGAGAGCGCCTCGGTGGCAAGCAGGAGGTGGCCAGGGCGGCGCACGCGGTCGACAAGCAGCTGCATGCCTGCTCTAGCGGGAGGTGGGTGATGACTGGTAGGGGGCCAGTGGGCTGGGCCGCGCAGTGCGAGGCCAGGTAGGCTGTGCCAGGTAAGTTTCCTTTTCTTTTTTATTATTTCTATTTTCTATTTTTCTGTAAGTTTAGGGCTTTAATAAAAATACTAGAACAAGCTCAAAATTCATGAAACTGCTCATGCCCATTGTTTGGAATATTTCCAACAGTAAACATTTTAGTTTCTGTTTTTTTGGACATTTAAAATATTTTATAGCATTTAAATGCCCAAATGCAAATAGAGTATGATTTAAACCAGTGACCCAATTATGTCCTAGAAAATTGTGCACCATTTTTGTCAGAGGTTCTAGACCAAGGCAAAGATGATGAACATTTTAGAAGGGCATTTCAGGTTCACTGGAAAAGATTTTAGTAAACCCTAGTTGGATTAAGTGGTGCTGGGGGTTTCTGCCATCCTCATTTCAAATTTATTTGAATTTTAAACATGATGACATGAAGATCAAGCAAAGGCAGGAGGGGCTGAGCTAGGGCTCTGACAATAACGATGGACTACGCCGGATATAAAGTCAATCACTGGTCCGGCTTCAGCTGTTTTTACTGGTTTGGCCTCTATCCATTTAGTGAATTTATCCACCATGACCAGCAAATATTTCTTTTTTGGCTTCCCCCTTTAAGGGGTCCAACCATGTCAAGCCCCTAGACCGCAAAGGGCCAAGTAATGGGGATTGTTTTTAATGTGGTGGGAGGCATGTGGCTTTGATTGGCGAAAAGCTAACAACCCACGCAGCATTGGACAAGGTCTTGAGCATCAGCTCGAGCCGTAGGCCAGAAAAAGCCTGTCCGGAACGCCTTACTTACAAGGGAGCAGGCTACGGCATGATGGCCGCCGAGACCGGCATGTATTTCTGCCAAGAGCTGCCTTCCCTCCTCTTCGGAGATACATCTTAATTTGAAGGACTCTGGTAGTATTTCTTTTATATAGTTCGCCCTCGTGAACTTTAAAGGCTTTGGAGCGCTGAACTATGCATCACGCCTCGTTTTGATCGTCGGGGAGCTCTTGCCTATTAACGTACGCCAGGAATGGTTCGGTCCAGGGAGCGATAACCGCCATGATCTCATGAGCAGAGGGTGTTATCTCGATATCCGGACCCCCGATGTTGTCTGTGTTGTGTTCGGCAGTTGGGGGCGTGATCAGGTCCGCATTGCCTTCTCCGTTCTCATCCCGCCACACCACGGATGGCTTAAAGAGCCTTTCCACAAAGGTGTTTGGTGGCACGGGGGCGCTCTTAACGCACATACGAGTGAGGATGTCGGCTGCCTTATTACTTTCTCGGGTGACAAGATGGAACTCAAGTCCCGCGAACTGGGCTGACAGTTTTAGTATGGCATTTCGATATGCCATAATTTTTGGGTCCTTTGCATCAAACTCTCCCTTGACCTGGGAAATTGCGAGGTTCGAATCACCGCGCACCTCCAGGCGTTATATACCCATGGAGACAGCCATGCGAAGACCGTGTAGTAGCGCCTCGTATTCGGCTGCATTATTAGAGTCCGTGTACATAATCTGCAGTACGTAGCGGACTGTGTCCCCAGTAGGGGATGTGAGGATTACACCAGCCCCCAGTCCAGCCAGCATTTTGGAGCCATCAAAGTACATAATCCAATTAGAGTATGAGTTGTACTCTTTAGGGAGTTTAGCTTCCGCCCATTCAGCGACGAAGTCGGCCAGTACCTGGGATTTAATAGCCTGGCATGGCTTGTATATTTTATTGAACGGTAATAGCTCGATGGCCCATTTTGCTTTTCGACCAGTGGCGTCCCTGTTATTGATGATGTCATTCAGTGGCATTTCGGATGCTACTGTGACCGAACACTCCTGGAAGTAGTGTCGAAGTTTGCGGGATGCCATGAAGATTGTGTAGGCTATCTTATGATAGTGAGGGTATCGCGATTTGAAGGCGTAAGGACCTCCGATACATAGTAAACTGGTTTTTGGGTGGGGAATTTATGTCCCTCCTCCCCTCGTTCGATGACGAGGACGGCGCTGACTACTTGTATAGTTGCCGAAATGTATAGTAACATAGGTTCTCCAACGCTAGGTGCGGCCAAGATTGGGTTGCTTGCGAGAAGGGCCTTGATTTCTTCCAATCCAGCTGTGGCTGCATCCGTCCATTTGAAGTTGTTTGTATGGCGCAGTAGCTTGTATAATGGCAATGCTTTTTATCATAATTTGGAGATAAATCGACTTAAAGCCGTGACACACCCAACTAGTTTCTCGACCTTCTTTAGGTCTGTTGGTATGGCCAATTGTGACAGAGCTCGGATCTTGGCTGGGTTTGCCTCGATTCCTCTATGGGAAACAATGAACCCCAACAACTTTCCAGCCGAGAATCTGAAGACACATTTTTCTAGATTAAGCCAGATGTCGTATGTTCGGAGATTGCCAAAGGTGAGGCGAAGGTTGTCCACCAATGACTCGACGTGCTTTGTCTTGATGACCACATCATCCACATATGCTTTGACTATTTTGCCGATTTGTTTTTCCAAGCAAGTTTGGATCATACGCTTGTAAGTAGCCCCAGTGTTTTTGAGCCCGAAAGGCATAGTGTTCAAGCAGAAGGGACCGTAAAGGGTGATGAATGTAGTTGCAGCCTAGTCCGATTCCTTCATCTTAATCGGATGGTATCCGGAGTAGGCGTCGAGGAAACACAACGAATTGTGTCCTGTAGTTGCGTCAATGATTTGGTCAATGCGGGACAATGGGAAGGGATCTTTAGGGCAAGCCTTGTTGAGGTCCTTGAAGTCGACACACAGGTGCCACGATTTGTCATTTTTGGTACCATGACCAGGTTGGCTAACCAATCCGGATGTTTGATTTCCCTAATAAATCCAGCCTCTAATAACTTGTCTAGCTCTTCTCCCATGGCTTGACGCTTGGGTTCGGAGAATCGCCGTAGTGTCTGTTTTATAGGTTTGAATCCTTTCATTATGTTGAGACTGTGTTCAGCCAGTCTTTGTGGGATGCCGGGTATGTCTGAAGGGTGCCAGGCAAAAATATCCCAATTCTCACGCAGGAATGTGTGTAGGGCGGCATCCACTATTGGATCCAGCTGTGCTCCGATAGACGCTGTTTTATTAGGGTCCGTCGGGTGCACTTGGAATTTTACTATCTCTTCGGCTAGCCTGAAAGACGTGGACTTGGATCTCTTATCAAGGATCACATCGTCCCTATACACCGTGGCTCGTAAGGTGGTTAATTCTTCTGCCTCTAGGGCTTCAGATAGTGCCTCAAGGGCCAAAGATGCGGTTTTGTTTTCGGCACGAAGGGCTTTGTTCGGGTCGCTCGAGATTGTGATGATTCCATCAGGGCCGGGCATTTTGAGCTTCATGTACCCGTAATGGGGTATAGCTTGAAAGCGTGAGAAGGTGTCCAGGCCGAGCATAGCGTGATACCCACTATTGAAGGGGACCACATGGAAAAGCAACTCTTCAGATCTATAGTTCTCAGGCATGCCGAACATCACATCCAGTTTGATTTTTCCCGAGCAGTGTGCCTCTCGACTCAGGATAATACCTCGAAAGGTGGTGTTGCTTTACTCGATGCATGACCTATCCATCGGCATCTTGTCGAGCGTGTCCTCATAGATGAGGTTATGTCCACTACCGCCGAACATGAGCACTTTAGTAAGCCGAAAATCATCAACGATGGGGTTTAGTACTAAGGCGGCGGGTGCTCGAATTGACCGAGCCTTTGGTTTGTCTTCGGCCGTAAAGGTTATCGCCGTGTCATTCCATGGGCTCAGTGCGGTAACTTGATGGACTTCGGCGAGGTCGCGGAGCGCCCATTTGCGCCGGTTGTTAGAAGAGACAGTCTCGAAGACTGTTAGAACATTGAAGTTGTCCTTTTCCGGTGAGTATCCTTCTGGAGTTGTGGTGAGGATGGCCTGTCCACCTTTTGCTACTTTTTGGAGTACCCAGCATGCTGGGAGGCTATGGGTTGGGACTGTGTGCTGAGTGGTATGGATCTGGCAGGGTTTATCCAGTAGTTCGTCAAGAACGGACTTGTGTCCCGCGAAGGGCTTGTTCTTCCCGCCCACAACCCGATGGTCGGGTGATCCGCTGGGGTATATTCTTTTAACCCGGGCACACTGCTTCGAGGTGGCGGGCTCCAGTTGAGTTTTCTGGGCCCTCCATATGCTTTCCATTCCATAGTACTTTTGTACAACATGTGATAATTCCGTGAAACACTGTATGTGGTGACGGTCGAGGGCATTCAATATCCCTTCATCTGTGCAATTACGGTGGAAAACTGAAACTACGTCGTTGTTCGAGCTGTCCTTGATCCTGTTTTTAACAAGCAGGAATCTAGCCCAAAAGTGGTGGACTGTTTCCTTGGGCTGCTGCCGCACATACATTAGGTCATATATATCTGGAGGACCTGAGTTTCTTGGAGAATACAGATTGTAGTGGGTGGGTGGATTAAATTTTGGATCATGTACCACGTTTGTGTTTGGAGCCGGTATGGCTTTTGAAGTAACCGGTTCGGGTCCGGTTAAGCGCAAAGGCTCCGACAATCCTACACCTGAACCAGAGTCGGGTGGGAGTAAAGTCCCATCCGAAGGGGGAGTATCCGGCTCAGGGGATTCGCGGACCTGAACATACTTGGTCCTTAGTATGGGGAGGGAAGTGTCTATGGCCAGTTCCTCGACGACCGCCATGAGGTGGGTGATCGACGGGTGATTAATTTCCCTTCGGTCGGGCTTGAGCCCGATCCGATCATAGTCCGTTGACACCCCCAGGGTGTATATGCGGTCTAGTAGTCCATTTAAGGACGAAACATCTGCCCGATCCAATTTTTTGGAGTACTTTGGGCCAATGCGAGGACGGTATCCAGCGGTCATGGGAGGAGTTGCCGGCTCGATGGCCGCGCGAGCCCTCATGGTAAAACTGCCGAACCAGAGGGTCTTCCCCGAAGCCAGGCACCCTCTGAAAGTAATATTGTTGTTGATGACTAGGCGAGCCATAGATTGCTTTTTTCAGACAGCACAGCGGAGCTCTCAATGAAAGCACTAATGTCGGTGTCAAAACTGACAAATCTCGGGTAGGGGGTGTCGGTGTCAAAACCGGCGGATCTCGGGTAGGGGGTCCCGATCTATGTGTCTTAGGCTGATGGTAACAGGAAGCAAGGGACACAATGTTTACCCAGGTTCGGGCCCTCTCGATGGAGGTAAAACCCTACTTCCTGCTTGATTAATATTGATGATATGAGTAGTACAAGAGTAGATCTACCACGAAATCGTAGAGGCTAAACCCTAGAAGCTAGTCTATGATGATTATGATTGTAATTGTGATCGGCCTTCTAAGGACCAACCTCTCCGGTTTATATAGACACCGGAGAGGGCTAGGGTTTACATGGAGTCGGTTACAAGGAAGGAAATACAATATCCGGATCGCCAAGCTTTTCTTCCACGCCAAGGAGAGTCCCATCCGGACACGGGACGGAGTCTTGAGTCTTGTATCGTCACGCTCCAATAGTCCGGACGAAGTATATAGTCCGGCCGTCCGGATACCCCCTAATCCAGGACTCCCTCAGTAGCCCCTGAACCAGGCTTCAATGACGATGAGTCCGGCGTGCAGTCTTGTCTTCGGCATTGCAAGGCGGGTTCCATCTCTGAATACTCCAGAGTAATAATTATCGAACACTTAGACCGTGTCCGGATCTGCGAGATGATCCTCACATACTATCGTAGGGAATATAGCATAAATCTGATCTGCTGGCAATCTTCATACGTCGTGCCCTTGCATCGTGGCTCGGTCCAACACGAACCGGCATTTCTTGGCCCACCTCGACTCGCGTTGCGAGGCGGTTTTATTGCCATGCCCTGCCGAAGCAGAGATCGTGTTCCTCCTATTATGGGATCTTCCATCAATATGGGCGTGCATAACCCCACGACGACCGTTGGTATGTGTAGGATCGAAAGTATGTCTAGAGGGGGGTGATTAGACTACTTGACCAAATAAAAACTTGTCCTTTTCCCAATTTTAGTCTTTGGCAGTTTTTAGCTATCTTAGCACAAGTCAAGCAATCTTAACACAATTCAAGCAAGCATGCAAAGAGTATATGAGCAGCAGAAAGTAAAGCATGCAACTTGCAAGAATGTAAAGGGAAGGGTTTGGAGAATTCAAACGCAATTTGGAGACACAGTGATTTTTGAGCCGTGGTTCCGATAGGTGGTGCTATCGTACATCCACTTTGATGGAGACTTCAACCCACGAAGGGTAACGGTTGCGCGAGTGCACGGAGGGCTCCACCCACGAAGGGTCCACGAAGAAGCAATCTTGTCTATCCCACCATGGCCGTCGCCCACAAAGGACTTGCCTCACTAGCGGTAGATCTTCACGAAGTAGGCGATCTCCTTTCCCTTACAAACTCCTTGGTTCAACTGCACATTCTTGTCGGAGGCTCCCAAGTGACACCTAGCCAATCTAGGAGACACCACTCTCCAAGAAGTAACGAATGGTGTGTTGATGATGAACTCCTTGCTCTTGTGCGTCAAATAATAGTCTCCCCAACACTCAACTCTCTCTCACAAGATATGGATTTGGTGGAAAGAAGATTTGAGTGGAAAGAAACTTGGGGAAGGCTAGAGATCAAGATTCATATAGTAGGAATGGAATATCTTGGCCTCAACACATGAGTAGGTGGTTCTCTCTCAGAAATAGAAAGTTGGAAGTGTAGGTTCGTTCTGATGGCTCTCTTCACGAATGAAGAGGAGGTGGAGGGGTATATATAGCCTCCACACAAAATCTAACCGTTACACACAACTTGCCAAACTCGGTGGGACCGAATTGGTAAACTCGGTCAGACCGATTCAGCAAATCTAGTGTCCGTTAGGATTTTCGATGGGACCGACATGCAACTTGGTAGGACCGATATGGTTAGGGTTAGCGCATAACGTAATCTCGGTGAGACCAATTACACAAACTCGGTGAGACCAATTTTGGTAATAAGCTAACCAGAGAGTTGGTCAGGTAAACTCGGTGGGACCGGTTCGCTCATTTCGGTGAGACCGAACTGTTACGAAAAGGAAACAGGGAGTTTACATTGCAATCTCGGTGGGACCGATCGCTCATCTCGGTGGTACCGAAACGTTACGAAGGGAAATAGAGAGATTACAATCCCATCTTGGTGAGACCGAGATCCCTATCGGTGAGACCGATTTGCCTAGGGTTTGTGGCAGTGGGTATGACATCTGAACTCGGTGGCGCCGGGTAGAAAGAATTGGTAGGGCCGAGTTTGACTTCTGGTTTACGTCATATGTGGATATGAGAAAGTAGTTGAGGGTTTTGGAGCACATCACTAAGCACTGTGGAGCAAGAAACACATTAAGCAACACCTCATCCCTCCTTGATAGTATTGGCTTTTGCTATAGACTCAATGTGATCTTGGATCACTAAAATATAAAATGTAGAGTCTTGAGCTTTTGAGCTTGAGCCAATGCTTTTATCCTTAGAATTTTGAGGGATCCACTTTTCTCATCCATGCCATGCCATCCATTGAGCTTTTCCTGAAATATTCATCTTGGAATGATGTTAGCTCAATGAGCTATATGTTGTTAGGAATTACCAAAACCACCTAGGGATAGTTGCACTTTCAGTATGACTCTGTGTGTTTTTAGATAAGCCTCAAGCGGTCACGCTGAGGACTCTTGATATTCACCCCCTTTATAAAGGGGCCGAGGCCTATGCCTCTTTTCCACCACCCTTGCGCCTTTTCGCACCTCGAGTTCTAACACCCGAGACCCAAGCTCAAACACCCCAGACCCTCCAATATGTCCGGATCCAACCCTCAAGGCCGGTGGGTGGCCTCCTCGATCCAAGAGGTGGACATTTCAAGGCTTAGGGAGGTCGGATATCTGACTGCCGACATCCAGCACAGGCTTCCTGCTCCAGGGCAGGTCATCCCTACACCCGAGCCCAATGAGAGCGTCGTATTTGTTCCTCACTTCCTCCGCGGCTTGGGCCTCACCCTTGATCCCTTTGTGAGGGGGCTCATGTTCTATTACGGGTTAGATTTTCATGATCTAGCTCCGGATGCTATCCTCCATATCTCATCGTTCATCATTGTGTGCGAGGCTTTTCTCCATGTCACTCCACACTTTGGCTTATGGCTCAAGACCTTCAATGTGAAGCCGAAGATGATCGCGGGGCGACATGCAGAGTGCGGAGGTGCCATAATAAGCAGGAACGCCGATGCCCAATGGCCAGAGGGTTCTTTCCCAGAAGTATCTGATGTATGGCAGCGGAGGTGGTTTTATGTCACGGCTCCCAGAGGCACAAAGTGGGTGGCCGCCCCCGAGTTCCGCTCGGGCCCTCTGTCACAATTGGCGTCATGGACCGACGTAGGACGGAATTGGGGGCCCGTTAGTGATGTACCAATACTGCAGAGCCGTATACGGGAGCTTCTTGAGAAGGACATCAACCTTGTCAGCATAATTCAAGTAATGCTAATCCGACGGATGTTGCCGTGCAAACGCCGGGCTCTCCGGATGTGGGAGTTCAATCCAAAGGGCCCACGGACTATTAAGTACTTCTTCGGCCTGAAGCTTGAAGGGATGTGTAAATTATTCTTCGGACCACAAGTAAAGTGTCCGGACACCACCGAGGATGCGGGCCTAAGCTGCAATCGCCTAGATGCCCAAGTAAGTAACCTTAAAACTGGACACTTCGTTTTTATTTGTCATAGTCATTATTCTGAAAACCCTCCGTGCCTGGAATGGCGGGCAGTAAGGCGGAGAGATATCAGGTGTCCGGCGCCACTTCCCGAAGGCTCGCCTAGTCCTACCATAGCCAAGATGCTTGGCCGGGTGCTTAGCAAAATGCCCTCAGGGAAAGACCAAGGAAAGGATAGTGAAGCCAAACTTCACACACTGCGCATCCGAACCGGGGGAATTGCTTCCTCCCCAAAGGAGGATAGTTGGGGAGGGGAATCCAGGGCCTCCCCCCCGCGCGGGAAGAAAAGGGCCGCCTCCGAAGACTTGGAGACGGATATGCCCAAAGAGGGGAAGAAAGCATCGCCAGGGGGCTCTGCCTCGATGGGCGTCCTCACCACGTCATGCCCGCCAATGGGCCAGCCCTCAACTGAGCTATGGGTTAATCGTTAATTCAAAAGTATTGCATTTCTCCGAGACCAATAACCAGGATTCATTTTTTGCAGTCCGGCTAGCAGCTCTTCTCAACAGAGTTCGTCTTCGGGGGATCTTCCTCCGGAGATGATGTAGAGCGAGACCCCACCCACCTCTCCGCCTCATGAGGCGGGCGACACCGAGGTGTCGTCACAGAGGAGTCTGGATCTGCCGAAGCCGTAAGCTAATATGTCAGCCGCCCTGAGCCCGGAGCATTCGTCTCCCATGGGGGCCGATGAGAAGGGTCCGACACAGTTCGGTGTCCAGCCGGACATACTGACGGGCCTTCTGGAGCGAGCTGTGCTCTCAGAGGAGCACCGCTCATTAATGAGCATGGTGCTCAAGAAGATTTCATCCGCCACAAGTGGTTTGAATGAAGCATTTACGAGCCTGCTCAGAGGCTTTGAGGTATGTAGTGAAAGATACACTATTTTTTGGCTGTGAGGCACGCGCTAGGTGTGCTCCATATAGATAGTAGCCCTTGAGACTCTGGTTGCCCGCCGTAGGCGGCAAACGGGGGATCATATTGTGTAAGTAATGATTGCGATGTACATATGCGCAGGTATCTAAGGGTCCGGCTACCGACCAGTCCGTTGAAGTTGCTGAACTAAGGAGGCAGATCGGATTTATTGATGCCGATATCTCACTGGTGAACGAGCGGCTGAACGAGTCACAAGGTATGTGCTCTGCTTTTCCTTATTATGTTGTATAGGAAAATATAAGAGGGGCATAATATTAATGTGACATGTTTGGACTGCAGACGGAGCTGATGCCGTGGAAGCCCTAAGGGCAGAACTTGCCCAGGCCAAGGAACAAGCTCGGGCTAGCAATGCGGCTGCCCTAAAGGCGGCCGAAGAGTTGAGAGCCGAACAGGATGCTCATCGCCGAAGCGAGGAAAAGATAGCCGAAATGGCTGTGGAGTTGAAAAATGCCGCCGACCAGTATGAGCTCCTTGAAAGGGAGAATCAGGTTAATTCGGCTGACCTGAACAAGGCACTTAATGCCACCAAGGAGATGCAGACCGAAGTCAGGGGTGTGTGGGAGGAGCTTTGATAGGCCGGTAAAATCGCGGCTGGGGGCTCCTACTTACTGCGGACGAAGTTTTTGGATCCGAAGTATGCACCCCTGGATGGACGCTGGAGTCCTGCAGACGCATATGCGGACTTGGCGAAGAGTATAGCTGATGCACCCAAGTTTCTCGAGGATCAAGGTGATAAAGAAGTGGAGAAGCTTTTCTGGTCGCAATTCAATGCTCCCACGCGCCGGCTGCCGTTGAGTGAGAAGATGCCTACCGTGGCGGAACTTCATAGGCTGTCCGGGATTGCCATGCGGTCTGTAATAGACCATCTTTGGCCGAAGGAGCCGAAGCCGGACAATTACTTTGGTTTGGTGCAACAATTCCTCGGGGCCGTATCTCAAATCGACGCCATGAGAAGGTCGGCGTGCATAGAGGGTGCACGAATGGCTCTTGCCCGTGTTAAAGCATATTGGACAGATATGGAGGCCACCATTGTGGCGACCCAGAATCCGGCGGGAGGCCAGGATCCGGCCGAGCACTACTTGGAGCAGGTAACAAAAGGTGCCCGCTTAATAGAGGCGCAGTGCTCGAAGAATGTCTTGTTCAAGTGACAAATCGAATCATTGTAAAAACAATGTTATTTTGATTGCAAGGCTATATTTATACTTTTTGCCTGAAAGTATTATTGTGTCTCCTGCGTGGCCGTTTTTATGTATATGTGTAATCCTAAAGTTAGCAGTCGTTAGCTTCAGCCCCCACGCATACAATGCGGGGGTGTTCGCGAAAAATATGCGTAATCACACTTGATCCAACGTCTTGGTCCATTAAGGAGGTGATCGCACGTCGAACTAGGCAACCGGACTATAGAGCTGTAACACTTTCGCTTAGCCATGGGAATTTAATGGTGGGGCTACTATGTAGCCCCTGGTACCTTCGCATGCATCCGAATACGGGTGCGTATGTACATGACCGGGAAACGGTCCTTCATTAATGCGGAGGAATCCTAAAGATTCTGGTAAGTCTTTGAGTGGTTGAACAGTCTCTCACTGTATCATGACAATCGGTTTTGCTTTCTCTCGAGGTGCTCATCCGAATAACCAGGCACAATCGCAGAGTTCTCCTTCGCCGCTTTAGCCGATAAGAACGAACGTAAAGCGGCAAACCTAGGAGCCGCAAACCCAACATTTGACCAAAGACATGATTCGGAGCTAATGCATATAAGGCCAAACTCATGACGCCGAACACTCCCGAAGGTATTCAGACTTTGTAACAGAAAATGGGCTGAAGAGCGCCCTTTCATTATAAACCATATATTTCCAGGTACATGCATCGGTCTGTCGTGGCGAAATGCCAATAACGGTAGTATCCTCTGTGGGTATAGTACCCATGGGATGTGTAAACAACAAGAGGCAATATAAAAGGTTTACATAGGGGCTTAATCTAAAGTGAAACCTTTGAGCGGGGCCCTGCTGCACATCTGCGCCTTTGTCTCCGTTGTGCCGTTTCCTGGAAGGGTATCGCACGCATTGTGTCTGTAAAAAGGGAAAACTCGTGTAAAAAGAGTACGACATAAGCGTGCGATGGATGATAAAAGTGTAAGACATTGGCCTGTAAATAAGATCAGGCCGACGGTGGGGTTTTATTTAATATTTATAGCCCCTGGTGTCCTCTATGGGATTACATATACCGCGCCCTGGCCCATTTTTATCCGGGCTGCCGGACTCGTCTAACCGGGTCTGTGGTCTTAACGACCAGTCATGTTTTTGGTATCGGAGGCCACTTAGAGTCCGGCTGCTAGAGCCGTCGCATATTCCTCCGCGCGTGAAGAGCGCTTTGTGTTTCCATTAACGGTGATGACGCCATGTGGACTGGGCATCTTGAGTGTAAGGTAGGCATAGTGTGGTACTGCGTTGAAGCGGGCGAAGGCCGCTCTTCCAAGCAATGCGTGATAGCCGCTTTGGAAGGGGATGATAGCCCACAAGTATAGGGGATCGCGACAGCTTTCGAGGGTAGAGTATTCAACCCAAATTTATTGATTCGACACAAGGGGAGCCAAAGAATATTCTTGAGTATTAGCAATTGAGTTGTCAATTCAACCACACGTGGATAACTTAGTATCCGCAGCAAAGTGTTTAGTAGCAAAAGTGGTATGATAATAATAGTAGCAGTAGCAAACGTAAAGATAAATGTTTTTGGGTTTTTGTAGTAGTTGTAACAGTAGCAACGGAAAAGTAAATAAGCGAAGAACAATATGTGAAAAGCTCGTAGGCAATGGATCAATGATGGATAATTATGCCGGATGCGATTCCTCATGCAATAGTTATAACATAGGGTGATGTAGAACTAGCTCCAATTCATCAATGTAATGTAGGCATGTATTCCGTAAATAGTCATACGTGCTTATGGAAAAGAACTTGCATGACATCTTTTGTCCTACCCTCCCGTGTTCAGCGGGGTCCTTACAGAAACTAAGGGATATTAAGGCCTCCTTTTAATAGAGAACCGGAATAAAGCATTAGCACATAGTGAATACATGAACTGCTCAAACTACGGTCATCACCGAGAAGTATCCCGATTATTATCACTTCGGGGTTGTCGGATCATAACACACAATAGGTGACTATAGACTTGCAAGATAGGATCAAGAACACACATACATTCATGAAAACATAATAGGTTCAGATCTGAAATCATGGCACTCGGGCCCTAGTGACAAGCATTAAGCATAGCAAAGTCATAGCAACATCAATCTCAGAACATAGTGGATACTAGGGATCAAACCCTAACAAAACTAACTTGATTACATGGTAAATCTCATCCAACCCATCACCTTCCATCAAGCCTACGATGGAATTACTCACGCACGGCGGTGAGCATCATGAAATTTGTGATGGAGGATGGTTGATGATGACGACGGCGACGAATCCCCCTCTCCGGAGCCCCAAACGGACTCCAGATCAGCCCTCCCGAGAGAGATTAGGGCTTGGCGGCGGCTCCGTGTCGTGAAACGTGACGAAACTTTCTTCTTTGATTTTTTTCTCCCCGAGACGGTATATATGGAGTTGGAGTTGAGGTCGGGAGGTGTCCAGGGGGGCCACGAGATAGGAGGGTGCGCCCTAGGGGGGCACCCCCGTCTCGTGGACATCCCATGGGCCTCTGGCCTTGATTCTTTCGCCAAAAATTCTTATTAATTCTGAAAAGTGCCTCCGTGGATTTCCAGGACATTTCGAGAACTTTTCTTTTCTACACATAAAACAACATCATGGCAGTTCTGCTGAAAACAGCGTTAGTCCGGGTTAGTTTCATTCAAATCATGCAAGTTAGAGTCCAAAACAAGGGCAAAAGAGTTTGGAAAAGTAGATATGTTGGAGACGTATCAGGGTGCGATGGTGAAGAGTAGTTCTTCGCTTCTGGAGTTGCCTGGGGAGCCAAATGTTACCTCCAGGACGGAGCCCCTGCCGTAGGCTTCAACACCTGGTATCACCCCTTCAAAGGTGGTGTTGCTTTGGCTAATATTGGATGGGTCTATCCCCATCCTGCGGACAGTGTCTTGGTATATTAAATTGAGACTGCTGCCGCCGTCCATGAGGACGTAGGTGAGATGGTATCCTTCGATTATTGGGTCAAGCACCAAGGCCTCTGATCCTCCACGCCGAATACCAGTCAGGCAGTCCATGTGATCGAAGGTGATCGGACAAGCCAACCAGTAGTTAGGTGTGGGTACGATGGGCTCTATAGTGTACGCGTCTCTGAACGTGTGTTTGTGCCTTCTCGTGGATGTGTGAGTCGCGTGGATCATGCTTACTGTTTTAACCTCTGGTGGGAATTTTTTCTGTCCCCCAGTGTTCAGTTGGCGAGGTTCATCCTCGTCTTCACTTGGTGTTTCCCTTCCCTTGTGTTCGACATTTAATTTGCCGGCCTGCTTGAAGACCCAGCACTCTCTGTGCGTGTGGTTCGCAGGTTTGTCGGGGGTGCCATGAATTTGGCACAGTCTGTCCAGGACCCTGTTTAGACCGGGCGGTCCCTCTTTACTGCCTTTAAATGGCTTCCTTTGCTGCTAGGGTCGAGAGCCCCTGAATCCGGTATTGACCGTTGTGTTGTCCGGGCTCTCTTCCTTGTTTTGACGTTTGTTTTTATTATGTCGTGGCTTCCTATTGCCGTCCCTTATTTCGGATGTGCTTGGGTCGCTGGTGCCTTTACGGGCCAACCAGCTATCTTCACCCACGCAAAAGCGGGTCATAAGGCTTGTTAAGGCTGCCATTGTCCTTGGCTTTTCTTGGCCGAGGTGCCTGGCGAGTGGCGGATGCTATGTTTGAATGCCGCTAAGGCTTCGGCATCCGGACAATCGACAATTTGATTCTTCTTAGTGAGGAATCTGTTCCAAAGCTTGCGGGCGGACTCTCCGAGCTGTTGGATTATGTGACTTAAATCGTCCGCATCCGAAGGCCGGACATAAGTCCCTTGAAAATTGGCCCTGAAAGCGTGCTCGAGTTCCTCCCAACTCCCAATTGAATTTTCGGGGAGGCATTTCAACCAGTGTCGAGCTGGTCCCTTCAACTTCAGGGGAAGGTATTTGATGGCGTGGAGGTCATCCCCACGAGCCATGTGACTATGCAGGATAAAATCCTCGATCCAGACCCCTGGATCTGTCATTCCGTCGTATGCCTCTATGTTCACAGGTTTAAAACCCTATGGAAATTCATGGTCCAGTACTTCTTCAGTGAAGCACAGGGGGTAAGTAGCCCCTCTATATCTGGACGTGCTGTGGCATGCCGTCGGCTGTTGTTGTGTCCGGTGTTTATTCCGAACTGGTATTCGATTGGTATGATCATTTTGGTGACCATAGTCCCGCGCCGGGGTGTGTCCTTTAGATCCGTAGATGGACCTAGCCGCGCCGGCTTTCTTATTCAGGTGCTCACTTAAATCATGCGCGGCGTCGGTAGCTGATCTATTGCGGTTATGAAGTGGTTCGTCCGGCCTCCTGGTCATGTTATTCTTTGGTGGAACGGCCTCGTCGTCGAATTCTGGCATTAGCTTGCGTTTTGGATAGCTCTTTGTATGGTGATCGTCGCCATATCTTTCTTCAGTGTCTAGCACTTTATTCCATCTACGATTGAGTGTTTCCTGTGCGGCCTTCAGCCGTTGCTTCTGCTTCTTTAGACTTCTCGCGGTGGCCATAAGTCTTTTGTGGAGGTTATCTCATTCCACGCGTGTTTTCAGGATGATGAATGCATCGTCATCCGGACTGTGTTCTTGTCCTGGGGAGGTTTGATGAACTCGTCCCTCGGGATCATTGTGATCGGGTGTCTGCTCTGAACTGTGTTCGGCGTGACCTAGCTCGTCCTGCTCCATCGCCGGGTCCATATGGTCGTTGTGGCCTTCGGAGTTGACTGGGGTGTCGATCTTTCTGGCGCTCTTGTCGCTATTTTTACTGTTGCTGGACTTGGAGCGGCGTCTGCGCCATCGCTTTGGTTTTTGCCCGGGGGTTTTATCTTCCGGATTGTCGCTGTCATCTTCCTTAGGCGTGTCCACCATGTATATACCGTACGACGGGGTGGCTGTCCACCGCCCTGTGAGCGGTGGTTCCTGTTCTTCTCCTGCATCGTCGTTCGTACTGTCGATGTCTTCGGAGTCGAAGTCAAGCACGTCGGTTAATTCATCGACCGTGGCAATGAAGTGGGTGGTGGGTGGGCAACAAATTCCTTCGTCGCCCGCTTCCCACTCGAGCCGGACATAGTTCAGCCAAGAGTCTCCTATCAAAGAGAGAGACTTTACGAGTTTAGCATGTCGCCAAAGGGCGAGTGCTGGAAGATATCCGTAGTGGTAAACTCCACTACCGGAGGCCAACTAGGCTCGGCGGGCTCGGGAGCGCGCAGACTGGAACCTACAGCCAGATACGAGTCCAGGGTTCCATTGTCACAGGCTTCCTTGGAGGTAAGGTCTGTGTTCGGCTCTACCGCCGATGAGTGTGCGGCCTGCGGGGCGGGGTCCATCCACCCGTCCTTGGGCAACGCAGTCTGCTCCGGATTTAGGTCCGAGGTTACCGCAGGGGTGATATCCCGAGCGTTGTCTGACGGCAGGTCTAAGCCGTGCTCATCGTGACTGTCCGGCGCTCCTGGCTTAGGCCCGATTCTGTAGAAGATCAGGTCTCTGCAGATATTGGTCGTGTAGTTCAGGTTTCCGAATCTGACCTGGTGGCCAGGGGCGTAGCTATCGATTTGCTCAAGTTGGCCAAGAGAATTGGCACGCAGCACGAAGCCGCTGAACACGAAGATTTGTCCGGGGAGAAAAGTCTCACCCTGGACCGTGCTGTTGATGATTGAAGGCGCCATCAAGCCTTGCAGCGGCGACACAGAGGAACTCTATATGAAAGCACCAATGTCGGTGTCAAAACCGGCGGATCTCGGGTAGGGGGTCCCGATCTATGCATCTTAGGCTGATGGTAACAGGAAGCAAGGGACACAATGTTTACCGAGGTTTGGGCCCTCTCAATGGAGGTAAAACCCTACTTACTGCTTGATTAATATTGATGATATGAGTAGTACAAGAGTAGATCTACCACGAGATCATAGAGGCTAAACCCTAGAAGCTAGCCTATGATGATTATGATTGTAATTGTGATCGGCTTCTAAGGACCAACCTCTCCGGTTTATATAGACACCGGAGAGGGCTAGAGTTTACACGGAGTCGGTTACAAGGAAGGAAATACAATATCCGGATCGCCAAGATTGTCTTCCATGCCAAGGAGAGTCCCATCCGGACACGAGACGGAGTCTTGAGTCTTGTATCTTCACGCTCCAATAGTCCGGATGAAGTATATAGTCCGGCCGTCCGGATACCCCCTAATCCAGGACTCCTTCAGGGGGACCAAGTTGTGCGTCTAAGGATCAATGGTAACAGGAAGTCCGGGGACACAGTGTTTACCCAGGTTCGAGCCCTCTTAAGGGAGGTAAAACCCTACTCCTGCTTGATTATATTCGAAGAATATGATAATTACAAGAGTTGATCTACCTCGAGATCGTAATGGCTAACCCTAGATGTCTAGCCTATGAGGGTTTTCAATGATGTTGTAAAAGACCCCCCCTATGGACTAACCCCTCTAGTTTATATACACACCGGAGGGGCCTAGGGTTTGTACAAAGTCGGTTCATTGGGGAAGGAAACCTTCGGGCTCTATTCTTGCCGCCCACGTATTGCGAAGTCCCATCCGGACACGATGGATAATCTTCAGCTATAATCTTGTACGGCCCAGGTAACTCGGCCCATACTCCTATGCCGGACACCTAAGGACCCCTAAATCCAGGACTCCCTCAATCGTTGGTGATGACGATGGCTTCGATTTACCCCTTCCGGAGGGATGTTTCCCCGGCAGAACAGCTTTGCCGGAGCCCTAGATTGGTTCTGCCCAGGTTCTGCCTCGAGACGGCGGGGCTTCTTCCCGAAAGCTTCCTTCTTATTATTTTTCCAGGTCAAAACACACCATATAGCAGAATATGGGCATCGGAGGCCTATTAGGGGGCCCACAAGGACGGGGGCGCGCCCAGGAGGTAGTTGCCGGCATTCTCCCTCTTCATGTAAACTTTATAAAATAAGAGAGAAAAGGCGTAAATATTGTGATATAATGTGTACTAACAACCCATAATGCAATAAATATTGACATAAAAGCAGCATGCAAAAATGGACGTATCAGGGGTTGTTACATCCCAATTTTCAATTTGGATGTTATACATAGATCATTCATATGCATCCACGATATATTGCGTTTTGTTTAGTTTTGCTTGCATTTTGATCCAAGAGGCCTTAAGCAACTCAAGGACCAATTTGAGAGAGTTGGAGGTTTCACAAAAATCCAATCTTGATTTATCAAAATCTTATAATTGATACGTCCATTTTGCATCATGCTTTTATATCGATATTTATCGCATTATGGGCTGTTATTTCATGATATGTCACAATACTTATGGCTATTCTCTCTTATTTTACAAGGCTTACCATGAAGAGGGGGAATGTCGGCAGCTGGAATTTTGGCTGGAAAAGGAGCAAATATTGGAGACCTATTCTGCGCAACTCCAAAAGTCCTGAAACTCCACGGAATATCTTAAAAGAAATAAAGAAAAATCATCGCCAAAGATGAAGGCCAGGGGGCCCACACCCTGCTCTTGAGGGTGGGGGCGCGCCCCTCCCCCTGGGCGCGCCCCCTACCTCTTGGGCCCCCTGGTGGCTCTCCGACGCCCATCTTCTCCTATATGAAGTCTTTCGATGAGAAAAAAAATAAGAAGCAACCTTTCGGGACGAGACTCCGCCGCCAGGAGGCAGAACCTTGGCGGGACCAATCTAGGGCTCCGGTAGAGCTGTTTTGCCGGGGACACTTCCCTCCGGGAGGGGGAAATCATCACCATCATCATCACCAACGCTCCTCTCATCGAGAGAGGGCAATCTCCATCAACATCTTCACCAGCACCATCTCATCTCCAAACCCTAGTTCATCTCTTGTATCCAATTCTTGTCTCCAAGTCCGGGATTGGTGCTAGTAGGTTGCTAGTAGTGTTGATTACTCCTTGTAGTTGATGCTAGTTGGTTTATTTGGTGGAATATCATATGTTCAGATCCTTTATGCACATTATATCCCCTCTGATTATGAACATGAATATGCTTTGTGAGTAGTTACGTTTGTTCCTGAGGACAAGGGAGAAGTCTTGCTATTAGTAGTCATGTGAATTTGGTATTCGTTCGATATTTTGATAAGATGTATGTTGTCTAACCTCTAGTGGTGTTATGTGAACGTCGACTACATAACACTTCACCATTATTTGGGCCTAGAGGAAGGCATTGGGAAGTAATAAGTAGATGATGGGTTGCTAGAGTGACAGAAGCTTAAACCCTAGTTTATGTGTTGCTTCGTAAGGGGCTGATTTGGATCCACATGTTTCATGCTATGGTTAGGTTTACCTTAATACTTTTGTTGTAGTTGCAGATGCTTGCAATAGAGGTTAATCATAAGAGGGATGCTTGTCCAAGTAAGGGCAGTACCCAAGCACCGGTCCACCCACATATCAAATTATCAAAGTACCGAACGCGAATCATATGAGCGTGATGAAAACTAGCTTGAGGATATTCCCATGTGTCCTCGGGAGCGCTTTTCCTATTATAAGAGTTCGTCCAGGCTTGTCCTTTGCTACAAAAAGGATTGGGCCACCTTGCTGCACTTTATTTACTTTTGTTACTTGTTGCTCATTACCTTTTATCTTATCACAAAACTATCTGTTACCACTTATTTCAGTACTTGTAGAGAATACCTTGCTGAAAACCGCTTATCATTTCCTTCTGCTCCTCGTTGGGTTCAACACTCTTACTTATCAAAAGGACTACGATAGATCCCCTTTACTTGTGGGTCATCAAGACTCTTTTCTGGCGCCGTTGCCGGGGAGTGTAGCGCCTTTGGTAAGTGGAATTTGGTAAGGAAAAATCTATATAGTGTGCTGAAATTTTCTGTCACTTGTTACTATGGAAAGTGAATCTCTGAGGGGCTTGTTCGAGGTATCTTCACCCTGTCCAGTAGAGCAAAGAGTTGCTCCTCAACCTACTGAACCTATTGAAAATGAAACTCCTTTTGAATTTCCTTCGGGTATTATGGAAAAACTGTTGGCTAATACTTTTACAGGAGATGGGACAAAGCATCCCGACGAGCATCTACGCTATTTGGATGATATTTGTGGATTATTTAAGCTTGCAGTTATACCCGATGATGTTGTTAATAAGAAGGCTTTCCCTTTATCTTTGAAGGGAGACGCATCGACATGGTATAGGCTATGTGATGATACGAGATCATGGAACTATAAAAGAATGAAATTGGAATTTCATCAAAAGTATTACCCTATGCATCTTGTTCATCTTGATCGCAATTATATATATAATTTTTGGCCTCGTGAAGGAGAAAGCATCGCTCAAGCTTGGGGGAGGCTTAAATCCATGTTATATTCATGCCCCAATCATGAGCTCTCAAAATTGACAATTCTTCAGAATTTTTATGCTCGGCTCTCTGATAATAATAAAACCATGCTCGATACTTCTTGTTCTGGCTCTTTTATGATGAAGCCTATTGAATTCAGATGGAATTTATTGGATAGAATTAAACGCAACTCTGAAGATTGGGACCTCGACGAAGGTAAGGAGTCAGGTATGACACCTAAGTTTGATTGTGTTAAATCTTTTATGGATACCGATATTTTCCGTAAGTTTAGCACTAAATATGGACTTGACTCTGAGATAGTAGCTTCTTTCTGTGAATCTTTTGCTACTTATGTTGATCTCCCCATGGAGAAGTGGTTTAAATATCATCCTCCCATAGAAGTAAAAGTAGCTGCACCTATTAAAGTTGAAGAAGAAACCATCACTTATAATGATCCTATTGTTCCTACCTCTTATGTTGAGAAACCACCTTTCCCTGCTAGAGTAAAGGATCATGCTAAAGCTTCAACTGTTGTTCGTAAAAGCAATACTAGAACTTATACACCTCCTGAGCAAGTCAAAGTAGAACCTAATATTGCTATTGTTAAAGATCTCTTGTCCGATAACATTGATGGGCATGTCATTGAATTCTCTGGTGAAACTGCTAGAATTGCTAAACCCTGTGATAGAGATAAACATAGACCCGTGGTAGGCGTGCCTGTTATTTCTGTTAAAATAGGAGATCATTGTTATCATGGCTTATGTGATATGGGCTCTAGTGCTAGTGTTATACCCATTGGCTTATATAAAGAAATTATGCATGAGATTGCACCTGCTGAGTTAGAAGATATTGATGTTACAATTAAACTTGCCAATAGAGATACTATATCTGCAATGGGAATTGTTAGAGATGTTGAAGTCTTGTGTGGAAAAACCAAATATCCCGCTGATTTCCTTGTTCTTGGTTCTCCACAAGATAGCTTTTGTCCCATTATTTTTGGTAGACCCTTCTTGAATACTGTTAATGCTACGATAGACTGCAAAAAGAATGTTGTTACTGTTGGCTTGGATGATATGGTTCATGAGTTTAATTTCTCTAAATTTAGTAAACAACATCGTGAGGAAGAATTGCCTAGTAAGGATGAAATTATTGGTCTTGCTTCTATTGCCGTACCTCCTAGTGATCCTTTAGAACACTGTTTGCTAAACCATGAAAATGAGATGTTCATGAATGAAAGAAGGGAAATAGATGAAGTATTCTTTGAACAGAAACCTATTCTGAAACACAATTTGCCTGTTGAAATCCTAGGGGATCCTCCCCCACCCAAGGGTGATCCCGTGTTTGAGCTCAAATCGTTGCCTGATAATCTTAAATATGCTTATCTTGATGAAAGGAAAATATATCCTGTTATTATTAGTGCTAACCTTTCATAGCATGAAGAAGAAAGATTATTGAAAACTCTGAAGAAGCACCGTGCCGCTATTGGATATACTCTTGATGATCTTAAGGGCATTAGTCCCACTCTATGTCAACATAAAATAAATTTGGAAGTGGATGCCAAACCAGTTCGTGATCCTCAACGACGTTTGAATCCGAAAATGAAACAAGTGGTATGAAAAGAAATACTCAAGCTTCTGGAGGCAGGTATAATTTACCCCATTGCTGATAGTCAGTGGGTAAGTCATGTCCATTGTGTCCCTAAGAAGGGAGGTATTACTATTGTCCCTAATGATAAAGATGAATTGATCCCGCAAAGAATTATCACAGGTTATAGGATGGTAATTGATTTCCGCAAATTAAATAAAGCTACTAAGAAAGATCATTACCCCTTACCTTTTATTGATCAAATGCTAGAATGATTATGCAAACATACACATTATTGCTTTCTAGATGGTTATTCTGGTTTCTTTCAAATACATGTGTCGGCTAAAGATCAATCAAAGACTACTTTTACATGCCCTTTTGGTACTTTTGCTTATAGACGTATGCCTTTTGGTTTATGTAATGCACCTGCTACCTTTCAAAGATGCATGATGGCTATATTCTCTGATTTTTGTGAAAAGATTTGTGAGGTTTTCATGGACGACTTTTCCGTCTATGGTTCCTCTTTTGATGATTGCTTGAGCAATCTTGATCGAGTTTTGCAGAGATGTGAAGAAACTAATCTTGTCTTGAATTGGGAAAAGTGCCACTTTATGGTTAATGAAGGTATTGTCTTGGGGCACAAAGTTTCTGAAAGAGGTATTGAAGTTGATAAAGCCAAGGTTGACGCTATTGAAAAGATGCCATGTCCCAAGGTCATCAAAGGTATAAGTAGTTTCCTTGGTCACGCCGGATTTTATAGGAGGTTCATTAAGGACTTCTCGAAAATTTCTCAGCCTCTGACTAATTTATTACAAAAAGATGTACCATTTGTCTTTGATGATGATTGTGTAGAAGCATTTGAAATACTTAAGAAAGCATTAGTCTGTGCACCTATTGTTCAGCCACCTGATTGGAATTTACCCTTTGAAATTATGTGTGATGCTAGTGATTATGCTGTAGGTGCTGTTCTAGGGCAAAGAGTTGATAAGAAATTAAATGTTATCCATTATGCTATTAAGACTCTAGACAATGCTCAAAGAAATTATGCTACTACTGAAAAGGAACTCCTAGCAGTTGTGTTTGCCTATGATAAATTCAGATCCTATATTGTTGATTCTAAAGTAACTATTCACACCGATCATGCTGCTATTAAATATCTTATGGAAAAGAAAGATGCTAAACCTAGACTTATTAGATGGGTTTTCTTGCTGCAAGAATTTGATTTGCATATAGTTGATAGAAAAGGAGCTGAGAACCCAGTTGCAGACAACTTATCTAGGTTAGAGAATGTTCTTGATGACCCACTACCTATTGATGATAGCTTTCCTGATGAACAATTAAATGTCATACGCACTTCTCGTAGCACTCCATGGTATGCTGATTATGCTAATTATATTGTTGCTAAATTTATACCACCTAGCTTCACATACCAACAAAAGAAAAAGTTCTTTTATGATTTGAGACATTACTTTTGGGATGATCCACATCTTTATAAAGGAGCAGATGGTGTTATTAGACGTTGTGTACCTGAGCATGAACAGGAACAGATCCTACGCAAGTGTCACTCCGAAGCTTATGGAGGACACCACGCTGGAGATAGAACTGCACATAAGGTATTGCAATCTGGTTTTTATTGGCCTACTCTCTTCAAGGATGCCCGTAAGTTTGTTTTGTCTGGCGATGAATGTCAAAGAATTGGTAATATGAGTAGACGTCAAGAAATTCCTATGAATTATTCACTTGTTATCGAGCCATTTAATGTTTGGGGCTTTGATTATATGGGACCTTTTCCTGCCTCTAATGGGTACACTCATATTTTAGTTGTTGTTGATTACATTACTAAGTGGGTAGAAGCTATTCCAACTAGTAGTGCTGATCATAACACTTCTATTAAAATGCTTAAGGAAGTTATTTTTCCGAGGTTTGGAGTCCCTAGATACTTAATGACTGATGGTGGTTCACACTTTATTCATGGTGCTTTTCATAAGATGCTTTCTAAATACGATATTAATCATAGAATTGCATCTCCTTATCACCCGCAGTCTAGTGGTCAGGTAGAGTTGAGCAATAGAGAGCTCAGATTAATTTTGCAAAAGACTGTCAATAGGTCTAGAAAGAATTGGTCCAAAAAACTGAATGATGCATTATGGGCCTATAGAACTGCGTAAAAAAATCCTATGGGTATGTCTCCGTATAAAATGGTTTATGGAAAAGCATGTCATTTACCTCTTGAATTAGAACATAAGGCATATTGGGCTATCAAAGAGCTCAGTTATGACTTCAAACTTGCCGGTGAGAAGATGTTGTTTGATATTAGCTCACTTGATGAATGGAGAACCCAAGCTTATGAAAATGCCAAGCTGTTTAAGGAAAAAGTTAAAAGGTGGCATGATAAAAGGATACAAAAGCGTGAGTTTAATGTAGGTGACTATGTATTGCTATACAACTCTCGTTTAGATTTTTTGTAGGAAAACTTCTCTCCATGTGGGAACGTCCTTACATTATCGAGGAGGTCTATCGTTCCGGTGCCATAAAAATCAACAACTTCGCAGGCACAAATCCGAAGGTGGTAAACGGTCAAAGAATCAAACATTATATCTCAGGTAATCCCATAAATGTTGAAACCAATATTATTGAAACTGTAACCCCAAAGGAATACATAAGGGACACTTTCTAGAATGTTTCAGACTCCGAAAAGGAATAGGTATGTGGTATGGTAAGTAAACCGACCCCAAAACAATTTTTAAAGCAATATTTCTCCATTTTGGAATATTTAGAAAAATAAAAAATAAGTAGCAGTCCGGGGAGGACACGAGGCCTCCACGAGGGTGGAGGGCGCGCCCTACCCCCCTGGGCGCGCCCCCCTACCTCGTGAGCACCCCGTGTGCCCTCTGGACTCCGTTTTCTTGCACGATACGTATTTTGGTCGGTAAAAATTCATTATATATTCTCCCGAAGGTTTTGACGACCGTATCACGAAAATATCCTCTGTTTTTGTTTCGAGCTGTTTTCCGTTGCAGATTTGAGGATTCCGGAGACTCGATCATCCTTCTATGAGGGTGAGCCTTTCCATGGAGGGTGGACGACAAGCTTCCATCATCAACAACACCTCCACCGCCAACAACAAAGGAGATATAATCACATGGGTATGGGCACTCCCCTTGGCAACTGCCAAGCTTGGGGGAGGTGCCCTGGTATTGTATCACCATCACAACTCCTATCTTTACCATTTTCTTAGTTCGATCCTATTAGTAGTATCTTGATTTAGTAGAATAAAGTCATGGCACGATCTAGTTTTGAGTTTTGCTTTATGATCCCTCTATGCAATCGAGTCCGTGAGCTATATATAATAAAGATTAGTGTTGAGTCAAGGGCTTGATTACTTTGCCATGATCTTGGGTGAATAAAGAAAAAAAATCAAAGAGTTTGTATTGATATTAGTGAAAGTAATGACTCCTCATAGAAAGAGTATGATGATTAAAAGTTGTTGGGAGTTGGCAAATATAGCTTTGGTCATCATTGCAATTAATAGGAAGTAAGAAGGAGAGAGAGGTTTCACATATAGATATATTATCATTGACATCTTTTCTGATTGGGAGCACTCATTAAAATATGACATGCTAAAGAGTTGATGTTGGACAAGGAGGACAACATAATGAGTTATGTTTTCTTACATCTGAGAGAAAGTATATTGTCATGGTTCCTCTACCGTGTTGAGCTTGCCTTTCCTCCTCATGCTATCCAAATTCTCAGCACTAAGTAGAAATACTACTAGTGCTTCCAAATACCCTTAAACCAGTTTTGCCATGAGAGTCCACCATATCTACCTATGGATTGAGTAAGATCCTTCAAGTAAGTTGTCATCGGTGCAAGCAATAAAAATTTCTCTCTAAATATGCATGACTTATTAGTGTGGAGAAAATAAACTTTGCACGAACTTGTTGTGGACGCAATAAAAGCGACAGACTGCATAATAAAGGTTCACATGCAAGGGGCAATGTAAAGTGACGTTCTTTTGCATTAAGATTTCGTGCATCAACCTTAAACGCGCATGACAACCTCTGCTTCCCTCTGCGAAGGGCCTATCTTTTATTATTATCTTCTACCTTATGCAAGAGTCACGGTGATCTTCACCTTTCCTTTTTCATTTTATCCTTTGGCAAGCTCAGCATGTTGGAAAGAACATGATATATATATATCTAATTGGATGTGGGGGAGCGTGAATTATTATTGTTGACATTACCCTTGAGGTAAAAAGTTGTGGGGTAAAACTATAAGCCCCTATCTTTCTCTGTGTCTGATTAAAACTCCGTAACCACAAGTATCGCGTGAGTGTTAGCAATTATGAAGGACTAAGTGATAGTTGAGTATGTGGCTTGCTTTTAAGCTCTGACATAGACTCTTTCCGATGTTATGATAAATTGTAGTTGCCTCAATGACTGAGGGTATAATTTTTTGGTGCTCAATAAGGTTAATGATTCATACTTTGGCTTTGTGAAAAGATCATCACTTGAACATAAGTAACCATATGACAAATCTATATATGTTGCTGTTATGAAAATAATCATGATGCCTTCATGTCCGTATTTTATTTTTATCGACGTCTCTACTTCTAAACATGAGGACATATTTATTGTTATCGGCTTTTCGCTTGAGGACAAGCGAGGTCTAAGCTTGGGGGAGTTGATACGTCCATTTTGCATCATGCTTTTATATCGATATTTATTGCATTATGGGCTGTTATTTCATGATATGTCACAATACTTATGGCTATTCTCTCTTATTTTACAAGGCTTACCAAGAAGAGGGGGAATGTCGGCAGCTGGAATTCGGCCGAAAAGGAGCAAATATTGAGACCTATTCTGCAAGAACTCCAAAAGTCGTGAAACTCCACGGAATATCTTAAAAGAAATAAAGAAAAATCGTCGCCAAAGATGAAGGCCGGGGCCCACACCGCTCATGAGGGTGGGGGCGCGCCTCACCTCGTGGGCCCCGGTGGCTCTCCGACGCCCATCTTCTCCTATATAAAGTCTTTCGATGAGAAAAAAATAAGAAGCAACCTTTCGACGAGACTCACGCCACCAGGCGGAACCTTGGCGGAACCAATCTAGGGCTCCAGCAGAGCTGTTCTGCTGGGACACTTCCCCGGAGGGGGAAATCATCAAGATCGCTATCACCAATGCTCCTCTCATCGAGAGGGCAATCTCCATCAACATCTTCACCAGCACCATCTCATCTCCAAACCCTAGTTCATCTTTGTATCCAATTCTTGTCTCCAAGTCCGGGATTGGTGCTAGTAGGTTGCTAGTAGTGTTGATTACTCCTTGTAGTTGATGCTAGTTGGTTTATTTGGTGGAAGATCATATGTTCAGATCCTTTATGCACATTATATCCCCTCTGATTATGAACATGAATATGCTGTGAGTAGTTACGTTTGTTCCTGAGGACAAGGGAGAAGTCTTGCTATTAGTAGTCATGTGAATTTGGTATTCGTTCGATATTTTGATAAGATGTATGTTGTCTAACCTCTAGTGGTGTTATGTGAACGTCGACTACATAACGCTTCACCATTATTTGGGCCTAGAGGAAGGCATTGGGAAGTAATAAGTAGATGATGGGTTGCTAGAGTGATAGAAGCTTAAACCCTAGTTTATGCGTTGCTTCGTAAGGGGCTGATTTGGATCCACATGTTTCATGCTATGGTTAGGTTTACCTTAATACTTTTGTTGTAGTTGCGGATGCTTGCAATAGAGGTTAATCATAAGTGGGATGCTTGTCCAAGTAAGGGCAGTACCCAAGCACCGGTCCACCCACATATCAAATTATCAAAGTACCGAACGCGAATCATATGAGCGTGATGAAAACTAGCTTGACGATATTCCCATGTGTCCTCGGGAGCGCTTTTCCTATTATAAGAGTTCGTCCAGGCTTGTCCTTTGCTACAAAAAGGATTGGGCCACCTTGCTGCACTTTATTTACTTTTGTTACTTGTTGCTCGTTACCTTTTATCTTATCACAAAACTATCTGTTACCACTTATTTCAGTACTTGCAGAGAATACCTTGCTGAAAACCGCTTATCATTTCCTTCTGCTCCTCATTGGGTTCGAAACTCTTACTTATCGAAAGGACTACGATAGATCCCCTATACTTGTGGGTCATCAGTAATCGGATCAAATTGTTTTTCAAAATTCTTTTTCCAAATATTTAAAAATAATGAGAGAAGATAATATCTAGTGAATTTTTCTGGAATTTTTAGGCTTATATTAATTTTCGTGCGTTTTAGGCTCTGGAAAATTGTTTTAAAAAAAAAGAGCGCGCACCGCCGAATTGGGCCGACCTAGCTCAAGCCAAAGCCGCATGCCCACCAAAGACCGCTCTCCGCCGTCGGCTCAAACAGAGTCCCGAAGGATCTCATACCGCCACCCGACCTCCGATGAGTCCGACTCCACCCCGTCGCCGCGTGACCCCCTGCCCAAGTAGGAGCCCCTTCCCCCGCCTTTATATACGGGAAACCCCCGGCCCCTCTCCTCATCTCGTCGCCGCCCGCCGCTAGCAGCAGCCACCGCCGCCGAGTGTCGCCCACGCCGCCTGCTGCGCCAGGGCGCTGCCCGTCGCCGATGCCCCGCCTCGACCGACACCGCCGCCGTCAAAAACCGCGAGAACCGGTATAAAACCATCCCGGCCGATCGGTTTTATTTTTGGTTTTTTTGTTTCGGTTTATTAGATTAGATCGGTTTTATTTTTTAGTTCATTATTTAACGAACGTTCACTTGTTTAGATCTGTTAACAAACGAATTCGTTTGTCAGCCTCTATAAGCGGACGTCCGTCCGATAGATTTTTCTTTTTCTGTTTTTTTGGCCAGGGACCTACCCATGAATAGTTTCATCGCAAATTACCCCCTGATCTTCAAACTAGAGTAACTTTTAGCTCGTTTGTCCAAATTAGACGAAACCAACACCTAAATCTTCAGAGCAATCTCGTTTATTCAGTAAACCAACTTGAACATGATTTTGACAATTTAAAATTTGAGTTTAGTTCAGATTTTAATTTGATCTTGTTTTGTTTGTATCTTGAGTTTCGTAGCTCCGTTTGAGTTGATTATTTTTCCAAACCGTAGCTAATCACATGTACCTACTGTTAAGATCTAATCCACATAAATATAATGCTGTTAGAATTTGTTTTTTTGTTTAGTTTAGTTATTTTATTGTTTTCGAGTTTTATTTGTATCTTTTCTCGATTTCTCTTTGCATCGTTTGCTTGATTGCTTATGTATGCTATTGTTTGTCTACGCTTGATTTTTCGGAGTGCTAAACTTGTTACTATGAATCTCTTGAGTTTTCCGATCATCAGCAAGGCAAGTTACACATTGATCATACTCTTCTATACGCAATTTTTACTATGCATTAGTTTTGCCCCTCAAATATTTGCATGAGTAGGATTGGGAACATGTGGTTTGGTTGTTGTACTTGAGGTAGGAACCTATTACCTTTGATCACCCAGGGAATATATGTTGTGCTCATTTATTGCTTAGCCATGCTCTTAGATGGGGATTGGATCGTGTTGTACATGGAAGTTGTGACAGATAATAATTTTGGATAACATTAAGGTGGCAACTTTAATACACATCCGGATGGATTGGTTGGGGCACCTGGAGAAAATAGTGCTTGCCCATTGGGAAATCTCGGAGTACCCGTGTGATTTTTCCTCGGTTCGCCCCCAGGCTCAAAGGGATCATATGATATTTCATATCTAGAAACTTCCATGTGAAGCCACAAGCAGTTATGGGCTCTGGCATAGTAGAGCAATTTGTGTGAGCTCTTAAAGAGGTAGACTAGAAGATGTAGTGGAAAGTAGGCGTACCGGTCTACCCAGAGTGGAGAGTTAATGCTTCAGAAAGACTATGTCTCGATCTTCCAATCATGGATGTGGTCGCGTCTTGTGGGGAAAAGTGTGCAACCTCCACAGAGTGTATAAACTAATCATGGTTAGCCATGTCCCTGGTTATGGACATCTTGAGTATCTAGAAGTGGATATTATTATTGATCTCATCACTATTTAATTAATGAATTGGGTTTAATGATGATATTTGAGTAATGTTGGGATTTGAGTTGGAGGAACCTTCTCAAATATTGGTACAAACTTTGTAGTAAATAAAATTTATTCCTTTGTTGTAGGGAAAAATTAGCTTTATGCAAAACATAAAACTTAGAGCCTCCACCAGCCAAATATGCATGTAAATATAGTTTCTTGCATTGATTTGCTCTACAATGTAACTCTGCCAGCATATTCCATGTGCTGTCCTACACGGCTGCAACGTCTCATGTTGCAGACTTTACCTACGAAGAATAAGGTGCGATAGGTCGTTGTCATGCACTCAGCTATGCCCTTGGAGTTGATGGACTCACTTATCTTCGAAGCTTCCGAAGTTATTTAGTTTAGATGGCCTTCAACCATATTATTTATGCAACATATACTCTTTTTGAGGACCTCGATGTAATAAGTGTGTGATTGAACTCTGTTATAATTCCTCGAGTACTATGTGTGTCAGTATACCGATCCAGGGATGACACTTAAACACAGAGACTTTGGTCCATTGGGATTGTGGTCGCTAAAAGATGGTATCAGAGCACACGCTAGCTGTAGGACATGACCACTAGGAAAAGCCCCAGGATACTCTTCTTTGCTTATTTCTAATTCTCCTCTATTTCTACTCTATAAATGGCGGACCCCAGGAACAGATTCACTCAGCCAGATGACGACACTCCTTTTAGACGACAACTAAAATAAGTCACGAAGTACCTGAACATTGGACTACCAAGCTTCATTGGAGCCTTCACTACAACTTTACCGGAAGAGGAGCGCTGGAGGATCAAAGTTCATGTACCTGGGTGGACGTTTGCACCAACAACAGAGCCCATTGATTTTACCTTGGATGCACCAAGTTGGAACTTGGGAAAGAGCATGGTGAATGAAATATGCCCTAGAGGCAATAATAACGTTGTTATTTATTTCCTTATTTCATGATAAATGTTTATTATTCATGCTAGAATTGTATTAACCGAAAACTTGATACATGTGTGAATACATAGACAAACAGAGTGTCACTAGTATGCCTCTACTTGACTAGCTCGTTGACTCAAAGAAGGTTAAGTTTCCTAGCCATAGACATGAGTTGTCATTTGACTAACAGGATCACATCATTAGGAGAATGATGTGATTGCCTTGACCCATTCCATTAGCTTAGCACTTGATCATTTTAGTATACTGCTATTGCTTTCTTCATGACTTATACATGTTCCTATGACTATGACATTATGCAACTCACGAATACCGGAGGAACACTTTGTGTGCTACCAAAAATCACAACGTAACTGGGTGATTATAAAGGTGCTCTACAGGTGTCTCCGATGGTGTTTGTTGGGTTGGCATAGATCAAGATTAGGATTTGTCACTCTAATTGTCGGAGAGGTATCTCTGGGCCCACTCGGTAATGCACATCACTATAAGCCTTGCAAGCAATGTGACTAATGAGTTAGTTGCGGGATAATGCATTACGGAACGAGTAAAGAGACTTGCCGGTAACGAGATTGAACTAGGTATGATGATACCGACGATTGAATCTCGAGCAAGTAACATACCGATAACAAAGGGAACAACATATGTTGTTATGTAGTTTGACCGATAAAGATCTTTGTAGAATATGTGGGAGCCAGTATGAGCATCTAGGTTCCGCTATCGATTATTGACCGGAGACGAGTCTCGGTCATGTCTACATAGTTCTTGAACCCGTAGGGTCCGCACGCTTAACGTTCGGTGACGATCGGTATTATGAGTTTATATGATTTGATGTACCGAAGGTAGTTCAGAGTTCCGGATGAGATCGGGGACATGACGAGGAGTCTTGAAATGGTCGAGATGTAAAGATCGATATATTGGACAACTGTATTCAGACATCAGAAAGGTTCCAAGTGATTCGGATATTTTTCGGGGTACCGGGGAGTTACGGGAATACGAGGAAGAAGTAATGGGCCTCATGGGCCAAGTGGTGGAAGAGAGGAGGCAGGGCGCACGGCGTCCCTAGCCCAAACCGAATTGGACTAGGGGGCCGGCCCCCCTTTCCTCCTTTTCCTCCCTCTCCTTCCTTCTCCCTCTCCTCCTTCCTTTCCTCCTCCTAGTAGGAGTACGAAAGGGGAGTCCTACTCCTACTAGGAGGAGGACTCCTCCTCCTGGCACGCCCTACAGGGGCCGGTCAGCCTCCCCCTTGCTCCTTTATATACGGGGACAGGGGGCACCCCAAGACACACAAGTTGATCATTGATCTCTTTTAGCCGTGTACGGTGCCCCCCTCCACCATAATCCACCTCGATAATATCGTAGCGGTGCTTACGCGAAGCCCTGCGTCGGTAGCATCATCAACACCGTCATCACGCCGTCGTGCTGACGGAACTCTTCCGCGAAGCTCTGCTAGATCGTGAGTTCGTGGGACGTCGTCGAGCTGAACATGTGCAAAACTCGGAGGTGCCGTGCATTCGGTACTTGGATCATTCAGATCGTGAAGACATACAACTACATCAACCGCGTTGTCATAACGCTTCTGCTTACGCTCTACGAGGGTACGTAGACGACACTCTCCCCTCTCGTTGCTATGCATCACCATGATCTTGCGTGTGCGTAGGAAATTTTTGAAATTACTACGTTTCCCAACAGTGGCATCAGAGTCAGGTTTGTGCCTAGATGTTATATGCATGAGTAGAACACAAGTGAGTTGTGGGCGATACAAGTCATACTGCTTACCAGCATGTCATACTTTGGTTTGGCGGTATTGTTGGATGAAGTGGCCCGGACCAACATTACGCGTACGCTTGCGCGAGACTGGTTCTATCAACGTGATTTGCGCACAGGTGGCTGGCGGGTGTCAGTTTCTGCAACTTTAGTTGAACCGAGTGTGGCTACTCCCAGTCCTTGCGAAGGTTAAAACGACACTAACTTGATGAAATATCGTTGTGGTTTTGATGCGTAGGTAAGAATGGTTCTTGCTTAGCCTGCAGCAGCCATGTAAAACTTGCAACAACAAAGTAGAGGACGTCTAACTTGTTTTTGCAGGGGATGTTGTGATGTGATATGGTCAAGACGTGATGAGATATAAGTTGTTGTATGAGATGATCATGTTTTGTTGAAGTTATCGGCAATTGGCAGAAGCCTTATGGTTGTCTCTTTATTCATAAAGATACAAGCGCCAAATAATTGCTTTACTTTATCGCTATGCGATAGCAATAGTTGCAAGAGAAATAGTTGGCGAGACGACCATGTGACGACACATTGATATAGATCAAGATGATGGAGATCATGGTGTCATGCCGGTGATGATGGAGATCATGACGATCCTTTGGAGATGGAGATCAAAGGCACAAGATGATGATGGACATATCATGTCACATATTTTTGATTGCATGTGATGTTTATATTTTACACATCTTATTTTGCTTAGTTCGACGGTAGCTTTATAAGATGATCCCTTACTAAAAAAATTCAAGGTATAAGTGTTCTCCCTGAGTATGCACCGTTGCGACAGTTCTTCGTGCCGAGACACCACGTGATGATCGGGTGTGATAAGCTCTACGTTCAAATACAATGGTTAAACTTGACGAGCCTAGCATATGCAGATATGGCCTCAGAACACTGGAGACCGAAAGGTCGAGCGTGAATCATATAGTAGATATGATCAACATAGTGATGTTCACCATTGAAAACTACTCATATCACGTGATGATCGGACATGGGTTAGTTGATTTGGATCACGTGATCACATAGATGATCAGAGGGATGTCTATATAAGTGGGATTTCTTAAGTAATATGATTAATTGAACTTTAATTTATCATGAACTTAGTCCTGATAGTATTTTGCAAATTATGTTATAGATCAATAGCTCGCGTTGTCGCTTCCCTATGTTTATTTTGATATGTTCCTAGAGAAAAACTATGTTGAAAGATGTTAGTAGCAATGATGCGGATTGGATCTGTGATCTGACGATTATCCTCATTGCTGCATAGAAGAATTATGTCCTTGATGCCCCGCTAGGTGACGGACCTATTGCAGGAGCATATACAGATGTTATGAACGTTTGGCAAAGCTCGGTACGATGACTACTTGATAGTTTAGTGCACCATGCTTTACGGCTTAGAACCGGGACTTCAAAAATGTTTTGAATGACATTGGTATTTCATACTCATGCACGTGTCGAGAGGTATAAGACCTCTGACAGTACTTTGTGTACAAGGTGGAGGAGAACAGCTCAGCTAGTGAGCATGTGCTCAGAATGTTTGAGTACTACAATCACTTGAATGAAGTGGGAGTTAATCTTCCAGATAAGATAGTGATTGACAGAATTCTCTAGTCACTATCACCAAGTTACTAAAACTTCGTGATGAACTATAATATGCAAGGGATAACAGAAACGATTCCCAAGCTCTTCATGATGTTGTAATCGACGAAGGTAGGAATCTAGAAAAGCATCAAGTGTTGATGGTTGAAAAGACCACTAGTTTCAGATAAAAGGGCAAAGGGAAATAAAGGGAACTTCGAGAAGAATAGCAAGCAAGTTGCTGCTCTAATGAAGAAGCCTAAAGCTAGACCCAAGCCTGGAACTGAGTGCTTCTAATGCAAAGGAATGGTCACTAGAAGCGGAACTGCCCCAAACATTTGGCGGGTAAGACGGATGGCAAAGTAAACAAAGGTATATTTGATATACAGATTATTAATGTGTATGTTACTAGTGTTCATAGTAACCCCTCGGTATTTGATACTAGTTCAGTTGCTAAGAGTAGTAACTCAAAACGGGAGTTGCAGAATGAATATAGACTAGTTAAGGGTGAAGTGACGATGTGTGTTGGAAGTGGTTCCAAGATTGATATGCTCATCCTCGCACACTCCCATACTTCCGGGATTAGTGTTGAACCTAAATAAGTGTTATTTGGTGTTTGCGCTTGTAAGTGCATCTAGTGCCACCCCTAGTTGGTTTTGGAGTATTGACGACAAAGTTGGTTGAGGGACTAATGCGTTTGTGAGAATTGCAGGATAACGCAGGTAGTGTCCCTCTTTGATTCGGTTTCCCTACCGGAGATGACCCCTAAAAATGTATGAAGACATTGAAGACAATGGTGGTATGAGAAGATATTCATATTGAAGACTATGACATGAGAATACATTGCATGAAGACTTTCGAGCGCGAGACTGTGTGTTTTCGTTGTTTCCTTTTATTCTTTGTTGAGTCATAGGAACCACCGTACTGTTAAGTGGGGTCCAAGTGAACTAAGTCAGAGTGACTGAAGTGATGCTCAACTCAAATCCTATGTCTTCGAGCCAAGACAATGAGAGCGAATCTTATCCAGAGTCGATGAGTCGACTTTGCTTGTAGCCCAAGCAAAGTTGCCGTGTGTGTTTGAAATCGACCGCTGGAACACGTGTCGGTTCCTTAGTGACCAGTGGTCATTTTGGACAAATCAGGTCGGGTTGCCTAGTGGCTATAAATAGCGACCCCTACACCATAAATTGGTGGCTTCTCGAGTTTGTGCACGACTTTTTCGCTTGAGAGCAACCCACCTCAAGCATTGAAGAGAGAAAACTCTTGCGAGGACAAAGCCCAAACACCCAGAGCCAAAGAGTGTTAGGCATCATCAAGTCTTTCTGTCATGTGACTCAAGACTTATTACACTTGAGGACTGTGAATCCTCCAAATTGTTAGGCGTCGCGCTCGAGCATCCAAGAGTCATTGTGGATTGCCGTGAACGAAGTCTCAGAAGGTTTGGAAGTCTCCTTGAAGACTTACCAGAGTGATTGGGCGAGGACCGGGTGTCCTTAGCTCAAGGGGAATAAGGTGAAGACACGGTCTTCGAGTTAAATCTCAGCCTCCCTAACGGACGTCATGCTTGTCACAACAACTGAACTGGTCCAACAAATCGTGTCTTCAACAAGCAACCGGTTCTATCCTTCCAACCTTACTTAAGTTTGTCTTCATGAAGTCATTGCTTATCTGCTCATCTGCTTGACTTCATTGCTTGACTACTATTGTTGATTGGCTTCATACTATCTTCCATCTTGATCCTTACTACCTAACTGCTATTAGTCCTGTACTTTCGTATCATTACATACTTGACTATGGCTTGTTTAGGTTAGTTTATCTTCCGCTGCATATCAATTAGGTTGTTTCTGTTGTTTGTCTTCGAAACTGCCAAGTATTGAAGACTTCGAAACTGCCAGGTTGTTTCTGTTGTTTATCTTCCACTGCATATCAATTAGCTGTTCCTATTCACCCCCTCTAGTCGATACTAGCACTTTCAATTGGTATCAGAGCAAGGTACTCCCTTGTTCTGTGTGATTCGGTTTAACCACCTGGAGTTTCAGCTATGTCGACTGCAGGGATAATCAAGGTCTCCGCTGCTTGCCCCGTGTTCGATGGAACTGAATATCCCTACTGGAAGAATAAGATGCGCATGCAACTTGAAGCCATTGATGTCGACCTCTGGTATGTCGTCAAGAATGGCGTTCCCAAAACTGGTGAAGGTGTCACCCCCACTGATGTCAAGAAGTTCATTCAACTGGATTCCACTTCAAAGAACATCATCTGTGGTCATCTGACCAAAGGACAAGATGGCCGTGTGAGTGCTCTGAAACGCCGGCTAGTCTGGGATCGGCTATCCAAGGTCAACGAAGGCGTCTCAACCTAGAGAGATCAAAGAATCAGTGTTCTTCGCATCCTCTTCAACCGCTTCAAGAGAAACGACAATGAGAATGTCCAGCTCACGTTTGTTGCCTCACTGATATCACAAATGAACTTCAAGCTCTTGGTGCAACTGAGATTACCAAGCATGAAATCGTCAAGACACTGCTGAGATCACTTGACAGCTCCTTTTACACCCTTGCCCTCATGATACAAGAACGTCCTGACTTCAAGACACTCGATCCGTCTAATATACTTGAGAGGCTCAACACACATGAGTTCCAGCTATCTGAGAAAAGAGATATCTATGGTCCAAGCTATGGCCGAACTCGTGCTTTGAAGGCAAAAGTTGTTTCCTCATCTGAAGAAGAATCTGAATGCACTTCTGAAGATCCTGAAGACATTGGAAGGGAACTTGCTATGCTTGTGAAGAAGTTCCAAAAATTCACAAAGAAGAAAGGCTTCAGAAAATCTTCATGATCTAGCTCAAGGAATGATGAAGCTTCCACTCATGATCACAAGAAGAGAACCTGCCACATGTGCTAGAAACCTGGTCACTACATATCTGAGTGTCCACAGTGGGACAATGAGAAGAAGAAGAAGAAAAGCAAGGAATATGATTCTGATGACAAGAAGAAGAAGAAATCCTCAGAGTCTTCTAAGTATTCTTCCAAGTCTTCATCATACAAGAAGAGCTCATCTGGCAAGGCTCGTGCTTTTGTTGGCAAGGAAATGGATTCAGAGGAGGAGTCTGCTTCCAAGGAGGCGGAGGTGGAGTCCGAGAGGAGTCTGATCCTGGCGCTGTAAGTCCGGCTCGCCACACCTATGTAGCCAAGTCCATCTTCAACACTGAAGACAATGACTTCCACACCAACACTGAAGTTAATGACGAGACGACCCTACTCCCACCTACTGCTTCATGGCATGCGGTGCCAAGGTAAAATCACGCGATGCTTACTTTCAAACTTCAAGTGAAGATGACTCTGATTGTGAATCCAAACCCAGCTACAAAACACTTGCTAAAATTGCAACTGAACAACAAAAGGCTATGGAACATACTCAAAAACCGTTAGACAAAAGCGATGACCTGTTGGACGCTGAAATGACACGTTCAGTCCTTAGTTGATGACATAAAAAGTCTTCATGCTAAGTATCAAGAACTTGAAGGTCGTCATGAATCACTCTCAACTACTTATGAAAGGCTCTCCTATGATTATCTTCAAAGGAAACAAGAGCTTGAGAAATTGAGAGCGGCTCATGAAGATCTTCAAAAGGTGAACGAGTCACTTCGTGCTCAACAGATCAGCTCCGCTCAGGATGGATTTGAACCACCATGTCTAAAATGCATTGAGCATGATAATGCTACATCTGTTGCTGAATGTTCCACTGCTGCTACTATTTCATTGTCTTCACCTACTGATGTGGTTACTAACCCTCTCATGGAGGATACCACTGCTGTTGCTGATGAAAATGCTATGTTGAAGACATTGCTTGAAACAGGGATGTACAAAAGCTTAAAGGGACATAAGACTCTCTGCGATGTCCTCAAAAAGCAGATTCTGAACCGAAACCCTAGGAAAGAGGGTGTTGGGTTCGAGAGGAAAATGAATGTTGATGGCTCCTACTAGAAACCTGAGCAGTATCCCAAAACCACATGGGTTTCTGCAAAGGAACTGTCGATGTTAAAACCAGCGGATCTCGGGTAGGGGGTCCCGAACTGTGCGACTAGGCAGATGGTAACAGGAGACAAGGGACACGATGTTTTTACCCAGGTTCGGGCCCTCTCAATGGAGGTAAAACCCTACTCTTGCTTGATTGATATTGATGATATGGGTAGTACAAGAGTGGATCTACCACGAGATCAAGGAGGCTAAACCCTAGAAGCTAGCCTATGGTATGATTGTTGTAATGGTTGTGTGTCCTACGGACTAAAACTCTCAAGTTTATATAGACACGGAGAGGGCTAGGGTTACACAGAGTCGGTTACAATGGTAGGAGATCTACATATCCGTATTGCCAAGCTTGCCTTCCACGCCAAGGAAAGTCCCATCCGGACACGGGACGAAGTCTTCATTCTTGTATCTTCATAGTCTTGGAGTCCGGCTGACGATGATAGTCCGGCTGTCTGGACACCCCTAGTCCAGACTCCTCAAGAGCCCCTCAAACAGGCTTCAATGATGATGAGTCCGCGCGCGCATATTGTTCGGCATTGCAAGGCGGGTTCCTCCTCCGAATAATTCATAGAAGATTGTGAACACCAGGATAGTGTCCGCTCGCAAAATAAATTCCACATTCCAATCCGTAGAGAGAATAATATGTACACAAGTTCGATCTGCCGACGATTTCGTGGCATGATGTCATACCACCACCAAGCCTTTACTTGAATCGCTTTTTATTATACCACCTCGCGTTTAGCGGCGGTTTTTGGCACGCCTTGTCGAAGCGTAGATCGTGTTCCCTTATTCCGGATTCCCATCAATACGGACGTGGGTAACCCAACCGCGCCATTGATGGTGGCGCTTGGGAGATAAGCGAGTTTTACCAGGCTGGTGGGGACGCATAGTTTTCGTCTGCCTATATATATAAGGGGATAAGGATCCACCTTTTTACCCACGCCTTCTTCCTTCTTTGCTTATCCATCTCCGCGCACTCGAGCTCCAGCACCCAAGTCCGCGCATCTCGTCTCAACCTTCTCCAACCATGTCTGGAGCGGGAGGCAAGTGGTTGGCTTCCTCCGTTTCGGAGGAGCACATCGCAAAGCTGCGCGGCGCCGGATACCTTTCCAGCGACATCGCACACCGGCTGCCCGACGAGGGGCAGCTCATTCCCACCCCCAGGCCCCATGAGAGGGTCGTATTCCTTCCCCACTTCCTCCGCGGACTGGGCTTCCCACTTCATCCCTTCGTCCGGGGCTCATGTACTACTACGGCCTGGATTTCCACGATCCGGCGCCAACTTCATCCTCAACATCTCGGCGCTTATCGTCGGTGTGCGAGGCCTTCCTCGTGATCCGCCTCACTTCGCTTGTGCTCAAGACCTTCAATGTCAAGTCAAGGTGGTGAAGGGCGCTCAAGCGGAGTTCGGAGGCGCCTTGGTGGGCAAAATGCCCAACGTCACCAGGCTCGAGGGGGCCTTCGTGGAGTCCATCAAGGGATGGCAATCGGGGTGGTTCTACATCACCGAGCCGCGTGACCCTAAATGGGCACCGGCCCCCGAGTTTAGATCTGGTATCCCCATGCAGCTCACCTCCTGGAAAGAGAAGGGCTTGCTATGGGGCAGTTCGGAGGAGCTGACAGGACTCCAGTCCTGTCTTTAGACCTTGGTGAACAAGAAGCTTAGGCTTGTCAATGTGATCCAGGTCATGCTCGTCCGCCGGATTCTCCCCTGCCAACAGCGGGCCTTCACTTTGTGGGAGTTCGATCCGACACAGCACCGGACCCTGAGCGGGCTCTTCGACACGACGTACGAAGCTGCCTGGAGGGTGTTGTTCAAGGGCGGAGAAGCCCCCGCGTCCGCGACTGAAGATCGCGGATTCAGCACCAAGCGCCCGGCCGATGAGGTAAGCTTTGTTATCCTCTATGGGAAAGTTATTTTCTTTCATAGTTTAATTCTATTTGGGATCTAAAACTCCCAATGCCTTTGACAGGACTGGAAGAGGACGTCCGGACAGTAGATCGCCCAGCTCCTTCCCGAAGACTCCAGCGGACGCCTGCTTAACGGGTTGCTGGTCCCGCACTCTATGTGGTGCCGAGAAGAAGGCTAAGAAGAAGGCCACGGAACTCAAGAAGTTCCCGGCGCCAGGTGATATCGGACTCATCGTCCGATGGCTCCGAGGCGGACTCTTCCCCCGAAGACGAGGAGGAGAAAGAGGACTCTCTCACGGAGGAGGGAGAGAGGAAGAGGAAGGCTTCCCCAACGGGGGAGGTCGAAGGGTCCAAGAGGGGAAGGACCCTTCCTCCGGACAGCTCCACCAACGCCAACGTTGGCGACGAAGAGTGGCCCTCAAGGGCCAGGCCTCCGGCAAGATCGTAAGTATCCGGATTCCTGAATGATTTATAATTTATCTTTGTGTCACATAGTGTCCTTCTAATGCCGCACACCGCCTCGTAGTCCGCCGATGATGATCTTCCCGCTTCATCGAAGCGGGTCCTTGATCCGCTCGGACGTGGATTCCATTCCGACCGCCCACCCTCGTGACGCCGACGACGCCGAGGTGGGATCCCGTGAGGGGACCCATCAGAGGAGGCTCCGGAGGTGCCGCAAGGCAGCCTCCGGACTTTGCGCCGACTCCATGCCGAACCCGCAGCGGTTCCGGAGTCCGGCAGTGGCCCTTCGCAAGAAGGGCAAGATCGTGACGCCGCAGCCTCCGCCCAACCGGAGGCGCCGGACAACTTGTTGAGGCGCTAACAGCGCTTCCATCGAGGAAGAACACCGCACTATCATGAGTGCGGTGATTCGTAAGGTTCAGCTCGCCAAGAGCGGGCCGACCGAAGCTCGCAGAGCCTTCTAACAAAGCTTTGAGGTAAGAAGTGTAAAATATGTAATGTAATACCGCATAGACAAGAGCCTCGATGCTCGGTTCGTGTTCGGAAAGAAAACCGGATTGAGGATCTAAAAAAGATAAACGCAGGAGTGCTAAAAATCATGTCAATATGGGTTTGCAGGCTGCGCTGCTGACCTCTGCCGCACTGACTGCGGAAGTCGGTGCTTTGAAGCAGGAACTCGAGCGGTCCGAGCAAGAGCTCGACCTTGCCAAGAAGCAGCTCGAGGACAGAGAAGGTGAGTAACACCACTTTAAAATTTGTACCTTACAGAAAAGGATTTTGGTTGCAATATAAATAACAAGGATAACGTGGGTACTACAGGGGCCACGAACGAGGTGGCGACCCTGAAGGAGGCCGTGTCCGCGGCTGAACGCAATGCTGCCGCGGAACGAGCGGAGCGAGAGAAGCAGGAGGCGCAGGTGGTGGAGGTGCGGCAAGAGCTCCAGGCTCTCATGGAGAAGCATGAGAGTTTGGAGCGCGACTCGAAGACTCGAGAGTCTGAGCTTGCCTCGGCTCTTGAAAGTGCCAAAGCTGCTAAGGCCGAGGCCCATAAGGCCCTCCAGGAGATTGAGGCGGTGAAGAAAATAGCGGTGGGTAAGGCATTTTTCATGCAAAGCAAGCATGTGAATGTAAATTACCTGTTACTTACCCGAATTCGGAGCTCTCCAGGGGCGTTTGCAGATCTGCCTCGCAGAGTTTCCGATGCCGCCGCATTCTACCGGGCCGAGGAGGGGAGCTCAACGGAGAAGGTCTTCTGGTCTCAGTACGCTGAGGCCGGTCATCCGGTGCCCCCTAGCGACCAGTTGAAGCAGCTGGTCGAGCTCAACAAGGTAGCCGAGCAGGCCATGAAGGGCCTCATAGTCCGGCTGTGGCCTGGAGAGGCCATTCCTGGGAGCTAATTCGTCCTCGTGCTGCGGCTGGTGGATGCGTGCCCCTGGGTGGAAGTCATCAAGCGCTCCGCCTGCATTGAAGGTGCCCGTCGGGCCCTTGCCCGCGCAAAGGTGCATTGGGGCAGCCTGATGCGGAGAGGCTTATCATCGACGCGCCCGCCGGGCAAGGAGTATCGTGACGCCCGAGATGTACTATAAGATGTCTCAAGGGTGCCCGCAAGATTGCGGATGAGTGCCCAGAGATGTAATTATTGAGTAAACTCGCCATGTGTTATCCTCATGCTTGAAAACTTTGTTCATATGTGCTAAGCAACGCTTATTGATTTAAAATATTACCTTCATGCGGCCATTTATTAAATCTAAGAGATGGCAAGTCGTCGGCTTCAAATTTCCCATGCCACGAAAGTGCCGGGTGTTCGGATAAACTTGAGCACTCTTGTTCCCATTTTGGGTCCATCTAGGAGGCGCCAACACAACTAACAAGGCAACCGAACTTATAATGCTTGAACACTCTCACTTAGCCATAGAATTCTATAATTTTAAATTTCGTGAAGCCCCTAGTATTCGAAGACCGAGTTCGGGCGCTATCCACGCTGGGGCGGACATAGCAGTTCCTCGCTTTAAGCGGCATAAGTCTTTAGGGACTCGAAAAGACCTCTCGAACAGCGACCAGCCTCGCCTTATCATGACAATCAGTTTTAGCTTTCCATCGAGGCGCCGCCCAGCTCAACCGGGCGCAATCGCAGTGGTTCTTCCAGTGCTACCTTAGCCGATGTAACGGAACGTAAGGTACCAAAGCATGGGAGCCGCGCAAACCCAACTATTGACCCAAGACATGATTCGGAGCCGATGCATATAATGTTATAAGTTTGGGGTGCCGCACTTGTGAAAGTGTTCGGACTTATCACACCATAATGCGGGGAACATAAGCCCCTGGTGTATTCGTACCAAAGTGTACGGGTGCAAGATGTCATTAATGAACATATATGTAAAAAAAGGTAATGCAATTATAGGCAAAAAGTGTTGCATTGTTTATTCAAAGAATTCTGCTATGAGTGCAGAACGATACAAATAGTGCGGTAAGCAAGGGATTGGACTAATTAAACATGTCCCCTCGGGTAGGCTACTTAACCGGTGTATTTAACAAATTTAATGCTCATAATGGAGACCACCTGAGTATTCGTCGTAGCCTTTGTTCCTCCCTGGCTGTGGCATCGTGAGTTCGACAGATCTACTGCCGGACAGGTTCTTTGGTGAATGGAGTCCTGTGGATAAAAAGGAAAAAAGGAAAAAAAAGGTGACACACTTGGGAGCCCCTGGTGTGGTTAAGCCGCACTCTGGCCCTGTCGTGGTCGTGCCCCTCCCCCTATGCCCATGGTATCTCCAGAGCGTAGTGATGTATGCAAAGAGCTAGTCTTGCAATCATGCAAGGGCCGGGGTTGGGGTCGCATTGCTACGCTGCGTTCTAACGTGCTGTGGTCTTGGTTGATGTTACTCCGGCGTTGGCCATGTCCGGTCGCTTAACGGCCGGACTCAAAATTGCCTTAAGAGGCTGCTCAGATTTCGCCGCGAGAGCCAGTGTGTTCCTCCGCTCGGAGGGAGCGTTGATGTTTTCATTGACCGTGATGACTCCACGAGGACCTGGCATCTTGAGCTTGAGGTATGCATAATGCGGCACTGCTGAATTTTGCAAACGCAGTTCGTCTCGAAAGCAGAGCGTGATAGCCGCCATGAACGGGACTATGTCGAAGATTAACTCCTCGCCGAAGTTATCCGGGATCCAAGACCACTTCCAGCCGCGGATCGAGCCTGCATAATTGGCCTCAACACCTGATATGACGCCTTTGAAGGTCGTCTTTGTAGGTTTAATCCTTGAGGGTCTATGCCCATCTTGCGACTTTGTATCCCGATAAAGTAGGTTCAAAGGCCGCCGCCGCCCATCGTGACTCTAGTGAGGTGAAATCCATCGACGATTGGGTCTAAGACCAATGCGGCGAACCCACCATGGCGGATACTGGTAGGGTGGTCTCTTAGATCGAAAGTGATCGGGCAAGAGGACCATGGATTGAACTTCGGGGCAACTGGCTCCATCGGGTATACATCCCTGCGCACGCTTCCGCCCCTCTTGGGTATATGGGTTGCGATATCATGTTTACCGTCCGCACTTGTGGGGGAAACCTTCGTCCTCTCATCGCTCGGCGGCCGAGTCTCTTCCTCGTCGTCATTGCAGTGCAGACCCTTGTCATTGTTTTCGCAATTAACTTGCTCGCTCGCTTGAATACCCAACAATCTCTGTTGGTGTGATTAGCTGGCTTTTGGGGTGCCATGTATCCGCAAGAGCGGTCGAGTATTCGGTCCAAATTGGACGGACCCGAGTAGTTCTTTTGAATGGCTTCTTCCACGACCGGTTTAGAGCCTCTGAATCCGCGCTGACCGCCAGATCTCATTGTTATCGCCGTTAACGCGGCGCTTGTTTTTGTTTTGATGCGGCATGCCATTGTGGTCCTTAGTATCCGGACTGCCATTTTTTTGCCGAGGTTGTTGCTGCGAGCCAGCCAGCTGTCCTCTCCCGCACGTAAGCGTGTCATGAGTGATGTGAGGGCTGCCATGGATTTCGCTTTTCCGCCCTAGGTGCCGGGCCAGCCACTCGTCGCGGATGTTATGTTTGAAGGCTGCGAGGGCCTCTGATCCGCACGATCGATGATTTGATTTTTCTTTGTTAAGAACCGTGTCGTAACTCGTCCGCCGATTCGTCTGGCCGCTGAATTATGTGGCTTAGGTCATCGGCGCTCGGTGGTCGCACATATGTGCCCCGGAAGTTGTCGAGGAATGCGGCTTCCAGGTCCTCCCAACACCCAATTGACTCTGCAGGCAAGCTGTTAAGCCAATGCCGAGCTGGTCCTTTAAGCTTAAGTGGGAGGTACTTGATGGCGTGGAGATCGTCGCCGCGGGCCATATGGATATGAAGGAGAGAATCTTTGATCCAAACCGCGGGGTCTGTTGTGCCATCGTAGGATTCAATGTTCACGGGTTTAAACCCTTCGTGATTTGATGATCCATTACTTCGTCGCTGAAGCATAATGGGTGTGTGGCGCCTATATTGAGCAATATCACGACGTAGCTCGAGAGCGTTATCTGCCAGTGTTCGCCCGGCCGGAGTTGCTGTATCCGCGCGATGGTAGTCGTCGTGGGTCGTGGGCGCCCACGTGATCCGTAGATAGATCTGGATTGTCTTGCCTTGTCTTCCAATATATCCCGCACCGTGCATTCCTTGTGGCTTCAGATTTTCGAGCGATGCCGGGTACGGTCCCGATGGAGGGCCTAGATGCCTCTCTGTCATGCGCCACGGGATGGTCGATCCGCCAGACAGAGCTGGTGATGAAGGTTTGTATGCTTCCTCCTCTAGTCGGGGAACAACTTGTGTTTTGGGTAACTTTTGAGGGCGCTCGAGTTCATACTCTTGACGCGAGGACCTCGGTCCATCTGTCGGCCAGCAGGTCTTGATCAGCTTGAAGCTGTTGCTACTTTTTCTTTAGGCTATTTGCCATGGCGATAAGCCTGCGCTTAAAACGCCTTGTTCGACGGGATCCTCGTGCACGCATTTAATTGCCGTTGTTGAGGCTTGCCTCGTCTCCGGAGGGAGGCATGTAGTCTTCATCCTCCTCGTCTGTCGCTCTCTCTTGAGGGCTGGCTGCCCCGTCCTCCTGTGCTGAATCTTGCTGGAGGGGGTTGTCTTTGGCACTCTCTGGGGTGTTATTATCTCTGGTTCCAGAATCTCCATTCTTGCTGTGGCGGGATTTAGAGTGGTGCTGCTGACGTCGGCGCTTGGGCTGTTTCTTAGAACAATCTGCCTCCGCTGCTTCTTCACCGTCCCCATCCTTTGGGGTGTCCACCATGTATATGTCGTATGATGAGGTGGTCTTCCAGTGCCCTGTAGGCGCTGGTTCTTGATCATCTCCGGCATCATCGTCCATACCGTCGATGTCTTCGGAGTCGTAGTCTAGCATGTCGGTTAGATCATCGACAGTGGCTACAAAGTGGGTGGTGGGTGGGCTTTGGATTTCTTCATCTTCTGCATCCCAACCATCCTGACCGCAGTCCGGCCAGGGTTCTCCTGATAACGAGAGATGCTTTAGCGAATTTAGGACGTTGCCAAAGGGTGAGTGTTGAAAGATGTCCACGGCGGTGAACTCCATGATCGGCGCCCAATCGGATTCGATTGGCAGGGGCGCAGGAGGTTTGGAGTCCGGCAAGGAGTCCGGTGCCTCGGAGTCACGAGCTTTATAAGGGACAAGGTTAGTATTCGGCTCCATCGCCGTAAAAGTTGCAGCTCCCAAGGCAGTGTCCAGCCACCTGTCTCGACTCTGCAAGTCCGCTCAACTATGGGTCGAGCGGACTCGCAAAGGCCTCTGTGGCACCGTCCGCGGCAGAGCTAAATCATGCCCATCGTGACAGCGCGGCATGCTCGGCTGTGGCTCGAATCCGTCGAAGATCAAGTCTCCGCGGATGTCGGCCATGAAGTTTAGGCTTCCAAACCTGAACTGATGGCTGGGCGAAGCTTTCGATCTGCTCCAGATGGCTGCTTAATTGGCCCGCAGAAGCCGGCCGCCAATACGAAGATCTGTCCGGGAGAAAAGTCTCACCGGGCGGCATTGTTGTTGATTGAAGAAGCCATCAAGCCTATCGGTGACGACACGAGGTACTCTCAATAAAGCACCAATGCCAGTGTCAAACCGCGATCTCGGTAGGGGGTCCCAACTGCGCGTCTAGGCGGATGGTAACAGGAGACAAGGGACACGATGTTTTACCTGTGTTCGGGCCCTCTCGATGGAGGTAAACCCTACTCCCGCTTGATTGATATTGATGATATGGGTAGTACAAGAGTGGATCTACCACGAGATCAAGGAGGCTAAACCCTAGAAGCTAGCCTATGGTATGATTGTTGTAATGGTTGTGTGTCCCACGGACTAAAACTCTCCGCTTATATAGACACCGGAGAGGGCTAGGGTTACACAGTAGTCGGTTACAATGGTAGGAGATCTACATATCAGACGCCAAGCTTGCCTTCCACGCCAAGGAAAGTCCCATCCGACACGGGACGAAGTCTTCAATCTTGTATCCTCATAGTCTTGGAGTCCGGCCGACGATGATAGTCCGCTGTCCGGACACCCCTAGTCCAGACTCCTCAGAACCTTCAAGAGATCCATCTACCTTATCCGCTTTACCTGTGCTAATCCTATTATCATTGATGAACTTTGATGCAAACTATAAGCTGTTCAAAATCAGAATGGTGAAGTGTTTGCCGGTACATTGCTACTAATCGCAGGAATGGACCACCTATGAAGAAGATCCGGTACCTAAGTGGTACATTGAGAATCTTCCCGTAAATGTCGCCATGACACCACCAAGGAAGAAGACAAACCCTGCACCTATAGCTTCATATGGCCCAAAGGCTTCATACAGACACTGAGACTCACATGAGTCTCCCTAACGCCAATGTTTTGCAGGGAAATCATGCTCAGACTTATGAATGTGAGTGTGTATCTTCGAACCTCTATGTTCATAGGACTAAGAACTTTTCTGCTTATTCATATGAGTATCATTCATCTCCTGTAAGGCTATTTGCTAGGGCTTCAAAGCCAAAATTCTCAGATGCTGCACTTAGACTCATTGCTTCTAAGCCCCCACTGAAAATGTGGGTGGCAAAGAAGAACTAACTCTCTTTTGCAGAAAATGGTCTCCAGCCAGCAATCAATGTCGTCCGATACTATTGCTGGGGACCTAAAACTCACTAAGGACGCACCTTAAAATACCATTCTATATGCTTCACATCTGAATTTCTTATCAGTCATACTATGTCATAACTTTGATATAAGCTATGACTGTCCCTATATGTATCAAATGCATATGCTTCACAACACTTGTGTGAAGCCTATCCTCCTAACTGCACTGTAGGGTACATCACCAAAAGCTTCTGAGTGGATTATGGACAGTGGATGCACAAATCATATGACTGGTGATCGAAGTCTTCTCATGGACTCAACCTTACGTCCATCCGACAAGAGTCACATCACATTTGCTGACACTGGTAAAAGCAAAGTATTGGGTCTAGGTAAAGTTGCAATCTCAAAGGATCAACACATGGATAAAGTGATGCTTGTTGAATCCCTTGGTTTCAACTTAATGTCTGTCTCAATGCTTTGTGACTTGAACATGATTGTGATATTTGGCAAATATCGTTGCCTTGTACTAATGGAATCTGACAAATCTCTAGTCTTTGAAGGGTATCAAAAAGATGATCTATACATGGTAGATTTATCAGCAGGTCCACAACTTGCTGTTTGTCTTCTCACAAAAGCTTCAGAATGCTGGCTCTGGCATCAAAGGCTGGGACATGCTGGCATGAGAAACTTACACTCACTCGTCAAGAAGAAGCATGTCATTGGCATCGAGGATGACAAGTTCAAGAAGGATCATCTGTGGTGCCCGTGAAGTCGAAAGATGACAAGGGCAAATCACCCTCGAAGACAATCATGACAACATCTCAACCCTTCGAGCTGTTACACATGGACTTATTTGGACCTACTCACTACTCCACCTCACAACAACCGCCTGTCTCTATGGCTTCGCCATTGTTGATGACTACTCAAGATACACATGGGTTCATATAATCCTGTACAAGACCGAAGTGCAAGATGTCTTCAGCGCCGCAAATCGAGCAATGAACAATTATGGCGTGAAGATCAAGCACATTAGAAGTGACAATGGCATCAATTCAAGAACACCGGACTTGATCTATATCTCGATACAATGGGAATCACTCATGAGTTCTCTGCCCATACACACCTCAAAGAAATGGCATCGTTAAGCGCAAGATTAGAACCCTCATTGAGATGGCTCAACAATGCTAGATGAGTACAAGACACCAAGAAAGTTCTCGCCCAAGCTATTGATACGTAATGTCATATCATCAATCGTGTATACATTCATAAGCTTCAACAAAACATCATATGAGCTACTTATCGCAAGAAGCCAAACGCCGCCATTTCAGAGTATTTGGAGCAAGATGTTTGGATCAAGGATCCCCATCACAAGTCAAAATTTGCACCTAAGGCTCACGAAGGCTTCATGCTTGACTATGGAAAGGATTCACACTCCTACAGTAGTCTTCAACCTTTATCTCTACAAGATCGCTGAAACTGTGGATGTGAAATTTGATGAAACCAATGGTTCACAGAGAGATCCTGCCAAGTACACCGGATGAAGCTCCTTCAAACGAGGCAATCAAGTTGATGGGAACTCGTGAAATCATGCCCTCTCAAGCACAGCCCAAAGAGGAACTTATCATCTCTGCACCAAATCAATCTGAAGACAATGCTCAGTCTGAAGACAATCCTCCCAATGATGACAATGAACAGCCAGAGCAAAATCTTCGTCCTGTTCATCCACGTGTTCCAAATGAAGTTCAAATAAAGAAGATAATTGACAACATCAATGCACCTGGTCCGCTCACTCGATCAAGAGCAACACAACTAGCAAACTTCAGGGCACTTTTCATTTGTGTCAATATCGTAACCCAAGAAAGTTGTCAAGCTTTTATGGAACCTGAATGGATTCAAGCCATGCAAGAAGAACTTCAACAGTTCAAACTGAATAATGTTTGGGAACTTGTCAAGCGACCTGATCCTCGCAAGCATAACATTATTGGAACAAAATGGATATATCGAAACAAGCAAGATGAGCATGGTCAAGTCGTCAGAAACAAAGCACGTCTTGTGGCTCAAGGATACACTCAAGTTGAAGGAATTGACTTTGATGAAACATTTGCTCCTGTAGCTAGACTTGAAGCTATTCGCATTCTGCTAGCCTACGCTAATCATCACAATATCTTGCTATATCAAATGGATGTAATGAGTGCATTTCTCAATGGCAAGATTGAAGAAGAAGTATATGTCGCACAACCACCTGGCTTTGAAGATCCAAAACATCCTGATATGGTGTACAAGCTCAACAAGGCACTATATGGCCTCAAACAAGCCCCTCGTGCCTGATATGATACAATCAAAGACTTCCTGAAGAGCAAAGGCTTCAAACCCGGATCCCTCGATCCCACTCTCTTCACGAAGACATATGATGGTGAACTGTTTGTGTGCCAAATATATGTGGATGACATAATCTTCGACTGCACCAACCAGAAGTATAGTGATGAGTTTGGGTACATGATGCAAGAACAATATCAAATGTCCATGATGGGTGAGCTGAAGTTCTTCCTTGGCCTTCAAATTCGTCAGCAGAGGAATGGCATCTTCATATCTCAAGAGAAATACCTCAAAGACTGTCTGAAGAAGTTTGGAATGGAAGTCTGCAAAGGCTACACGACGCCAATGCCAGCCAAACACCATCTTGGTCCCGACGACAATGGTAAAGAGTTCGATCAAAAGGTATACCGCTCCATGATTGGTTCTTTGCTTTATTTATGTGCATCTATGCTAGATATTATGCTTAGTGTTTGCATGTGTGCTCGATACCAAGCTGCACCAAAGGAATCGCATCACTTAGCTGTGAAGCGGATTCTTCGATATTTGGCTTACCCCCCAACACTCGGATTATGGTATCCCAAGGGCTCAAGATTTGATTTGGTTGGATTCTCGGATGCTGATTATGCTGGTGACAAGGTGGATCGCAAGTCTACATCTGGCACATGTCATTTTCTTGGTCGATCACTTGTCTATTGGTCGTCAAGAAGCGTAACTGTATCACTCTCAACCGCTGAATCAATACATTGTCGCTAGATCCTGTTGTGCTCAACTTCTATGGATGAAGCAAACTCTCAAGGATTATGGCATCAACTCAAACAAGTACCTCTTTTCATGACGACAAGGAGAGTGCCATCAAAATAGCCAACAATCCAAATCCAACACTCAAGACAAAGCACATTGAAATTGGCCATCACTTTCTCGAGATCATGTTATGAAGAAAGATATCGATATCATTCACGCCAACACCAAGAGCAATCGCGATATCTTCACAAAGCCCTTGGATGAGAAAAGGTTTTGCAAGTTACGGTGTGAGATAAATATCTTAGAATCCTCTAATGTCCTGTGATCAGGCACACATCCTAACACGTATGCATATTGATGACTTAGATGTGCAACACACAAAGTAATGTATATCTTCAATCAATGAAGATTTACACTCTGAGTGTGAACATATTAACATGGAATTTGACTTCGGAGCGCCACGATAATTGCCAGCCGCTTTTGCCTATGGTACCTATGTATGTTCATTTTTTGATGTCTTCGCCGTGTCTGGGTCTAATACTTCCTATACGATGGGTAATGCCACCACCAACTTTTTCTTGTTTGAAGTGTTTCACTCGAGGCGTTATATTGCAATGACTTCGCATTTGGTTTGTCTTCAGTTTCAATTTGTCTTCATGACTTGCTGCACTATGATGATTTGATTGCTTTCTGATATATACTACTGTTCTGTCCTCTACAGCATTCACTTATAGCTATGTCTTCAAGATTGGATCTTTTGAACTAAGTGAATGTGATCGGACCCTAACCTCTCTATGCTTACTATCTCAAAATCTATCTGTCGGAGTAATGGGCCACGGGTAGGCTGACCCGGGACCCAAGATCTGTCAAGACATCAGGGCAGGCCGCGCCCCTCAGCCGAGTCCCAGCTGGCGACCTTCGAGAAGGCCGAGTCCCCGCTGGCGACCTTTGGAGAAACCGAGTCCTTAGACGGCGACTCTGAAACAAGCCGACTCCGGGCTTATGACCTTTCAAGGGCCGACTATGAGAGTCGGCCCGCGACCACACGAAGATCGATGCAGGGTACAGCCCACGTGGCCGCCCCTCAAACCCACGGAGGAAGGCATGGCTACAAAGGAGCCGCATCACCAGGAGATCTCCGTGAGGCGCTGCAGCCGCCATGCCTCCTCGACTTCAGCCACACAGCACGAGGCACCGTGCCCACGACGGCGGCATGTACGGCTCCGAGATCGCCGGCCCCCGTCCGCTGAGAGAGAAGAAGATGGCCGGAGAGCTCAAGACGGCCTCCTGCGGAGTCGGCCTCCCAGAGCCGGCCGCCTCCCGACCAGGGCCCCACAAGCCATAAACCAGATTGGACGGGGAGTGGCGATAGTGATTGCTGACAGACGGCGGCACTATTCCCACGACCCCGACCGAGCTCCGGCCATCGAGTGCCGCATGTGTGTTCTCGCTGTTCATGGGCCCCGCCAATGGCGGGCCCCGTGCGGCAGGAGGACGGCTGCAGAGAGATTGATCGGCTGGGGCTACGCCAACACATTACTGCATTGTACTTCGGGTAGGCCTATAAACCCCCGGGCACCCATGCAAAGGGTTCGCCCTCGATAGGTTTTAGACACAGAAGAGGGAAAGAGCTAGCCTTGCTCCCTCCCCGCCTCCCAAACAGCTCAAGGAGCACCTCTGCACCATCATACCAGAGTGATCATGCGGAGACCCCGCAGAAAGCGAGTAGGGTGTTATCTCCACGGAGAGCCCCGGCCGGGTAAGATTCGCCGGCGTGCATGTTCCGCACCTCATCCTGCTTCAGCACCGACGACGCTCTACTCGCCCCCACCATGATAAGCCACCCATTGGCATATGTCGATCCAACCCCGACATTTGGCGCCCACCATGGGGCCAGTGCACCGTCGTCCGGAGATCTGCTCGACGGAACCCTCTTCCTCCCTGGCGCGAAGCCAGCCCGGCTCGCCAGATGGAGTTCAGACGACGCTGCGCTAGGGCGCCAAGTCACTGCGCATGCGAAGCGCCTCGCCAACTCATTGGCGAGGTGCCTCTCGACGAGCTCGCACCGAGTGTGGCATGGGTGGCCCCGAGAACCTTCGCGGCCTCTCGACCAACTCCACGCCGCCGCGAGCCCACCGTAGATTTGGAGTCCGAGGCTCCTCCGACCCAATGTTGGTCGACTCCGACGCCAGACGCTGATATCTTCCCCACCAACGTGGTGGTTCACGACGAGCCGCTCCGTGACGAGGAGGGTGGCGGAAGCGCCATACGGAGGTGCTCGCCATTGGCCACGGCGAGCACTCCGCGAAAATGCCCAGACTCCATCGCCGCCCCCGCGAAGACTCGCCGCGCCCATCCTGCAGGGATGCGGACGCAGAGATGTTGGAAGAACGCCGCCAGATCATCGAAGGCGCCAAGAAGTTGGCAAGCATGAGACGCCTGTCCGAAGCATACCAGCGAGATGGATCGTGCAAGAGGCGGCTCGCCGTTTCGACCGGGCTGAGCCGCCTAGGTGCGGTCCATGAGCGCGCAGCTATCGCCGATTTGTTCGGGCGAACGCCTGCACGCCACCCCGCGGAGAACATCCGCGCGCCAAGCGACGCATCAAGAACCAAGAACCTCAAGGTGAAGAGCGCCGTAATAACGGAGTGAGTCCAGCTCCTCGATGCGGTTGTTGCCAGAATGTGGCGGCAGCCGCAGACGCAGTAAGCAGCAACGAACGACGACTTACCCTCGCCGAGACCAAGGCGCGATTTCCCGGACGCCGATCGCGGAGTCCGCGGAAGGAAGAGAAGGAGCCGCTGCTAGCCACACCGGACTCGCATCACCATCGAGCGTGACCAAGACGGCCGCCCCAGAGCCGTGGAGCGACGGGACTATTATCTGCCTCCCCCGCCCCGAAGAGAACGGCGAGTTTCTCCGCCGCCTGTTGAGCATCCGACTCAAGGAGGTCGCCTTGGCCGCCGAGAGGGAGTCGGAGAGAATGATGCCCGCCACCGGATCGACCGACTCCACGATCCCCGGGCGTTAGAAGAAGAAGATGAGTTAGGTCCGCCTCGCTTCGCCCCGATCGAGACGAGCCTTCCCCAAAGGGTTCACGCCCTCGAGATACGCCTGGTACACCGCCCGTGAAACCGAGGATTGGCTGATAGACTACCCACAGCCGCCAACATCGCTAACGGCAACAAGCGAAGTCGCCGTGAAGTATGTTCCTCTCATGCTCTGTGGCACGGCCCGGACATGGCTGAACAGCCCGAAGCCCCGCGAGCATCAATAGCTGGATGGACTTCATCAAGCCTTCATACGCAACTTCACCAAAGACGCATAAGCGACCTCCCAAGCCGCCGCCAGCTCTCCTTGTGCGTAAGGCCTCAAGAATCAACACGCGACTACCTCACGCTACCGGGCTTAACTCAAACTCCCCGCAAGGGCGCACGAGGTGCAGCCATCGAGTATTTTCACGGCCGGTGCCGAGAGGGCACCTCCTCAAGCACAAGCTCCTCCGCGACGAGCCCGAAACCCTCGATTTAACCGCTAGTCATAGCAGCATAAGCACGCCACGTACCGACTCTCTATGAAGACGGAGATCCAAGTCAACGCGGCCGGCAAAGTGACTCCCAGTTCTCTAACCCCGGCCGAGATGCCACCGCGACAACAATGAATGACAACAAGCGAAGCCTCTACAGCCGACTTCCAACAATGGGCAGTCACGGTAGTGGAAGATCAGCAACCGAATGGCAGCCTCCGCCAAGCGGCGTAAAGGCGGCAAGTCCAACTGTTTCGGCTTTCTCCTATGAGCAGCACTCGATGGTCCTGTAAGTTCCACACGGCGCCGGCCGCCGAACCATACCACTGTAGTGCCACTGCGCTCGCCAGATCGCCAAGGAGATGGCCTTGCCTCCGCTGCTCGCGGGGCCGCCATTCCGCAGCCGCCCCCAAAGAGTCGGGCGGCTCGCCACGGCGCAGTCCAAGACGAAGTTCCTGAAGAGCACAGAGCATACATAGTGTTCACCACCCGCAGATGATCGGCGAAGAAAGCGCCAACAAAGAAGAAGAAGTCAACGCAGCGGGCAACAGAGGCTCCTCGATTCATGCATTGGTCCGAGAAGCCTATCACCGAGTCGGGCAGATCACCCAGAGGTGATGCCGAGTCCGGCTCCCACGCCTTGGTTCTAGGTGCGACCTTGGCAATCGATAGGCGGGTCACCTGCTTTCTCGGGTCCCGATAGACGGAGGCAGAAAGATAAACATCCTATACAAGGACACCATGGAGAAGCTCGAATCAGCGGAGGCACCGCAGAGCAGCCGCACCGTGTTTCATGGAATCGCATCTGCCTCTCCTGCTCACCGATTAGGCAAGATTATGATAGACGCCCTCTTCGGAGACAAAGATCACTTCCGCCGAGAGCCTGTCTGTTCGAGGTAGACTTGAGAGCCCGCATCACGCCTCGCTTGGTCGACCTGCCTTGGCCAAGTTCATGGAGGTTCCCATTACGCCTACCTCAAGATGAAGATGCCGAGTTCCAAGGATCCCGACCATTGCCGCGATTATAAGAAGTCGCCCGTCACATGCCGAGAGCAGCCGGCTGGCCGAGTCTTTGGTGATCGCGCCGAGAAGCTGCCTTGACCGTGTCGTATGGCGATGGTTGGAAGCAGCCGAGATGTCGCCTCGACCCCAAGGAGCTCGGAAGGTATGATCATTCAAGCCGCTAAAGAAACCAAGAAGATACCCTTGGACCCGGAGCACCCAGAGAAGTACGCATGTCATAGGCACCGGTCTTGACAAAGAATAGGAAGGCGAGCTCGCCGATTCCTCCATGAGAATGGGGACATCTTCGCGGGTCCCCAAGGACATGCCAGTGTACCGGCTGCACTCCGAAAGCACAAGCTACACGTCAAAGCCGATGTGAAGCCCGTCAGCAGCCCTTGCGCCACTGCCGTCAAGAGAAGAGAAGAGTCGCCGGAGAAGAGATAGCCTGCCCCGCAGCCGGATTCATCATGGAGGTGTTTTTTCCGGAGTGGTTAGCAAACCCAAGATCGTATTGAAGAAGAATAAGCAGGGCGGATGTGCATCGACTACACCAGCCTCAATAAAGCCTCGCCCAAGGACCTGCTCGCTCCGCCAAGGATTGATCAAGTGATAGACTCCACACCGGATGCGAGCCGTTGAGTTTCCTAGACGCTGCATCAGATATCACCGATCAAGCTGAATCCAGCAGATGATCAAGACCACATTCATCACGCCGCTTGGAGCCTTCGCACACCGACAATGATGTTTGGCTTGAGGAATGCCGGCGCCACCTTTCAAAGATCATGCATAAGTGCCTCCTCAAACTCGCGTAAACGCCCACGCTTATGTGGATGATGTGGTGGTGAAGACGGAGAAGCGGACGCTGCCGAAGACCTCAAAGAGACCTTTGAAAATCATACCGATTCCGCATCAAGCTCAATCCCGAGAAGTGCGATTCGAGTCCCAGCCGCCAGCTCCTCGGCTTTTTAGTCTCCGAACGCGCATAGAGTGCAACCCCGTGAAGATCAAGGCCATTGAGAGAATGGAGGTACCCAGCCGATCGCTGGATGTGCGGTTCACCGCCGCTATTTCAATCACCGATTCATCACCACCGGGCGAGAAAGCTCTGCTGCTGTATCAATTGATGAAGAAGACCACCTTTCTTGAGTGGAACCACAAGGCGATGAGGCATTTCTCCAATCGAAGAAGATGTCGGGCGACTTCGTGTTGGCGGCTCCGACTCCCAAAGAGCCCATGTTTGTACATCGCCGCCACCACCGGTAGTCAAGACAGCTTATTGTAGTTGAGCGGAAGGAGGAAGGCAAGGCGCTCCGATCCAGAGACCGTGACATTCGAGCGAGGTAATCGCCGACCTCCAAGTAGAACTACCTCACTATCGAAGATGTGCTACGCGCATTTTGCCGCCAAGAAGTCAAGCCCTACTTTCAAGAGCATCCAACCACCGTGGGTCCGCACCGCCCCACTCGCCGAGATCATCGAAGTCGAGACGCCCGCCGAAAGTGGCCAAGTGGGCTATCGATCTAGCCCTTGCACCATCTACTACCAACCTCGCGACCGCCATCAAGTCGCAGGCGCCGCCGATTTCGCCGACCGCCGAGACTCAAGACTCGCCACCAAATACCGACTCTACTCATTGGCGGCTGCACTTCGACGGCTCCAAGATGCGCACCGCCTCGGAGCCGGCGCTGCCCTCACCTCCCCAAGGGCGATAAGCCTCAAGCACGCTGCAAATCCACTTCGCCGCTTCCAACAACGCCGCCAATATGAAGCGCCATCCACGGACTCCGGCTTGTTAAAGAACTCGCATTCGCCGGATCCCGTATACGACGACTCGACTTGGTGGTTCAAGAATCATCCGCGATCGACGCCAAAGACGCAAACATGGCAAGCCACCGCTTCGTGCAAAGAACTCAGCGGATACTTCAAGGGTGCGAATTCTTCACGCATCGAGAAACGATAACGATCAAGCAGACGCTTTGGCACGAAGTCGGCTCTACTCGCTAAGCGATACCTTCCGTGTCGCCTCTTCGCCCTCAAGCCGCCTATTAAGCCTTCGCCAGATCCGACTCCATCTTCGTGTCGGCCCGCTTAGAAATAGTCGGATCCGACCCCAAGGCCCCAGAAGCGACCTCAAGAAAGCTACGCCGGGCTGGGATCAAGGGCCACTCCCGGGATCGCGCCACGGCTCCGGGACTACGCCACGTCCCGGGACTTAAGCCTGCCCGGGATCGCGCTGCGCCCGGGACTACGCCACTGCCGGCCGGGACTTCAAGCCCGCCCGGATTGCACCAGCTGCCCGGAGCTGCTCCAGCTGCCCAGAGATTCCTCACCAGCAAGGCAGCAGAGTCCAACCCGCCTCCCAGCCCAGCCACCTTGTCCAAGTCAGTCATGTAGCAAAGAAGAGATAGCACCTTCATGGGCGCAGCCCATCCTCAAGTTCCTAGTAAACAAGGAGCTACCACAGACGAGACTGCCCGGCAAGTACAACGCCGAGCAGCAGCCTACACCATAGTCAACAGAGAGTTAGTCAGCGCAGCTGCATCGGTGTCCACCACTGCCAGCAGAGAGCCAAAGCAAGGCCAAGCAATCCTCGAGACATCCATCAGGCGCAGTGTGGCCACCATGCGCTTCGAGGGCGCCAGGCCAAAGCCTTTCTAAGACGGTTTCTTCCGCCGACCGCCTCGAAGAAGCTAAAGAGCTAGTCAAAAATGCAAGGTGCTGTGTTCCGCTTCCAAGCCCCTTCACCGGCCTCCGCTACCAAGACCATCCCCATTGCCCTGCCCTTCGCAGCTTTGGGGCTTGGACATGGGGGATCTTTCAAGACGCCCGAGGCGCCTAACTCACTTGCTTGTCGCAAAGGACAAGTTCACCAAGTGGGTGGAAGCAAAGCCCATCAAGAAATTAAACGGGCCTACAAAGAAGTGACCTTCATTGTCGACATCACAAGATGGTATGGCATACCACACAAGATCATCACGCATAACGGCACCAACTTCGCCAAAGGCGCCTCGCTCGCTCGCACGACGCAAGGCATCCGACCGACTTAGCGCCCGCTGCCCATCCGCAATAAACGGGTTGTGTGGAACGAGCCAACAGCTCATCTCGTCTGCATCAAGCCTCGATTGGTCGAACCACTCGAGCGCCGGCCGCTGCTGGGTCAAGAGCTGCTCGCCTTCCTCTCGAGTTCTGCAAGACGACCCCAAACAAGTCAACCGCTTCACGCCTTTCTTCCTCGCTTACGGTGCCGGTTGCTATTCCGACGGATATACAGCTCGACTTCCACGAGTCTCCATGTACACCGAGGAGGAGGTCAAGAAGCACACCAAGACGGCGCCGATCTATTGAAGAGGGCCGATCGTTGGCACTCGCCGGTCCGCATCTACCAGCAGAGTCTCATACCGATACTACAATCGCAAGGTCAAGCCAAGATCATTCCAAGAGGGCGATTTGTGCTCCGCTGATTCAGAGAACAGCCGCCAGACAAGTTGTCGGCGCTTTGGGAAGGTCCTTCATCATCAGCAAGGTGCTAGGGAACGACGCAGATTATTTGATCGACGCCGAAGCCTCGAAAGCACGCAAGAGGGACGACTCGCAAAGAAACAGACAGCGCTGGAATGCGAATCTTCTTCAAGATTTTACAGCTTGATGCAAGATGTATCGCGCTACCTCTTTGTATTAAGTACTAAGACCTTAGGCCCCCGGACGACTCCTTGGACTGCCTTCTGATTATCTCGTATGATATGGATTACGCCCGAATATGCTTTTCCCTTTATCATATCTGTTCGCACCGGTCCGACTAGTCGACCCGAGGACTCGCTGCCTTGCGCTTATGAAACGCCTCCTCAAGTCGATAAGTAATGTGCCGCGCCAAAGCCGCTCTCCTGCTGAAGCCGCAGCCGCAGAGCGATCGCGTCGTAAGCGGGGACAGGAAAGAACGAGCGACACATCAAAAACGGCAAGGACTTAAGAGCTACGATAGCCCAAGCCGACCGCCAACCTCCTTATCGAAGACTCATGAAAGCAAATCGCTCGCAGCCTCATTTTTCATCAAGAATAGCCAACTCGAGAGTCGGCTCGTCGATTTCAGCCAACTTGCTAGGATATTCTAAAGACTATACTTGCCTCCCAAAGTAGCCGAGCACTTGACCCGGCGGCAGTCCGCAGAGCGGCCGCCTACCGGCAAGGCGGCAAATCAAGGAAGGCAAAGAAAGGAAAAAGTCTAAAGAACCAAGCAAGGAAAGGCAGAAATTTGATAAATATTTACATAAGGCCCTTGGCCGAATACACCCCGCGGGTGGAATTGTTTGAAACTGACAAGTTTTTAAAGAACAAAAGAGACAGTAGAATCAAGCGCTTAGGGGCGGCCTCCGAGCCGGAGGGCCGGAGGTGGCGGCGGTGTTGACGCCGGGCGCTGGGCGGTTCGCTTGTCGCCCAGCCGACGGCCGCTTTGTTCTTCGAGGCTGCGGCTGGAGGCACGATCAGCCGAGGCTGCCGCCTGCTTGCCCTTCCGCGCCTCCTCTCGCCTTCCCTCCGACTTGCCCTCCTTCTCGCCTGAGCCGATCACCTCCGCTGAAGTCCTCCTCAGACTGGTGCATCCCAACCACTCCGCGGCATCTCGCCGCCGCCGGGTCCGCTGGGCACAAAGACACTGGTGTCCGTGGTATCGGCGATGGCCGCCAAGGCCGACGAGGGCGCTTTCTTCTACGGCTTCCAGCTTACCGCCTCTCGACCGAACGCTGCCAGACGGTCCATGTCCAGCCCCGATACCACCCTTTGACGAACTCCAAGGCCCGGCGGTTCGCACGGCCGAGGAGCCCTCCAAGCCTCGGCGTTACCAGCGGCGATTTCCACCACCGGCCGTCCGGTCATGGCGGTGCGAAGAGCCGGCACCTCCGCCACAGAGCGGCAACGACTTGAGTGCCGACGCTGAAGACGGGCGAGCAGATGATGAGCAGGACGGCGAGCCCCGATGCTCGGTTGCTCTGCCGATGGTTCGGGGCATTGGCGGTAATCACTTCGCTTCGCTTCGCGCCTCCCGAGCCGCCGATGGCTGAGGAACGCTCGCGAGTGGCCGGAAAGAAGTCTGCTGAGATGAAGGAAAGACGGCCGAAAACCTAAAATCAGCCCGGCACAGTAGTCGGAAGGCCAAAGAAGAGAAAAAGAATTACCGCCAACGATGTCCTCGAGCTCGTGGTAGCCGGAGGTCAAGACGCTTCCCGGTCGGTCCAGCGGAGCGCCGACCTTGAACTCGGCTATGAGGGCATCTTCCCGCCGATTTGGCGCTTTTCCTCGCGCTTTCCGGAGCAGCTTTTTTCGCCGCCAGCCAAGGCCGCCAAAGAAGTCGCGCTTGGGCGAAGCTTGTCGCACTCCTCCTCCTGGCGCGGGCGAGTGGTGTTGGCCTCTGCTCAGCCTCCTCCCGAGGGCGCATTGGCGCTCAAGATCGAGAGACAAGAACGCCATCAAGAAGAAGGTCGCCGGGAGATCCGCCCGACTACTCAAAGAGTCGGCCCGAATCTGGGACTATAGCCCGCCAACCAATTTCCACGGAGAAGAAAGAAGGAAGGTCGCCAGGGAGATCCGGCCCGATTGTTCAACAGTCGGCCCGAATTTCGGGGACTACAGCCCGCGGGTGCGCCAACGCCTCTTCGCCAAGGAGGAAGAATTGGCTCACCTCGACTTTCCGTCAGATCGGCGGTCCGCTTCTCACCTCTTCAACATTGCGTTGAAGGCAGAGCGCTGGAGATTGTGGTATTCTGCAAGACCGCAAAGCAAACTTAGCCTTCGGAGTCGCTGTAAGGAGTTCGAGTCGCCGCCAGCAGCCGACCCCAACTCGGGATTACACCTCAGCAGGCTGGCGCCCCTCACGGAAAAGAAGTAAACTAAAAAGGAAAAAACATACCCGGACGGAGGTCCGCAGGCCGAGATGCGCCTTTGGTGTAGAGTTGAGGGCGCTGCCTCTTTGGCGCAGCTTCGACCGACGCCCGTATGGGCCGGTTCAGAGGGCCGTGCCGCTTCACGCAGCCAGCCGGTGGGCGCGCACTTGAGGCCTCGACGCCTGTTCGCCGAAGCTTGCGCGCCGTTTCCGAAGCTCGCGGCGCTGAGTTCGCCTTCAATCCGCAGCAGCCGGGCGCGCGACCAAGAAGCAGCTATGCCCGGCGTCTGTCCGCAGCCGGAGGATCTCGCGGGTCCACTGCTATTTGCCGTGGCGGCCTTGAAGACGGAGGCGGCGGGGCGACGGGGCGGCGCGTGAGTATCCGGAGCCCGAGACGCCACCGCCTCCTCCGCGAGGGTTTGCGGTGCCGACCTCCCGGTTCCGCCTGCTGAACTCGTGGTCGGGCGGCGCCGACGAGTGGGGGACGAGCATCGCGATCGATGACGCGACCTCCTCGGCATGCCGCCGCCGCCGCAGCCACGGCCTCCTCAAGGTGCCGCTGAGCGCTGGCGGCCGCTTTCTCGCCTCCGCTTCTAGGCGGTCGGCCTCCTCCTCGCGTGCTTCTTCTTCTGTTTGCGTTGCCGCCTCCCCGAAGGTCGGCGGCGGGATCAATCCGCCGTATTGGCAGACGCTTCCACCGACCCCATGATGAGGGGACGGCGCTCTCAAGGGAAAGGGGAGCATTGAGAAGATCGGAGCGAAATCGTAAAGACTCAAGCGAGATCCGTAAAAGAAATGAAGGAGTAAGGACTTACGAAGAAACTAGTGGCGGCCTTCTCACTTCCTTCCGAAGCGGTTGGCCTTCGCGTCGCCTCCTCCGCTTGGTCGCGCGACGGCTCCCTTGAACTTTCGACTTGTCCGGGCGACTCGCCCGGGCGTGACGCCCAGCGCCCGGCTTGGCTGGAGGAGCCGACCTTCCGGCGGCGCTGATGACTTCGTGTCGACGCTGCCCCTCGGCCGGCGCGAAGGTCGCCGACGGCTTAACGCCGCTCGTTCTCTCTCCGCTTTCGGGCGTTGGCCTCCAGCGCCATGCCCCAAATCAGTGGTCGCCGACGCTGCCGACCAAGGGTCGAGGACGAGTCGCGCTGGGTTTTGTGGATACCGCCTGCGGGCGCCGTGGAGAGGGTTCTCGCCAGAAGACGCCAACAAAGATCGTGAGCTCAAGTCGGGCGCAAACAAGATCGAGCTGCGCATGATGCGACTTACCATTGGGGGTTGTCGCGCGAGTACGCTCCGTCAACTGCCACCTCCATGAACCCGCAGCATGGCGTGGTTCACCGTTCGCCACTCTCCACGCTGCATGTCCTGGTGCACAGCCGCTTTGATCGCGGCCGCCGCCATCCGGACAGATGAGGTGAGGCCGCCCGAGCGGAAGAACCCGCGGCGCCGGCGGCGGCCAAGAGATCGGAGGCGACGAGCCCCTCCGATCAAGAAGATGACTTCGGAGTCGCGCCACGGCGCTGCCCGGAGGTCGAAGTGACTTCGACCGATGGGACCAATCGACAGCCGCCGCCGCTGGCTCGGGGTTGAAAGGCGGCAGTTGACCTGGGCCGCTTGTGGAGACGCTCTTCACGAGAAGTAGGTCTTCCGCCACATCTTCACCGATTTCACCAAATGGGATGGGCGAAAAGGGTTGTCGGCCGTCAGGCGCCGCACCGCGATGTTGGTGCCGCACTCAGGCCGGCGGTCGGCGGCCCGAGTGTCAAACTCAAGAGAAGAACTCCCCCACAGCTCCAGGTGGGGAGAACGCTGATGTAGCCTTCGACAGGTGGCGGCGGAGAGAAGCACCACCGCTGGGGGTGAGGCAGCGGCCGCAAGCTATGAAACTGAGAAAAGAGCGGAAGAATCCGCCGCTGGGGAGCCCCAGCCCGCTGCATGAGGTGCGAACGGAAGATGACCCGCTGCCCCACGGCGCTGGCCAGATCTCTCACCGCGCTGGACGGGCTTGCACTAAGTCCGCGGCCGAGGCGGCGGGTCCGGGCGAAGGAACTCGGCGTCCTCCGCCCCCACGCCCGAAGCCGGCCCCACACGCCAAGCGCGAGGTGGGGGGCGCGGCGGAAGAAGAGCTCATCGCCGCAAGAAGGGGCACTTTGGCTCACGGCGGAGGGAGAAAGCCGCTGCTCGCGTGAAGGAGGAAGGAAGGCGGGGAGCGGGGAAAGGGTGCAGACATTGCCGCCCGGCCCTCCCGCTTACTTATAGCCCAACGGCTGAGAAGCCGAGGGGCGACGGGATTAATCGCGCTCGCGCCCCACGCCGCCCACGATCAATCCCCCACGGTTATCGCGCGAGTAACGAACGTGGGGATGCCAACCGCCTTGGCCACGCTGATCCGCTGGGAGCCGAGGCGCGGTAGTGGCGGGCCCCACCGACGACTCCGCCCTGTCACTGCAGGCAAGCAGACTATCGCCCACGGGCGCCGCGGCGATAGGACCACCTCAATAATGCGTAACCGATACGCCACCGCTTCCCGCCACGACTTGTAAAGCGGCGGTCTCATGAGCCACCCGACTTCGTGAGGCAGTTCAAGAAACAGCGGCCGAGTCTCATAGTCGGCGCTGGAAGATTGAAACCGCCAAGCCCCACAGGCGGCACTACCGGGCTTCGCCAGCTTCGGGACTACTGTCGAGTAATGGGCCACGGTAGGCTGACCCGAGACCCAAGATCTGGCGCAAGACATCGGGCAGGCGCGCCTCACCGAAGTCCCACCGGGCGACCTTCGAGAAGGCCGAGTCCCTGCTACCCTTTGAAGAAACCGAGTCCTTAGACGGCGACTCAAACAAGCCGATCCGGCTTATGACCTTTTCAAGGCGCCGACTATGAGAGTCGGCCCGCGACCTCACATGAAGACCGGCGTGGTACAGCCCCTGACGTGGCCGCCCCTCAAACCCACGGGAGGAAGGCATGGCTACAAAGGAGCCGCAGATCACTAGGAGATCTCCGTGAGGCGCTGCATCTGCCATGCCTCCTCGATTTCAGCCACAGCAGCACGAGGCAATCGTGCCCACGACGGCGGCATGTACGGCCCGAGATCGCTGGCCCTGGCCGCTGAGAGAGAAGAAGATGGCCGAGAGCTCAAGACGCCCTCAAGGGAGTCGGCCTCCTGAGCCGGCCGCCCCCGACCAGGCCCCACAAGCCATAAACCAGATTGACGGGAGTGGCGACAAGGATCGCTCGGGACGACGGGCGGCACTATTCCCACAACCCCGACCGAGCCTCGGCCATCGAGTGCCGCATAAGATTTGCTGTTCATGGCTCCGCCAATGGCGGGCCCTGCCGGGCAGGAGGACGGCCGCGAGAGAGATCGACGGCTGGGGGCTACGCCAACATGACACTGTAGACCTCGGGTAGGCCTATATAAACCCCCGGGCACCCATGCAAAGGGTTCGCCCTCGATAGGTTTTAGACACATAGAAGAGGGAAAGAGCTAGCCTTGCTCCTCCTCGCCTCCCAAACAGCTCAAGGAGCACCTCTGCACCATCATACCGTAGTGATCATGCGGAGACCCCACAGAGCAGCAAGAGGTGTTATCTCCCCGAGAGCCCCGGTTGGTAAGATTCGGCCGCGGCATGTTCGCGCTTTCATCCTGCTTTCTGTGCACCGGCGACGCTCTACTCGCCCCCACCATGATAAGCCACCGTTGGCATATGTCGATCCAACCCCGACACTATCTGGTCCAAATCATATGCATTCTGCTGAAACTGCCGAATGTCTTCTCTCGGCCCTAGTCGCCAGAAGGCAAAGAGACAAACATTAAATCTGATTTAAATGTCTCATCTTTATCCGTTGAAACCGGAGAAGCCGGAACAACTCTCCGACATGCCCGGCGGGCGGGGAACGGGACAACCCTAAGGGTGTCAGATGCTTGCCACGCGCTCCTCGATGTGAACCGCCAGGCACCAACCGTAATTATGCTCGTGTCTCTCACCTACTTATAAATACCTGTCCCCGCGTAAAGAAATACTTCTTCCACCTCTCCACCTCCATCAAAACCCTAGCGCCACCGCTAGCTCGCGACGACGCCGGCGACGGCGTTTAGCTGCCGACTTCTCGACGCCGTCCTCACGCCGGCCATGACATCGCCCTTCCGTCGCCGCCAGAGGTGTACTCCGTCGCCAAGTTAGGGCATGGTGGGCTGAACTGCTCGGTCTCCTATTCTTCTCCATCTAGCAGTTCTTCATGCGGTAATTATAACTCTATTTTTACCAGCTTTTTTATCTTCAAGATTCATCCTGTTTACCGAAAGTAGTTTCTGTCTACTCAAAGCTAGATCTATTCCGTCTGCATCTCATACTGCTTAGTCGATTCACTTAGATTTCTCCTAGTTTGATTCCTCACTTGTACTTATTCACGGATTGGTACAAATCCGGAACCAACTCACCTATATAAGTGAATGTCTTCGCATCATGAGGTCACTGTCTTCCAACTGATTTATCTTCAAAATCTTCTGAGAATGCATATGACCTCTTCCCTTCCTCGTGATTCTAATGTCACACAGTACATGTCCGTGGGAGAATCCCTTTGTTCTCATAGTCTGCATTCGTTTGCAGAATACTTACAGCATCATAGAAATTCTCCTAAAGCCGGTTCCTGCTTGACCAGCAAGCGCCAATCTCTGAAGCCTTTGAACGTAATGAAGCCTTTCAGCTTGAAGTTCATGGAAGCAGAAAAACCAGCAAGGAAGGGTGGCAGACAACGCAGAGAAGGTACACCTAAAGATCTCGCCGATGATTTAGCCGAATCAGACAAGATGATCCTGAAGAGAACTATCATCAGAGAAAGACGCGAATCCAATGGATTCGACGCTATTGGGCTGAGGAGTGCTTCAAGTACAAGTTTGTCACAAAGGAATATGCAGAGAAGAATGCCATCAAGAGACCTTGGGGTGATATCCTCTATCGAGGCCTTCAACCCAAGAGCCGAGCTGAAGCCATTGAACAAGGCTTCTACCCTTGTATGGTCCGTGGGCCACAGCCAGCGGACGCGGATCCCACCTCACTACTATGGTGTCGTGAGGATTCTCTCTTCAAGCGCAACTATCAGTTTGCTGTGGCTTCGGCCAAGAAGAACAAGAAGACTTTGGGTTTGGACTTCCACCCAGGTCCCTCTGCTCCCCGTGCTGATGGCTCCCGTGAAGCTAATCCTAATGCCATTGGCCCCTATGCCAACCTTGACGGCCTCATCACTTACATCATGGTCCAAGGCGCCAGAGTTGATCATTCTGACAATGGTGCTGACTCTGATGAATCCCCAGCTCCTCCTCCAAAGCCGCAGAAGCAAAAGAAGTCAAAGGCATCAACCTCAGCTGCACCTCCGAAGACTTCACGTGCGAAGCCATTGGCCACTGCACCTCCTGAAGCCAGTGTACAATCTGAAGATCTGTCCCGTGTCTCCAGGAGAACGAACAAGAAAAAGCAGCTTGTTAGGCCATCTGATCAAAGAGCTTTGACTCCTGCCGCAATTCTGCGTGAAGAACCCATTGATCTATCAAGTGATGAAGATCTTGCCGATGATGCTCTTGAGCAGCCGATAAAGAGCAAAGAAGAAGCGAAATCTTCAAAGAACCTGCCTCTATTTGATGTGGCCATCATTCACAATTTCATTGATGAGTGGTTCGACAGCCCCAACGCCGCCTTTGAAGATTTACAGCCCCAATTGGCCTCAAAGTGTCACCTTCAATGGCGCCAAGCTTCGAGCTAGCTCGCCAACAGATCGTTGAGCTCAAAAACAAGATTGATTTTGAGAAGGCTCAATTCAAGAAGCATGTGGCCAATCTGAGTGTTCAAGACGGCCGCAACTTCAAAGTCATGCTCCACGAGCTTAAAGAAGCTTTTCAAGAAACGCCAAGAAGCTCTGTGGCTCACGTGAGCGCATGAAGATTTTGGCCGATAAGTGTGCTTGCCTACAATGAGGCCGAGAAGCGAAATCACTTGGCCGCCTCGACATTGACCCTGTGATGGCTGCAAAGAAAAAGAACAAGCGCCTCGCCGATCAGCCCGAACCTTCTGCCAAGAAGCCCTCGATTATCTTCTCGAGCAGCATGACCGCTCGGCCAAAGGTCACCAAAACCGCCGTAATGTAAGAAGACGATACGCCGAGGCCGACGCCGTAAAGAGAAAGCATACAAGCCTCGATGCCGCCTCCTCCAAGAAGAAGCGCAAGACCAAGAAGACTAGGGCTGCTTCCACAGAGCCCTTAGTCGCTGAACCCATTTCGTGGTTCGCCTGCGTGTCAGCCTCATCAAGAACGAAGAATGGTTGTCCATGAGCTCGCTACCACAGAGGCTCATGAGGTGAAGATATTCCAAAGAAATTGAACCTAACGCTGCCAAGACATTGGTCAAGATGACAATGTAAATGATGATGAAGTTCTTCCTCGATCGAACATCAAGTGGTATCATCGCTGCTCATACGAACAGCGAACTCATCAACATTGGTCGTCCATTGACGCCAATTGCTCAGATGCTTCGTGGGCTGATCACCCACAACAACAACAAGACTCCCCAAAGATTCCCAACAACAACAACAAGCTACCCCCAACGCAAGAAGAGGATGAAGACTTCCGTGCTCACCCAACTCCATCTCCTAACTTGAAGCTGGCGCCAGCAGTTTCGCAGAGGACAAAGGCCTCAAGTCCCTCCGCCGAGCTGCCTCAAGGAGAAGTGCAACGCTCACCTGCTGACGGCAAGTATTCTCTCAACCAGCTCCAACAAAGGAACGCCTCCGTGTCCAAGCACATGTCAAGAAGACATTCCGCTGCATCACCAAGAAAATGAAGAAGAAGTACGGTACCAACTCCCCAAATGATTGAAGAAGAAGCAGTTCATGATTTGAACGCGCTCGCGTCCCGACCCTCCTGTTCGCCAAGAGGAGGTTGACAATGTTGAGGCTGCCACCACCAATGCCAATGAAGCCGTGACGAGTCATGGCGGATGCTAATGTGGATCCCGCACCAACCAAAGGTGCTCGAAACCAATGAGGCCATCAGTGCTCAAGCAAATGCGGCCACTGAATCTGAAGCCAATGAGAATGTTACCCCTGAAGTCAATGAGGACGCTGCACCTGAAGCCCATGAGGATGCTGCACCCGAAGCCAATCTGACAACTGCAAATGAAACACCACAGTAGCCCGACTCCTCCGATGTTGCCTCGCCTCTGCTCCGCCACCAAGGCCTCACACTATTGAGCAAGCATACGATCACGGTCAGCTTGTCACTGTCCGATGGCCCGTTCTGGTGCCTCCGCCTTCTGCCTCAGGACCCCAATTTGACTATCATGTTGAGCATCGGCCTTAGGTCCAGAAGCCAAAGCCAAGATTGCCAAGGTTTCCTGGTACTGCCAACTCCCCCGGGTCCTTCAATGCAAATGGCTTCAAAAGCCACAACACCTTCTTTGACAGCGCCAAGAACCCCTACTCCAAGCCAAGGATTTCATCAGATCGGTTCTGGATCTATCAGCAGAGAAGCTATTACTCATGCGTGCTATATGATCAAGGGCACATTTCCCTCATATGCGTCTTGACACTAAAGCTATTGCTGGATTGCCGTGCTTGGAAGAAGCACTGATCGCTTCGTGATGCCGGTCTCGCTCCACTTTGTGATGCATAAAGAACATTGGAATGAAGAGCTATTGCTTCAATTCTATGCCACTCGCACATTCGCGGCTACTACAGAGACATCAAGACATGGGTTCTCGAGTGGATGACCGAAATGTTCATCATGAAGCCAAAGCTATGGATATCATTGAGCTTACTAGGCTAGCCACTCCCGGAGAACTGTATGAGCCTAATCGCTGCCTACACCGCAATGTCAGGAGAGCATCTTTCATAAGCCGTAACCTAATATGAGCCGATGTCGAGCATGATGAAGCCTTTGCCATCCGACGCCGAGTATCCCACACATTTCTTTGTTGAAGACCTTGAGTATCCGCTCGCACCATATATCATATCATCAGGCGAACTCTATGGCCAGTCAAGGGACACTCATCATCGGCCAAGCTTGAAGGAGCCATGAAGACTTTGGTCTTCTATATTCTCAATGGCATCAGCTTCAACACTCAGGAATTATTCATCAGGCAACTTGCTGCTTCCGGCTCTGACCTATTCGGTCTGAAGTTTTATGCTCCATGGGTCATGCGCCTCATCAAGCGACACTCATCTGTCGATTATCAGCCCTCTGCTCGCAATCATATAATATTTCTGCCAGAGGTTGATATGTCATTGATGTCAGATACTCGACCGCCAAGACGCCGCTTTGTCTTCGTAACATTGAGCACCAAAGCTTCACTCAGCCTATTGAAGGTGTTCGTGCAGCAACTAGATTCTATCCATCGGCTGGTAACACCTGCTCGCCTCACAGAGCGCCAATCCGGCCACCGAAAGCACAATTGCGCAAAGGCCTCGTAAGCGTTTCGTGTTCTTAATGGCCGAGAGCTTCTTGTGGCTCTTCATCAGAAGCAAGATAAGCATCATTTCTGGCTCAAGCGCCAAATGCAAAGCCTCTTGGTGGATGTCAATCGCATTCGCAACCTTGCCACCAAGAATGCCTTTGTTCCTCATGAAACTTGCCGAAGATCATGGAAGAGTTTGACTTTGCTCGGTCAAGCCGATCTTCAAGATGATGGCTTCAATGAATGATTCCAGCTCGACTCCACTCCTCCAAGGATGCTACCCGCGTCGAACTCCATCTCTTGAAGACTCAATATTCCTCTTCCGTGGCAACAAGCAATGCCAGAGTGATCGATGATGAAGATGACGCTACTTCACCACCTCCAACTACTATCACGCAGACGACAAAGCACCAAGTTCGCTCAAGACCGCCAACCAACGATTTACAACCTCGTTGCTTCACCTACTCTAGACGAGTAGATGCTCTATGTCTTCAAACCTTTTGGTCAAGATCGACAAAAGGGGAGAAGCGATGAGTTGATAGTCTTCACGGGTTCATATGGGCGGTTGCATTATATTTTGTCAAGGCTTACAACTCTTGCTTTTGAAACATTTGGTTCTTTGAGTTGTAACACCTAAACTTGATGGTCGTCTGCTACTTCTGCTACTTATTTGCTTTACTATGATGCGATGATAAATTCCGCATGTGCGATGATAACTTCCGCACTTAGATCATCCTGCAGACGTCCATTTTCCATTTTTCATTATGCATGTCATTTTACTTGCCATATCATTTCATGCATGATGAATTAGCTTCATAAGTTGAACTGGATCTCCACAAGTACAACCTGCCATGTGCATTTGCATTTCAAAAGCAAATTACTTATATGCACATCTTCAGGGGGAGCTCTTGCAACTTATGAAGACAAATTCCTATCCTTACTATTTCACATACTTTATCCCCGTTGAAAACTTCAACCAGTTTGTCAGCAATCACCAAGAAGGGGGAGATTGTAAGTGCATCTAGTGCCACCCCTAGTTGGTTTTGGAGTATTGACGACAAAGTTGGTTGAGGGACTAATGCGTTTGTGAGAATTGCAGGATAACGCAGTAGTGTCCCTCTTGATTCGGTTTCTACCGGAGATGACCCTAAAATGTATGAAGACATTGAAGACAATGGTGGTATGAGAAGATATTCATATTGAAGACTATGACATGAGAAGACATTGCGTGAAGACTTTGGAGCGCCAAGATCGTGTGTTTTCGTTGTTTCCTTTTCTTCTTTGTTGAGTCATAGGAACCACCGTCTTCGTTAAGGGGGTTTAAGTGAACTAAGTCGAGTGACCGGAGGTGCTCAACTCAAATCCTATGTCTTCGAAATGAAGACAATGAGAGCAAATCTTATCCAGAGTGGATGAGTCGGTTTTGCTTGTAGCCCAAGTAAAGTTGCTGTGTGTGTTTGAAATCGACCGCTGGAACACGTGTCGGTTCCTTAGTGACCCAGGGTCATTTTGGACAAATCATGTCGGGTTGCCTAGTGGTTATAAATAGCCCACCCCTACACCATAAATTGGTGGCTGCTTAGAGTTTGTGCACGGCTTTTGTCGCTTGAGAGCAACCCACCTCAAGCATTTGAGAGAGAGAAACTTTGCAGGACAAAGCCCAAACACCAAGACTTATTACACTTGAGGATGTGAACCTCCAAATTTGTTAGGCGTCGATTCGAGCATCCAAGAGTCATTGTGGATTGCCGGTGAACAAAGTCTGTGAAGGTTTGGAAGTCTCCCTTGAAGACTTACCAGAGTGATTGGGTGAGGACTGGGTGTCCTTAGCTCAAGGGGAATAAGGTGAAGACACAGTCTTCTGAGTTAAATCTCAGCCTCCCTAACCAGACGCATAGCTTGTCACAAAGAATCGAACTGGTCCAACAAATCCTGTGTCTTCAACAAGCAATTGGTTCTATCCCTTTCAACCTTACTTAAGTTTGTCTTCATGAAGTCATTGCTTATCTGTTCATCTGTTTGACTTCATTGCTTGACTACTATTGTTGATTGGCTTCATACTATCTTCCATCTTGATCCTTACTACCTAACTGCTATTAGTCATGTACTTTCGTATCATTACATACTTGACTATGGCTTGTTTAGGTTAGTTTATCTTCCGCTGCATATCAATTAGGTTGTTTCTGTTGTTTGTCTTCGAAATTGCCAAGTATTGAAGACTTTCATAAAAATTGCCTATTCACCCCCCCTCTAGTCGATACTAGCACTTTCAGCGCTGAGCATGAATATGATTTGATCATGTTCATTGCAATACAGTTATTCATTTAAATTAGAGAATAAATGTTGTTCTGTTGGCATGAATAAAACCTTCTATGGTCATACACCCAATGAAAATGGTTTGTTGGCTCTAAATCATAGTGATACACATATTCGTAATATTGAAGCCAAAAGATGCAACGTTAATAATGATAGTGCAACTTATTTGTGGCACTGCCGTTTAGGTCATATTGGTGTAAAGCGCATGAAGAAACTCCATGCTGATGGGATTTTGGAATCACTTGATTATGAATCACTTGATGCTTGCGAACCATGCATTATGGGCAAGATAACTAAGACTTCGTTCTCCGGAACAATGGAGCGAGCAACTGACTTATTGGAAATAATACATACTGATGTATGCGATCCGATGAGTGTTGAGGCTCGCGGCGGGTTTCGTTATTTTCTAACCTTCACAGATGATTTGAGTAGATATGGGTATATCTACTTGATGAAACATAAGTCTGAAACATTTGAAAAGTTCAAAGAATTTCAGAGTGAAGTGGAAAATCATCGTAACATGAAAATAAAGTTTCTACGATCTAATCATGGAGACGAATATTTGAGTTACGAGCTTGGTCTTCATTTGAAACAATGTGAAATAGTTTCGCAACTCATGCCACCTGGAACACCACAATGTAATGGTGTGTCCAAACATCGTAATCATACTTTACTAGATATGGTGCGATCTATGATGTCTCTTACCGATTTACCACTATCATTTTGGAGTTATGCATTAGAGACAGCTGCATTCATGTTAAAAAGGGCACCATCTATATCCGTCGAGACGACACCGTATGAACTGTGGTTTAGCAAGAAACCTAAGCTGTCGTTTCTTAAAGTTTGGGATTGCGATGCTTATGTGAAAAAGTTTCATCCTGATAAGCTCAAACCCAAATCGGATAAATGTGTCTTCATAGGATACCCAAAGAAGACAGTTGGGTACACCTTCAATCACAGATCCGAAGGCAAGATCTTTGTTGCTAAGAATGGATCCTTTCTAGAGAAGGAGTTTTCTCGAAAGAAGTGAGTGGGAGGAAAGTAGAACTTGATGAGGTAACTGTACCTGCTCCCTTATTGGAAAGTAGTTCATCACAGAAATTTGTTCCTGTGACACCTACACCAATTAGTGAGGAAGCTAATGATGATGATCATGTAACTTCAGATCAAGTTACTACCGAACCTCGTAGGTCAATCAGAGTAAGATCCGCACCAGAGTGGTACGGTAATACTGTTCTGGAGGTCATGTTACTTGACCATGACGAACCTACGAACTATGAGGAAGCGATGATGAGCCCAGATTCCGCGAAATGGCTTGAGGCCATGAAATCTGAGCTGGGATCAGTGTATGAGAACAAAGTGTGGACTTTGATTGACTTGCCCGATGATCGGCAAGCCATAGAAAATAAATGGATCTTCAAGAGGAAGACGGACGCTGATAGTAGTGTTACTATCTACAAAGCTAGACTTGTCGAAAAAGGTTTTTGACAAAGTTCAAGGTGTTGAATACAATGAGATTTTCTCACTTGTGTCGATGCTTAAAAGTCTGTCTGAATCATGTTAGCAATTGCCGCATTTTATGAAATCTCGCAAATGGATGTCAAAACTACATTCCTTAATGGATTTATTAATGAAGAGTTGTATATGATGCAACCAGAAGGTTTTGTCAATCCTAAAGGTGCTAACAAAATGTGCAAGCTCCAGTGATCCATCTATGGACTGGTGGAAGCATCTCGGAGTTGGAATATACGTTTTGATAAGTTGATCAAAGCATATAGTTTTATACGGACTTGCGGTGAAGCATCTATTTACAAGAAAGTGAGTGGGAGTACTACAGCCTTTCTGATAAGTATATGTGAATAACATATTGTTGACCAGAAATGATGTAGAATTTTCTGGAAAGCATAAAGGAGTGTTTGAAAGGAGTTTTTCAAAATAAAGACCTAGGTAAAGCTACTTACATATTGAGCGCCAAGATCTATTGATATAGATCAAGACGCTTGATAAGATTTTTCAATGAGTACATACCTTGACAAGATTTTGAAGTAGTTCAAAATGGAACAGTCAAAGCAAGAGTTCTTGCCTGTGTTGCAAAGGTGTGAAATTGAGTAAGACTCAAATCCCGACCACGACAGAAAATAAAAAGAGAATGAAAGTCATTCCCTATGCCTCAGTCATAGGTTCTATAAAGTATGCCATGCTATGGACCAGACCTATTGTATACCCTGCCCTGAGTTTGCCAAGGGAGTACAATAGTGATCTAGGAGTAGATCACTGGACATTGGTCAAAATTATTCTTAGTGGAATAAGGATATGTTTCTCTATTATGGAGGTGACAAAAGGTTCATCGTAAAGGGTTACGTTGATGCAAGTTTTGACACTAATCCAGAGGACTCTAAGTCTCAATCTGGATACATATTGAAAGTGGGAACAATTAGCTAGAGTAGCTCCGTGCAGAGCATCGAAGACATAGAATATTTGCAAAATACATACGGCTCTGAATGTGACAGATCCATTGGCTAAACTTCTCTCACAAGCAAAACATGATCACACCTTAGTACTCTTTGGGTGTTAATCACATAGCAATGTGAACTAGATTATTGACTCTAGTAAACCCTTTGGGTGTTGGTCACATGACGATGTGAACTTTTGGTGTTAAATCACATGATGATGTGAACTAGATTATTGACTTTAGTGCAAGTGGGAGACTGAAGGAAATATGCCCTAGAGGCAATAATAAAGTTATTATTTATTTCCTTATTTCATGATAAATGTTTATTATTCATGCTAGAATTGTATTAACCGGAAACATAATACATGTGTGAATACATAGACAAACATAGTGTCACTAGTATGCCTCTACTTGACTAGCTCGTTAATCAAAGATGGTTAAGTTTCCTAACCATAGACATGAGTTATCATTTAATTAACGGGATCACATCATTAGGAGAATGATGTGATTGACTTGACCCATTATGTTAGCTTAGCACTTGATCGTTTAGTATGTTGCTATTGCTTTCTTCATGACTTATACATGTTCCTACAACTATGAGATTATGCAACTCCTGCTTACGGAGGAACACTTTGTGTGCTACCAAACGTCACAACGAATCGGGTGATTATAAAGGAGCTCAACAGGTGTCTCCAAGGTACATGTTGGGTTGGCGTATTTCGAGATTAGGATTTGTCACTCCGATTGTCAGAGAGGTATCTCTGGGCCCTCTCGGTAATGCAGAATACTATAAGCCTTGCAAGCAATGTAGCTAATGAGTTAGTTATAGAATGATGCATTACATAACGAGTAAAGAGACTTGCCGGTAACGAGATTGAACTAGGTATTGGGATGCCGACGATCGAATCTCGGGCAAGTAACATACCGATGACAAAGGGAACAACGTATGTTGTTATGCGGTTTGACCGATAATGATCTTCGTAGAATATGTGGGAGCCAATATGAGCATCCAGGTTCCGCTATTGGTTATTGACCGGAAACGTGTTTCGGTCATGTCTACATAGTTCTCAAACCCGTAGGGTCCGCATGCTTAAGGTTTCAATGATAGTTTTATTATGAGTTTATGAGTTTTGATGTACCGAAGGAGTTTGGGGTCCCGGATGAGATCGGGGACATGACGAGAAGTCTCTAAATGGTCGAGATGTAAAGATCGATATATTGGACGACTATATTAAGACATTGGGAAGGTTCCGAGTGGTTCAGGTATTTTTTGGAGTACCGAGGAGTTACGGGAATACGGGGGAAGAAGTATATGGGTCTTATTGGGCTTTAGGGGAGAGAGAGAGGCAGGCCGCGTGCCCCCCAATGACTAGTCTGAATTGGACTAGGGGGAGGGGCGGCGCCTCCTCCTTCCTTCTGTTTCCTCTCCCCCTTCCTTGTCTCCTACTCCTACTACATGGAAGGGAAGGAATCCTACTCCTGGTTGGAGTAGGACTCCTCCAGGGCGCGCCATAGGGGCCGGCCCTCTCCCCCTCCTCCACTCCTTTATATACGGGGGCAGGGGGCACCTCAAGAGACAACAATTGATCATTGATCTCTTAGCCGTGTGCGGTGCCCCCCTCCGCCATAGTCCTCCTCGATAATATCGTAGCGGTGCTTAGGCGAAGCCCTGCGAGGGTAGAACATCAAGATCGTCACCACGCCGTCGTGCTGATGGAACTCTCCCTCGACACTCAGCTGGATCGGAGTTCGAGTGACGTCATCGAGCTGAACGTGTGCTAGAACTCGGAGGCGCCATAGTTTCGGTGCTTGATCGGTCTGGCCGTGAAGACGTACGACTACGTCAACCGCGTTGTTCAAACGCTTCCGCTTTCGGTCTACGAGGGTACGTGGACTACACTCTCCCCTCTCGTTGCTATGCATCACCATGATCTTTCGTGTGCATAGGATTTTTTTTGAAATTACTACGTTCCCCAACAAAGGGTATCGAGCCAGGTTTTATGCGAGATGTTATATGCACGAGTAGAACACAAGTGAGTTGTGGGTGATACAAGTCATACCGCTTACCAAAGATGTCATACTTTGGTTCGGCGGTATTGTTGGATGAAGCGGCTCGACCGACATTACGCTGCAGACACTTACGCGAGACTGGTTTCTACCGACGTGCTTTGCACACAAGTGGCTGGCGGGTGTCTGTTTCTCCAACTTTAGTTGAACTGAGTGTGGCTACGCCCGGTCCTTGTGAAGTTTAAAACAACACTAACTTGACGAACTATCATTGTGGTTTCGATGCGTAGGTAAGAACGGTTCTTGCTCGGCCCGTAGCAGCCATGTAAAATTTGCAAAACAAAGTAGAGGACGTCTAACTTGTTTTTGCAGGGCATGTTGTGATGTGATATGGTCAAGACGTGATGCTATATTTTATTGTATGAGATGATCATGTTTTGTAACCGAAGTTATCGGCAACTGGCATAAGCCTTATGGTTGTCTCTTTATTGCATAAGATGCAAGCGCCAAATAATTGCTTGACTTTATCGCTATGCGATAGCAATAGTTGCAAGAGCAATAGTTGGCGAGACGACCATGTGACGACAAATTGATATAGATCAAGATGATGGAGATCATGGTATCGTGCCGGTGACGATAGAGATCATGACAGTACTTTGGAGATGGAGATCAAAGGCGCAAGATGATCATGGCCATATCATGTCACATATTTTGATTGCATATGATTTTTATCTTTTATACATCTTATTTTGCTTAGTTTGACGGTAGCATTTTAAGATGATCTCTCACTAATTATTGAGAAGTGTTCTCCCTGAGTATGCACCGTTGCGAAAGTTCTTCGTGCTGAGACACCACGTGATGATCGGGTGTGATAGGCTCTACGTTCAAATACAACGGGTGCAAAACAGTTGCACACGCGGAATACTCAGGTTAAAATTGACGAGCCTAGCATATACAGATATGGCCTCAGAACACGGAGACCGAAAGGTTGAACGTGAATCATATAGTAGATATGATCAACATAGTGATGTTCACCATTGAAAACTACTCCATCTCACGTGATGATTGGACATGGTTTAGTTGATTTGGATCACATGATCACTTAGATGACTAGAGAGATGTCTGTCTAAGTGGGAGTTCTTAAGTAATATGATTAATTGAACTTAAATTTATCATGAACTTAGTCCTGGTAGTATTTTGCAAATTATGTTGTAGATCAATAGCTCGCGTTGTTGCTTTCATATGTTTATTTTGATATGTTCCTAGAGAAAGCCGTGTTGAAAGATGTTAGTAGCAATGATGCGGATTGGACCCATGATCTGAGGTTTATCCTCATTGCTGCACAGAAGAATTATGTCCTTAATGCACCGCTAGGTGACAGACCTATTACAGGAGTAGATGCAGACGTTATGAACGTTTGGCTAGCTCAATATGATGACTACTTGATAGTTTCGTGCACCATGCTTAACAGCTTAGAATTGGGACTTCAAAGACATTTTGAACGTCATGGACCATATGAGATGTTCCAGGAATTGAAGTTAATATTTCCAGCAAATACCTGAGTTGAGAGATATGAAGTCTCCAACAAGTTCTATAGCTAAAAGATGGAGGAGAATCGCTCAACTAGTGAGCATGTGCTCAGATTGTCTAGGTACTTCAATCGCTTGAATCAAGTGGGAGTTAATCTTCCAGATAAGATAGTGATTGACAGAATTCTCTAGTCACCATCACTAAGTTACTAGAAATTCATGATGAACTATAGTATGCAAGGGATGACAAAAACGATTCCAGAGCTCTTCATGATGTTGAAACCGATGAAGGTAGAAATCAAGAAAGAGCATAAAGTGTTGATGATTGACAAGACCACTAGTTTCAAGAAAAGGGCAAAGGGAAAGAAAGGGAAACTTCAAGTAGAATGGCGAACAAGTTGTCACTCCCGTGAAGAAGACCAAAGCTGGACCAAAGCCTGAAACTGAGTGCTTACACTGCAAAGGAAATGGTCACTGGAAACGGAAATGCCCTGAATATTTGGCGGATAAGAATGATGGCAAAGTGAACAAGGGTATATTTGATATACAGGTTATTTATGTGTGCCTTACTAGTGTTTATAGTAGCCCCTGAGTATTTGATACTTGTTCGGTTGCTAAGATCAGTAACTCGAAACAGAGTTACGTAATAAACAGAGACTAGTTGAAGGGAAGTGACGATGAGTGTTGGAAGTAGTTCCAAGATTGATATGATCATCATCGCACACTCCCTATACTTTCGGGATTAGTGTTAAACCTAAATAAATGTTATTTGGTGTTTGTGTTGAGCATGAATATGATTTGATCATGTTTATTGCAATACGGTTATTCATTTAAAGTCAGAGAATAATTGTTGTTCTGTTTAGATGAATAAAACCTTCCAATGGTCATACACCCAATGAAAATAGTTTGTTGGATCTCGATCGTAGTGATGCACATATTCATAATATTGATGCCAAAAGATGCAAAGTTAATAATGATAGTGCAACTTATTTGTGGCACTGCCGTTTGGGTCATATTGGTGTAAAGCGCATGAAGAAACTCCATACTTATGGACTTCTGGAATCACTTGATTATGAATCACTAGGTACTTGTGAACTGTGCCTTATGGGCAAGATGACTAAAACGCCGTTCTCTGGAACTATGGAGCGAGCAACTGATTTATTGGAAATCATACATACAGATGTATGTGGTCAATTGAATATTGAGGCTCGCGGCGGGTATCGTTATTTTCTCACCTTCGTAGATGATTTGAGCAGATATGGGTATATCTACTTAATGAAACAAGTCTGAAACATTTGAAAAGTTCAAAGGATTTCAGAGTGAAGTGGAAAATCATCGTAACAAGAAAATAAAATTTCTATGATCTGATCGTGGAGGAGAACATTTGAGTTACGAGTTTGGTTTACATTTGAAGCAATGCAGAATAGTTTCACAACTCACGCCACTCGGAACACCACAACAAAATGGTGTGTCCAAACGTCATAATCGTACTTTACTAGATATGGTGCGATCTATGATGTCTCTTACTGATTTACCGCTATCGTTTTGGGGTTATGCTTTAGAGATGGCTGCATTCATGTTAAATAGGGCACCATCAAAATCGGTTGAGACGACGCCTTATGAACTGTGGTTTGGCAAGAAACCAAAGTTGTCGTTTCTTAAAGTTTGGGGCTGCGATGCTTATGTTAAGAAACTTCAACCAGATAAGCTCGAACCCAAATCGGAGAAATGTGTCTTCATAGGATACCCAAAAGAGACTATTGGGTACACCTTCTATCACAGATCTGAGGGCAAGTTTTTTGTTGCTAAAATTGGATCCTTTCTAGAGAAGGAGTTTCTCTCGAAAGAAGTGAGTGGGAGGAAAGTAGAACTTGATGAGGTAACTGTACTAGCTCCCTTATTGGAAAGTAGTTCATCACAAGAACCGGTTCCTATGACAACTACACCAATCAATGAGGAAGCTAATGATATTGATCATGAAACTTCAGATCAAGTTACTACCAAACCTCGTAGGTCTACTAGAGTAAGATCCGCACCAGAGTGGTACGGTAATCCTATTCTGGAAGTCATGTTACTTGACCATGGCGAACCTACGAACTATGAGGAAGCGATGATGAGCCCAGATTCCGCGAAATGGCTTGAGGCCATGAAATCTGATATGGGATCCATGTATCAGAACAAAGTGTGGACTTTGGTGGAGTTGCCCGATGATCAGCAAGCCATATTGTATAAATGGATCTTCAAGAGGAAGACAGATGCTGAAAGTAGTGTTACTATCTACAAAGCTCGAATGAGATTTGACTACAATGAGATTTTCTCAACTGTAGTGATGCTTAAGTCTGTCCGAATCATGTTAGCAATTGCCACATTTTATGAAATCTGGCAAATGGATGTCAAAACTGCATTCCTTAATGGTTTTCTTAAAGAAGCGTTGTATATAATGCAACCAGAAGGTTTTGTCAATCCTAAAGGTGCTAACAAAATGTGCAAACTCCAAATGATCCATCTATGGACTGGTGCAAGCATCTCGAGTTGAATATACGCTTTGATAAGTTGATCAAAGCATATAGTTTTAAATGACTTGCGGTGAAGCCTCAGATTTACAATAAAGTGAGTGGGAGCACTACCGCTTTCTCGATAAATATATGTGAGTAACATATTGTTGATCGAAATGATGTAGAATTTTTCTGGAAAGCATAAAGGAGTATTTGAAAGGAGTTCTTTAAAAGAAAGACCTCAGTAAAGCTACTTACATATTGAGCATCAAAATCTATTGAGATAGATTAAGACGCTTGATAAGTTTTTCAATAAGTACTTACCTTGTCAAGATTTTGAAGTAGTTCAAAATGGAACAGTAAAAGATAGAGTTCTTGCCTGTGTTGCAAAGGTGTGAAATTGAGTAAGACTCAAATCCCGACCATGGCAGAAAATAGAAAAGAGAATGAAAGTCACTCCCTATGCCTCAGTCATAGGTTCTATAAAGTATGCTATGCTATGTACCAGACCAATTGTATACCTTGTTCTAAATTTGGTAAGGGAATACAATAGTGATCTAGGAGTAGATCACTGGACATTGGTCAAGAATATCCTTAGTGAGGACTAAGGAAATATTTCTCGATTATGGAGGTGACAAAAGAGCCCGTTGTAAAGAGTTACATCGGTGCAAGCTTTTACACCGATCCAGATGACTCTAAGTCTCAATCTGGATACATATTGAAAGTGGGAGCAATTAGCTAGAGTAGCCCCGCAAGAGCATTGTAGACATAGAATATTTGCAAAATACATACGGATCTCAATGTGATGCACCTGCTGACTAAGCTTCTCTCACGAGCAAAACATGATCACACCTTAGTACTCTTTGGGTGTTAATCACATAGCAATGTGAACTAGATTATTGACTCTAGTAAACCCTTTGGGTGTTGGTCACAAGAGATGTGAACTATGGGTGTTAATCATATACAGATATGAATATTGGTGTTAAATCACATGACAATGTGAACTAGATTATTGACTCTAGTGCAAGTGGGAGACTGAAGGAAATATGCGCTAGAGGCAATAATAAAGTTATTATTTATTTCCTTATTACATGATAAATTTTTATTATTCATGCTAGAATTGTATTAACCGGAAACATAATACATGTGTGAATACATAGACAAACATAGTGTCACTAGTATGCCTCTACTTGACTAGCTCATTAATCAAAGATTGTTAAGTTTCCTAACCATAGGCATGAGTTATCGTTTGATTAACGGGATCACCTCATTAGGAGAATTATGTGATTGACTTGACCCATTCTGTTAGCTTAGCACTTGATCATTTAGTATGTTGCTATTACTTTCTTCATGACTTATACATGTTCCTACAACTATGAGATTATGCAACTCCCGTTTACTAGAGGAACACTTTGTGTGCTACCAAACGTCACAACGTAACTGGCTGATTATAAAGGAGCTCTACAGGTGTCTCCGAAGGTATGTGTTGGGTTGGCGTATTTTGAGATTAGGATTTATCACTCCGATTGTCGGAGACGTATCTCTGGGCCCTCTCGGTAATGCACATCACTATAAGCCTTGCAAGCAATGTAGCTAATGAGTTAGTTACAGAATGATGCATTACATAACGAGTAAAGATACTTGCCGGTAATGAGATTGAACTAGGTATTGGGATACCGACGATCGAATCTCGGGCAAGTAACATACCGATGACAAAGGGAACAACGTATGTTGGTATGCAGTTTGACCAATAAAGATCTTCGTAGAATATGTGGGAGACAATATGAGCATCCAGATTCCGCTATTGGTTATTGACCGGAAACGTGTTTCGGTCATGTCTACATAGTTCTCGAACCCATAGGGTCCGCACGCTTAAGGTTTCAATGATAGTTTTATTATGAGTTTATGAGTTTTGATGTACCAAAAGAGTTCGGAGTCCCGGATGAGATCAGGGACATGACGAGGAGTCTCGAAATGGTTGAGACGTAAAGGTCGATATATTGGACGACTATATTCGGACATCGGAAAGGTTCCGAGTGGTTCGTGTATTTTTTGGAGTACCGAGGAGTTACGGGAATACGGGGGAAGAAGTATATGGGCCTTATTGGGCTTTAGGGGAGAGAGAGAGGGCGCCGCCTCCTCCCCAATGACTAGTCCGAATTGACTAGGGGAGGGCGGCCCCTCCTTCCTTCTCTTCCCTCTCCCCCTTCCTTGTCTCCTACTCCTACTACATGGAAGGGGAGGAATCCTACTCCCGGTGGGAGTAGGTGTCAGGACCCCGATCCAATGCCACACCGATCTAGCATGTAACACCTCATATCACTTTGTAGCCTCACGCACGGTATTCCCACAGGTGTCACCTTACCAGGCCCGAGACCGTTTGCGCCTTTGGGCTCACGTATATGATAGTGTCGCTAGCATCCATATGACAAGGAACCCGGGCTGACATGACTAGTCGTGAACCCGAAGTGGCGCTAACTTACAGGGATAGGCATACATGACCCAACAACGAACGTGTCGGCCAACAACGACTGAATCCGGGCTGTAGCAGCTGGGCTAGCAAGACTCCAGAGAATCTGGGCTGTAGCAGGCTAACAGGACTTCGGTAGACACCGCGTGACATTTCCCCGAAGGGACAAACACAGGAACGAAGAAGGACACATGCCGGCCAGCCTAAGTGTTCCGGAGCAAGAGTGCTTACCATGGCTCAAAGGAAGCACTAGGAGACATTTCCCGGTAAGAGAGGCTACCAAGGATAACCAACTAGATAGTCAGATCCCACACATACCAAGCATTTCAATAACAAAGACACAATATGCTCGATATGTGCAAATATAACATGGCATCACAACATGACTCTACAACTCAAGCATTTTATTCAATAGGCCCGAGGAGCGAGATATTACAAACATGGGTCTCATGACCCAACATTCTGAGCATACAAGTCAAAGCACAAGCGAAGCTTAACATGTCCGAGTACGTACATCTACAAATGAAAAAGGCCGAGAAGCCCGACTATCTACTGATCTCGCCGAGGGCACAAGATCGTAGCTGAGGTAACAAGCTAAACGTCAAGTCCACACGAACTACTAGTGAGACGGAAGTCTCGCAAAAACGTAAAATAGGCAAACGTGAGTACAAATGTACCCAGAAGACTTACATCGAACTTACTACATATGCATCAAGATCAATAAAGGGGGCTGGAGTTTAACCGCAGAAGACAGCTTTGACTCGGTGGCTATCCCGAACTACGATCGCAAGTAACTCTTTTGAGGTGGCGCACACGCAGTCCACATATTCACCATATCAATACAAAGACTATGGATCCGCCTCCTGTCTCCCTACGAGAACGCCATCCATAGCACTCACGCTTATCTTGCGCATTTTAGAGTATCCACTTTCACTTGTCTATGAACTGTATAGGCAACCAAGAAGTCCTTTACCGTGCACACGGCTGTTCAAATAGATAATGTTAACCCTGTAGGGGTGTACTTCTTCACACACGCTCTTGCCACTTACCGCCATGTACACCTTGTGTATCTCGGCAACCTTCAAGCGGAAGCCTGGCGAGGGAGTCGGCCACGACCTGACTAACCACACAAGTCTCTCGTCCAGGTTTATCGCCTGTTCGGGTTCCATCCGCAAGGAGATCCGGCCGGGGTGTCGCTCATGGCCCCAAACGATGTGAGCAGGGTTCCCAAGCCCACCTCGACGGGTGGATCTACGCTTGGTACACTATGCCATAGTGCCTAGTCTAACCCAAGCCCACCTGTACCGGGTGCCACTTGTTAGACTACTAACACTACCTACAAACACCAGAAACTAGTTGCAACTCCTGGACAGAGATCGTGTTGATTAATAAGTCGAGAGGGGTCGAGTTACCGGAACCCAATGTGTGGTAGTAACTGTTCATGGATCACAAACACAGAACTCAGTTCCTGAGGACGGTTTCAATGAGACAACCCACCATGTACTCCTACATGGCCTCTCATCGCTACCTTTACCAAATCGTGTTCACACACTTAGCTCTCAACAGTAGGACATGTACACCACATTCCAATTCATCCCTGATGAATCAGACCTGACACAGCTCTAAGCAATAGCAGGCATGACAAACAAGCATGAATGAGTAGGCACATTCAGGGCTCAAACAACTCCTACTCATGCTAGTGGGTTTCACCTATTTACTGTGGCAGTGACAGGTCATGCAGAGGAAAGGGGTTCAACTACCGCAGCAAGTAACAGATGAATCTTTGTTGTCCTAATGCAGTAAAAGAGAGCAGGAGCGAGAGAGTGGGATTGTATCAGAATGAACAAGGGGTTTCTCTTGCCTGGCACTTCTGAAGATAATATAGTTTCTTCATCGATTTCATCGATCACATCATCGGTACACGTCTACTGAGAGGGGACAAGCACCGACAAACAAAGAACAAACACAATCAATGCAATGCACAATATGATGCATGATCATGAAATGGCAAAATGAGTGTGTTGGGCTAATGTAGCTACAAACAAATTAAATGAAGTTGGTTTGAATCCAAGATTCAAATTCAAACCCCACATGTGGTTATTTAAATGCCATTCATAAGATTTGCACTAAACAGTAGTCATAAGTTGTTCTATCATGCATGAAATTAGTACGGATGGGTTTATTGGATTTTTCTGATCATATTTCATATATAAATTATTTCATTTGGAGTTACGGTTGAATTTCTATGATTTTTAGAAGTTTATACTATTTTCTGGAATTTCCTGGTTATTTTAAATTAGACATAAACCAAAAAATAGTTTACTGCGCCAGCATGACATCATGCTGACATCAGCAGGTCAATCAGGCGGCCAGTCAAACTGACCAAGGCCCGCTGTGTCGATTCTAACCTAACTAACTGGGTTAGTTAGCATTTTAACTTAAGTGTCGGTGTACTAAAGTAGGGGTACCTTAGTATCCCGAACTTGTGCACGGGCAGTCGCGGCGCCCCGCAGCAAGGCTTGCCGGGCGTCCGCCAAGATCCTTCGCTATTCCTATTACTGCCATTCAAGAACAAAGTGTTAACTTTGAAGACGAGGCCCCGCCAAGAGAAGCTTGCCGGGAAGGACAAGACCCCGGCAAGAGGAGCTTGCCGGGAAGGCCAACCAAGACCCGGCGAGCGGCAAGCTTGCGGGTGCGGCAAGATAAATGATCATGCAAAGGCGCTTGCCGCGGCGGCCACAACTCGCGCCATGCTCCAAAGACATCCGACGACGTGTCGCCACAGATCGCCCCGTGCACGTGGCGGGTAGTCAGGCAGCCAAGCGGTGCGAGGTGGCAAGTGAAGATGACTAGAAGGCCATCGTGGCGATCGGTGGTGCCCCTAACGGTCGCTTCTTACCTTTGTTTACGACCGGACGGGCATTAAATGCCCTTGTCCCCTGCCGTCAGAGTTAGGTAGGGGGCACTGTTGATAGCGGTTGTACCAACCCCCGTTTTTACTTTTTTAACCCTCTCTCTACGCTGCCACCTGTCGGTGACCCCTTTAGACTATAAAAAGGAGGCCCATGCGCACGTAGAAGGGGTTCGACTCATTCGAAACTACGACATACCCACGCTCTTGAGCAAGAACAGAATAGAAACACAAAGCAGCAGTAGGAGTTTTATCTCTCCGGAGAGCTCCGAAGCTGGGTAAAATCCCTCGCGTGCTTCGCCTCGATCCGCTCTTCGTGCGCCCTCCGCTCCCTTGCCGGACCGAAAGGGGCCCTGCCCCATAGGTGTTCGTTTCCCACGACATCTTTAGCGCCAGGTAGGGGCGCCGAGGTCGTATGATCTGATCCGCATCTCTGCGCTACATCAACATCTTCATCGACATGCCACCGAAGAAGAAGGCTTCGGAGGTGGCCGCTCCGTCTACGACTATCCTACCGCCACCAGAGCAAACGGGCGGTGGGGTGGACGCCGGCGGAGGAGCAGGCGCCGACGGGGGGACTCATGTCGTCACCAGGTCCAAGGACAAGGCCCCGCAAGCTTCAGCGTCTGTACATCCACCGCACCCCTCCTAGGAGGTGCAGGATAGACAACGCCACGATGCTCCTAGCACCATACTCGCGTTGGAACAAGGCCAAGCTGGTGGGTCGCGGGACGCTCAAGGCCAACATACACGTCAACACGCCGCACGAAGCGCAAAGACGGTCGCTGACGAGATGTTGCTCCTTCTAACACCGTTAGAAGTTTGAGCATATCTCGCACCTCGCGCCGCCGCCACCGCCACCTAAGACTTCGAGAGGAAGCGCCGCCCGAGCCCACTGCTTAGATTACCCTCCAGCGCCGCATAAGATCGACGACTGGAGGGCCACCATTCAGAGCCTCATCGGCTTTGCCAATGGCGACAAGCCCCGGTAACTGAGCACATCGAAGCCCCGGCAAGACGCCCAGGCGCAAGCCGACGCTGACAAGACCGCTGGGGGTGCCACCACCGTGCACTCCCCGCCCCGAAAGCCAAGATCACCGACTCGCCGGGCCAACCTCGACACCGAATCCACCACGTCGTCGGACCCGCGAGCTCGCCGCGATCAACGCCAAGTTCTCCAAGAACGACGACACGAAGACGCCAGACTACTTCGAAAGCGCCGAAGAGAAGCGCGGCGTTACGACAGCGCTGGGCCCGCTGTTGATATGAATGCGCCAGGGAACCAGCGACTTGCCATACGCGTAGGTTGCCCCGCGTCACCCGTGAGCTGCGGCAGGTCCAAAGGCCCAATACCAAGAACTTCAAGCCGACGCGTGCGAAGTACGATGGCAGGATACATCCGCCGAGTTCCTCGCGTCTACACCATCGCGTGCAGGCTGCCGGGGACGCGACGAGAAGATCCTCGCCAACTACTTCCGGTGCTCAAGCCCAACGCCGATCTTGGCTCATGCACTTGCCGGACAACTCCATCTCTTCGTGGGACCTGTGCCATCGGTTTGTCGGCGCCTTCACAGCGCCACAAGCCCCATGGCCAGGAGAGCGACCTTCATCCGCCGCCCGTAAGGAAGGAGAACGCTGCGCAAGTACATACAGAGATTCAGCCAGTGCAGCGAACATCCCAGACGTCCACCCGCGCCATGTTATCGGCGTGTTCCATCGAACGCGCGTAATCGCAGGATGAGGGAGGAGATGGCGATGTGCAAAATCAGAGATGTCACGAGCTATATGCTCGCCGCCAAGTGTGCACGAGCTCAAGAGGGAGGAAACTTCCGGAGAGAACGCAGGAGCGTATGATCTCGACAAAGGAGGACGCCCCTCTGGCAAAGAAGAACCGAAGGAGGAATAACAGAAAGAGGAAGGCTAAGGATGTACTAGTGGTTGAGCAGTCCGGCAACGGAGGCGGCGCCGAGAAGGCCAAAGTTGGTGACTCCGGCAAGGCGACAAGCAGGACGGCTCCGGCAAGCAGTAATGCAAGATCCACCGCACAAAGGGCCATGACCTCCAGGCCTGCAAGAAGGTTGAGCAGCTTGTAGAGCTACAGAAAGCTGAATACGAGCGCCGCGACAAGGAGAAGGCCCAGGAAGGTGGCGGAGGATCCGGCAAGAAGCGCCCCGCCTGGGAGGACGCCAAGGCAAGGCAAGCAGCGGCAAGGAGACAGCCTCCCGCGCGCCGCGACAAGGACGAAGATGAGGACGAAGATGAAGAGATGGATGAGGATGAGGCCGACGAGCAGGAGTTTCAGAAGGCAACGGAGGTTTTGTGCGTCGACGGTGGTGCTTCTCTGCATACCTCGCACCGCCAACTCAAACAAGGTGCGAAAGTAAATGCAGCAGAACCGTCCATTGTGTCGCGCAAGCCCCGGCGGTCCAAAGACGCCCATCATCTTCAACGTTGAGGATCACCCTGATCGCATAACTGCGGTCGGGTGCTTGCCGATGTTGGTTTCGCCAATAATCCGCAACCTCAAGGTCACGAAGATGCTGGTTGATGGCGGGGCCGGCCTGAATCTGATCTCTTCCGCGGTGCTCAAGAAGCTCCAGATCCCCGACAGCGAGCTCGAAGAGACCGGCACCTTTCAAGGAATCAACCCGGGAAGGAGCAAGCCGAAGGGGAAGATCACACTGCCAGTAACATTTGGCAGCGAGCTGAATTTCAGGACAGAGAGAGTCACATTTGACGTTGTTGATTTCCCATTGCCCTACAATGGGATACTTGGCCGTCCAGCGCTTGCCAAGTTCATGGCAGCCTCTCGTTACGCCTACAACATGCTCAAGATGCCCGGTCCGATAAGTGTTATTTCTGTCCATGGCGACAAGAAAGATGCACTTATCTGTACCGACAAGATATACTGGGAAGCAGCAGCCGCAGCAGAACGCAAACCACTTGCCGCTGAAGCTCCCGGGGGGAAGAAGAAGACCAAGTCCGGCAAGAGTAGCTCTGATGCCCACTCCGGCAAGCGCACCTCTTCGGAGTGCTGCGCTACCGTCGAGGACGCACCATCGAGCTCCACCGGCAAGTGCAAGAAGGCAAAGACAGCTTCACCAGAGACCAAGAAAGTGGCAAGAAGGAGGACGGCATCGGTGGTACCTTCACCATCGCCACGCTTGACCCTAAATAGGAAAGACGCCATTGCTTTCTCAGGCGAATGTCGATGTGTTTGCATGGCAACCATCCGACATCCCCGTGTTCCTGTGAAAGTAATTGAGCACCACCTTGCCGTCTGCCCTCACGCGCCCCGCAAGCGAGAGTTAGGAAGCAAGCAAAGGAGCGACAAGAGTTCATTGTCAAGAGATCAAGAAATTGGAAGCAAGCGGCCTGGTCCAAGGAGTACTCCATCCAACGTGGTTAGCCAATCCAAGAGTCGTGCGCGCAAAGCAAACGGGAAGTGGAGGCTTTGTATTGACTTCACCGATGTTAATAAAGCTTGTCCCAGGATCCATTTCCTTGCCGCGCATTGACCAGATTGTCGACTCCACGGCAGATGTGATCTGCTTCGCTTCTTGATGCATACTCGGGATATCATCGATCTTCATGGCGTAAGAGGATGAAGAGAAACCGCATTCATTACTCCATGTGGCACGCATCGCTTTGTACGGATGCCTTTCGACTAAAGAATGCTGGTTCAACATTTGCAAGAGTAGTCAGTCATGCTTTTGAGCCACAGCTGCACAGAAATGTAGAAGCATATATGGATGACATAGTAGTCAAGAGCAAGGACAAAGAAACTCTGATCCAAGATTTGGACGAGACTTTTGCAAATCTGCGCACGATCAATCTCAAGTTGAACCCCGAGAAGTGCGTGTTTGGAGTTCCTTCCGGCAAGCTTCTCGGGTTCTTTGTGTCCCAGAGGGGGATTGAAGCCAATCCCGACAAGATCAAGGCCATTGAACAGATCGAAGCACCGAAGCGCGTCAAGGACGTCCGAAGGCTTGCCTGCTATGTTGCTGCTCTCAGTAGGTTCATCTCAAAGTCTGCTGAACGCGCCCTGCCATTTTTCAAAATTTTGAAAAAGGCAGGTCCAATGAAATGGACTCCAAAAGCGGAGGTTGCACTGCAAGACTTGAAGAGATACCTGTCCTCCACTCCAATACTTGTCGCACCTAGGCCACAAGAGAAGTTGCTACTGTTTCTGGCGGCAACCAATCAAGTGGTTAGTGCTGCGTTAGTAGCGGAGAGGGAGGCGGATGATGAGCCAACGATCATGCAAGCGAGTCTAGCGACAAGCAGGGGCTTCCCGACAAGTTCTGTTTCGCAAGGATGGATCTGCGAGCCACAGTGAAGAGAAATGAAGAAGATGGTGCAGCGCCAGTTTACTTTGTCGGCCCCCTTCGCAGGGGCTAGATCAAGGTACTGTGTGCGTAAACTGCTTTTCGCCTTCTCATGGCCTCGAGGAAGCTGCGCCATTACTTTCAAGCACATGAGATCACAGCTTGTCACCGCTTCCATTGAAGAGGATATTGCGAAATCCGTAAAACAGCAGGATTGTCGAGTGGGCACTGGAATTGTCAAGCTTTGGCCTCAAGTTTGAAAGTACCTCAACTATCCTGAGCTAAGCATTGGCAGAATTCATAGCAGAATGGACACCAACACCTGATGAGGAAACTCCGGAGACGAGCATTCCCGTCAAGGAAGCGAGCAAAGAATGGATCATGTACTTTGATGGTGCCTTCTCGCTGCAAGGCGCCGGTGCGGGTGTACTACTTGTCGCACCCACCGGAGAGCACCTCAAGTACATGATCCAGATGCACTTTTCCAAGGAGCAAGCAACAAACAATACTGCAGAGTATGAAGGCTTACTTGCCGGACTCAGGATCGCCGCGGACCTTGGGATCAAGAAGCTCATTGTCAGGGGTGACTCGCAGCTTGTCGTCCATCAAGTAAACAAAGATTATCAGAGTCCATTGATGGAAGCATACATTGATGAAGTGAGGAAACTAGAAGAACATTTTGACGGCCTGCAGATGGAACATGTTCCGAGAGCTCAGAACGACATCGCAGACGGCCTGTCAAAGTGCGCCGCACTCAAGTTACCTGTGGAACCAGGAATTTTTGTGCTCAAGCTGACTCAACCTTCTGTAACACCATCAACTGGACAGAGCAAGAAGAGGAAGTTGGTTACTGGCAACTACTTTCCGGCAGAGCTCCTCGAAGCCGCCGTCAAGAAGGTCCCCAAAATCAACACAAAGAGTGTTGAGGAGCAGTCTGCTCCGACAAGCCCTGGGGTTTGTTTCGTTGAAGCAGACGCTCCCGACAAGCTGTGTCCCGACACGCTTGCCAGGGAGCATCACGCTCCGGCTGAATCACAGATTCTTGCCGTGGAAGCAGATGTTCCCGCAGCAGCATTTGCGCCTTTAGTCCTTGTCGTTGAGCCACAAGCTCCGGCATGGGCACAACAGATCGTCCATTCCCTTCAAATAGTAGAACTTCCCGAAGAGCAAGAAGAAGCGGAGAGAGTAGCCCGGCAATCAAGTATGTACCAGTTTGTCGATGACATACTGTACAGAAGAAGATTCAACAGAGTGAAATTGAAGTGCATTTCCCGGGAAGAAGGAGCTGTTGGCGGACATACACGGAGGCATATGTGGCCACCACATTGGCGCAAGAGCACTTGCCGGCAAAGCCTTTCGGCAAGGTTTCTTCTGGCCGACAGCCCTCCCGATGCAATCGCACAAGTAACCAAGTGTGAAGCGTGCAGGCCCACTCCAAGCAGATACATCAACCAGCTCAAGCTCTCCAAACAATCCCTTTATCCTGCCATTTTCGTCCGGGGCTCGACATCCTCGCCCCTTTCCCCGAGCTGTCGGGGCTTTGAGTACTTGTACGCTGTAATCGACAAGTTCACAATGTGGCCTGAAGTGGAAGCAGTGAGGAAGGTGACAGACAACAAGCAGTCAAGTTCTTCAGTCAATTGTTTGCCGCTTTGAGTCCCTAACAGATCATCACCGATAATGGCACACAATTCACGAAGTCGCACCTTCATGCAAGACGCCCAAGATCTTGGCGCCAAGATCTGCTTCGCTTCGCTGCTCACCCGAGAAGCAACGGTCAAGCGGAGAGGGCAACGCTGCGTCTTTCTGCGCGGGCTCAAGACCGTAACTTTCGACAAAGCTGCGCAAGCGCGGAAGAAACTGGATCGAGGAGCTGCCGGTGGTTCTTTGGTCGATCAGGACGACACCGAATCAAGCCACTGGCCAGACACCTTTTGCTCTTGTCTATGGAGCAGAAGCAGTTCTCCCCACGGAACTCGTATACGGATCGCCTCGAGTGCTCGCCACGATGAGCTTGAGCAAGAGCAGCTGCGGCAAGATGACGCTACGCTCCTCGAGGAAGATCGCCTTCAGTCTGTCAGACGAGCTGCTCACATTAGCAAGCTTTGCGCCACTAACATAGCCGCAGTTAATGCCGAAGCTTCGAGGAAGGCGACCTTGTTCTTCGGCGCGTTCAATCTGCCAAGAATTCCAACAAGTTGACGCTGAAGTGGGAAGGCCCTTATCGGGTGAAACGAGTCACTAGGCCTGGAGCTGTCCGCCTTGAGACCGAAGATGGCTTCCCGGTGAGCAACTCCTGGAACATAGAGCATCTTCGTAAGTTTTATCGATATATGCGCGGTTGTTTAACCTGTTCCGCAACCACCTTTTGTACAAGCCTTGCCTCTGTTGCATGTAACCCTTTGTACAAAGCCGGGCGCAGATCCCGTGCATAAATAAAGATCGTATGCTCAGCACATGTTGTCAAATTTCATGCCTTTTTCTTTTACGCATGTATAATCTGACACTTTGTGCAACACCTGCCCCCGGTAAGCAATAACGAGCCTTAAGGCTCCATATCATTATTTTCTCTTCTTTCTTCTCAAAGAAGGTTCCTTCACCCACAAGTTCATGGGGGGTAGGAGAGGATAAAGGTGTGGACCATGCGTCGTTCAAAGGAGTCTAGCCTTGCCGGGACACAGACGACAGAAAAGCTAAGTTGCCAAAGTTTGAGCATGATCAGTTTTTAAATTTTAAGTTATCTTCCTTGAACGACTGTATTTTGTATGGAAAACTCATGCGCGGAGGAACCTCCTCGTAGCTAGTTGCGCCCTTACTTTGTTTCGAGTCCGCCCACGACTTAAGTGTGCTGCAACTAGTTGCATAAGGTTTTGCCGAAGCGGCACCGCCGGCAGAGCTCTTGATATTCAAGACTTCAGCACTTGCGCAAGCGTGTTCGCTACCGCAAGTTCCCTAAAAGCGTAGGGTAAAAACATACAAAGAAGGGAATCAAGTAAAGGAGATAGCATAGCAAGCATTGCCCAGAATAAAGTTATATTATAAAAATAACTTGTTGCAGCACTGACTAAATTGTTCTCATGACTTAAATAAACAGCGACAAGGAAAGGAGAAGAAGGGTGGCCTAATCCACATGCTCGCCGTCAACCCTCCTGACCTCATTCACCTTGTCCACAATGGGTGCGACAATGGCTTTGAGCTCTTCAAGATCAGCACCCGCCGGCAGCTTCTTGAGGACGCGGGTGAGGTCAAGGCCCGGATTGCGGAAGTGTATCTTCACCAAGACCTTGGCGCAGATTGCGCGCGACTCGTCCGCCAGCTTCTTCGGGATCCTTTCCCGGAGTTGCTGGAGGGCCGTCACCACACCCTTGAAGAAAAGAGTAAGCTTGGCACTGGGCTGGTGGTTTTCATCAGTGGAGTACCCGAAGCCTTCCAAGTCCAGCTCCGCCAGCTCTTGTCAATAGTTGCAGCAATGTTGACGAGGCCTTCCGTCCAGAGCTCCACCATAGCCCTGAAGGTGTTTTGAGTCTCAGCGGCCCTCGTCAGCAGCTCCTCGTTGCCCTTGATCTCCTTCTTCAAGTCATCCTCTCGCCTCTTGGCGGCGTCCAGTGTCTCCGTCAAGGTGGCCAGCTTCAGCTCTAGATCAGCGCTTGAGTCCCTGGCGGTGTTCAATTCCTTGACCTTCTTGGCGAGTTGAACTTGCAGATCGCCATGGGGCAAGTGCATCCTTCTCGCGTTCGCTTTGGAGTGCGGCAAGCTCTTCATTCTTCCCTCTCATGTCCGCCTCCAGCTGCGTCACCTTCACCTCTAACGCCTTCTTGGCGGCCTCAGCAGCCGCGGCGGCATCCTTCGCCTCCTTGAGTGCCCCGCCAAGTGATTGCTCCCGGGCCTCGAGCTCCTCCTCGTGGCTGTCCAGATTAACCTTCTTCTGTGTCAGTTCACCTTCCCGCCTGGACAGCTCCTCGGCGGCGAGCCTCTGCTGCTCCTCGGCTTCAGCCTTTTCCAGGATGAACGCCTTCTTCGCCTCGTCAAGTTGCGCCCTTTCCTCCGCAATGGATCGGAGGGCCTCCTGGTTGCTTCTCTTGAGCTCCTCTGCATGTTTCTCTATGTCAACTCCCGCCCGCGCGACAAGCGCTTCTCGGGACTCAAGCTTCGCTTGCCGGGCGCGGTAGAGTGACACCAACTTTCGGAGCAACTGCTCCTCCTCGGACTCGCCGCTGCTGCTGCTTGGCGCGTCAACCATCTAGCTAGCCAGAGGCGAATACTTCCCGTCAAACTCCTCTCCTTCAACCGGCGCCTGAGCTCGACGCCCAGGAAGCTTGATGTATACGCCCTCACCGCCTTCAACTATCTACTGGCCGGGGCTCCTTGGAGCCCGGCGCAGATCAGCGGGCGGAGGGTCGGCGGACTGGCGCCTTGTGCTCCTGCGCCCTCCAGTCGTCGATCGATCGCGGACCCCTCGCCGGCTCTGCGCCAAAGAGCCTTGGCGGCTTCTTCGTCGGCGGGTTCATCAGCCCGCCTCTTCCTCGTCGTGGCGGTGTCTTCATGTTGCAGCGTCGCCTTCTCGCCGGTGGCCTCGGTCCCATCGGGTCTGCAAGAGGGGGATCGAGGATAGGAAGAGGAAGGAAAAGTCAAGCAAAGATCCAAAAAGAAGATCAAGAAGAACCCAAGGGAAGATTTCCGACAAGGAAGGTTACTGGCTGGCTCTGTGACCATGGGTTCCTCCACCAAGGGCTCCTCGTTCCGTCCCTTGCCGGGACCTCTCCCTTGCCGGGAGCGCCCTTGTCGGGAATCGCCTTGGCGGCGTAGTCGGCGGCATAAAGACTCCGGGCGGTTTCTGAATTCTCCCGATGGGCCCGCTCTGCTCCTACACGAATGAATCAGCAATCGAGATGTCAAGAAAAGAAGAAGCACCCATGCGCCCCCACAACAGTAAAGTGAACCAAACAGATTCTGTTTGGGGGCTATCTTGGGGCTGCTTTGAGGAGAAGGAACCGGTCCGTTAAGGTAGTCTCGGACGTGTCCTCTGCCATCACAAAGCAGGATCGCCCTCGATGACAACCACAGGGACCTTGGCCTCTTCGCGCTCTCGCCGAGTCCTGAAATGGAACAGGGATTCAGAGAGAAGCAAATCGGATACAAGACAAGCAACAACAAAAATCAAAGAAAAACAAGTACAAGGAGAGAAGAAAGCCTTACTCCTCCTCCTCTTCTTCCTCCTCGCCGGAGCTCAGCGCAGAGGTCAAGTCTGGTACCTTTCTACGCCGGGCGAGGCGGAGGAGTAGGCTCCTTGGACGCTTGCCGAGCTGCGGCAGATCGGGCGTGGCAGCCCGGAAGACCCGCCTCGATTGCCGGCACGGCTGAGATGCTCCCGCTGCAACGGTATTTGCCGGTGGAGCGCGCCCCACGATGTCAAGCGGCTGTTGGCCTGCTGCCGCCTCGCAGATCTCCAACTCGACGGAGGCGCCTTCTTGGTTGGAATTGGGGCTGTCTTGGGGGCTCCGCTGCGGCAAGCTGCTCGAAGACGGCTGGCCGCCGCGCCCTCAGCGGGCTCGCTCGCTTGCCTCGGGCTCCCCTCGCCAATGACCCTCCGCAAGGTCTTCCCGGTCGGCAAGGCTTGCCGCCGGCCGCCTCTGCCTCCTCCAACGTGAAGCCAACCGCCACGCAGCGGCGGCCGCCGCCGCTTCGCCCTAGTGGCGATGTACCGCATCTCGCCATCGGTGGTGTCGCGGGTGAGGAGCTCGCTCATCGGCATTGATCGCTACCTCCGCTGCCATCGAAGAATTGCCGCACGACGCCATCGGCGGGCTCCATCAAGTTGGGCTTATCCTGCGCGAAGTCGCACTCGCATCATTGCGCAGATGCGATCACGCCGGAGTTGTTACACAACGGGATGACGCCCGCGCAGCTGAACCACTCGATGGTTGGCGCGGGCTTGAACAGCTCCTTCAAAGATCCCGCCAAGCTCGAAACTGTGAAGTTGAAGTTGAGGCTGGGCGCAGCCTCATGATATCCGTCGGGCCGCCAAACAGCCAGCGGGCCTCCCCTCTTCGCAGAGGGCGATGCGACGGCGAAGGAAATCGCGCCAACTGCCCCACTGTGAGCCCGCAAGCCCGAGCCGGAGTATTCGGGTGGTGGCAATCTTGACTTAGCCGCCCGCGACAGAGCGCTCGATCGCCGCCAAGACTACCCGGTCTCGCGCGCAGCTGCCCTACAGCGGCACGACCTCGCCCCGAGAGAGAGCACCAACTCTCCCCGACACTAGTAATGCGGCTCCAAGCTAGTATCGGCCTAGGTAATCAATAATGCCCTTTCCCATACAAGGGTAGAGTGGTTGCGCATGTAAGGTTCGAATAACGGCCGCAACTTAAACCAATCCGTTTTGAAAACAACACACACTTGCCTCGGTACACCACTTCGTCATCAAGTGGCTACCCAACTCATCATCTCCCCCGGGCATAAGTGGCACCCGATGGAGTTTTCGAAAAGTCTTTTGAAAATACTTTGTCTCCATCACCATGCATATCCCCGTCCCTTTTTGCGTAGCACTACTTTAGCATCCTATCTACCCCCACCGGTATAACCCTCATAAGAAGGTAGGGTCATGCATAATGCAAGTATCAACGAGGAAGTACGGCGGCAAACCATCAAAGTGGTTACCACCTCATCATGATTCCGTCGAAACAACAATATGGTGCTATATGACATGCATAAAAAGGGTTTCATAGACATGGTCAAAGGGCTGCTTGCCTGGTTCATCAGAGTCTTCAAGCCTTCTGGTCCATCTCCGAGTATTTCGTCTACTTCGTCAACTAACGTCGGAAACAATCATAGTAAGCAACGCAACAAGGCAGAAAATAAAAGTGCTCTAAAAATATTAATTTGATTTTTCTAGGACATCTCTGTTTATATGAAAAATAACCAGAGTGGTTTCATTGGAATTGGGTTAGTGGATACTTCTGAACAATTTGATATGATGGACTTAAGGTGTTTATAGATTTGCAAGAAGTGTACAGAAATATATTTTTGAAAAACGAGCAAAGGCACCCCTTTAACAAAGGATGATTTTAGAAGCATCTAGTATTTGGTTTCACTGGATTTGGAGTTCAAATGATTTTCCTATAAATTTGCAAAGTTGACAAATATGAAGAACTGGCTCATTATTTGAGGTTGTACAAAAAGTATTAAGAAAAATGTTCATAAACTAAGTTATGAGCTTAGAAGCACCTAGGAATTTGATTTATAGCATTTGGATCAAGTATGAGCTCTCTATGATTTTCTAAAGTTCATCACAGAAATGGAAAAACAGGATTTCATAAAAATTTGTGAAGGTAATGATTCTGGAAAAATGTGCAAATAGCACCATGTGATAGGGAATGATTTTAGGAACTACTAGAAATTTGAACCACCCAATTTGGAGTTAATTTGGATTGTTTATGGATTTTACAAACTGTACAGAAAAGAAAAAGGAAAAGGTTTTTACCCAAATGGGCTGGATCTGGGCGGCGGCGGCGTGCACTGGGCGAGGTTTAGCAGCAGGGCGCCACTGGGCTGGCCCAGCGGCTCGGCGGCACGCGCGCAAGGGCCACGTCCGAGGCGGATTTCTCCCAGCCCGTCTCCACTTGCCAGCGTGGCCTGGAGGCTGGGCCAATGACGAGCGGGGCCCGCCAGAAGGTCCATCTCCAACCTCCCGCGCGGCGCGACGAGAGACAGACGGAGCGAGGCCGAGCGGCGCCGGCGCTCTTCCCGACGACTCCGGCTGTCCCCGGCGACATTCGGCATACCGACGGACTCGGGAGGCTGAGCCGCACCCATGCATGGGTCTCACGCAGGCTGGGGAGGACTAAGACAATGGTGGCCTTGGCGCCGGCGGACGGGGCTTCGGGCGAGGTTTGGGCACGGCAAGGCGAGCACTGGAAGGAGAAAATGGGGCGCGGGGAGAGTTGGCGGTGGTGCTTGTGCTGCTCTAGAACAAAGAGGTGGGGAGGAGGGGCTCTCAGTGGCGTGAATTTAGGCGGAGGCCGGTGGCATTGCTCCGGCCATGGAGATGCAAGGAGGGCACGAGAAGAGGGATGGCTTGGTCCAAAGGGTGCATGGGAGGGAGAGAGAGCCAAAGGAGTAGAGAGGGGGCTCGGGGTGGCCTTAAATAGCCGACTCGTGGCTCACCGTGGACGCGGCGCACGGGTGGCCGCGACAACGGCTCAGGACGCCAGGAGGGAGGGAGAGGGGCTGTCTATGATGTTTGTGGGAGTCGAGTAGGGTGCCAGGAAGAGAGAGAGAGAGGGAGCGGGGCGAGGCTCTGGTGCTCGCGCGTGCGAGGCCGGGCATTGGCCGAGCTGGGCGGCTCTGGGCACGCGCCGCAGGAGGTGAGAGAGAGGGAGAGACGAGGGGGCCTGCACGGTGGCGTGTTGCGGACGTCGAGGCACCTCGACTGGCGCGAGGGGGAGGCCCGAGGTGGATGGGAGTGAGGCGGCAAGGCTCAGCCACAACTATAGCGCTCTCCAGAGCAGACTTTTGGCCGGCATGAGCGTGTTTTCCGTGCTCTGCCATGTCCACTTGCGTCTGGCAGCGGCAATGGGGAGTAAACAATGTGGCAATGGCTTTGGATGCCCTGGGGATCCACTGGAGGGGAGAGGGAGTTGAGAGAGAGTGGAAATGGTGCTGTCCAGAGAAGAAAAGTGGATCCCTGCCCCCCCTTCATCATTGCCTCTCAGGTAGGGAAGCACACCAGAGGTAGAGGGGGACTAGGAGGGGTTGTGGTAAAAAGGAGAGCTCATGGAGATTAGTGGAAGTGGCCAAATTGGTGTTTTTAGAAAAATGGCAGAAGGTGTTTGTTGGTGGTTTGGGCAAGCAAATGGATTCCAAATGATATGAAGATTAACATGATCAAGTGTCATATATAAATGAGGTTTATCACCAAGTTGGAGCTCACTTGAAGAAAGTTGACAATGCAACTTTGGTAAACCCTAGAAATCAACAGAAATGGACTTTCCAAGATTTAGCCATGAAAATCTATTCTCCTTGATGCACCACTTGGTGTAGTGTCATAATTTGAGGTTCTGAACATGTCCACAAAAGTTGAGATCAAAAGGAGAAAGTTGCCAATGTAGAGTTGTTCAAATTTGGTTCTGGACAGGAAGGGTTTTGGGGCACTTTGATAAATATAACATTTTCTCCAACTTGTGCCATTTAGTGTAGATGAGTGATTAGACCATTTGAGCATGTTCACTAGGTTTGAGAACATTTGGACATGTTTGGCAATGCAAAGTTGCTCAAACTTCAAAATGGATAGAAATGGTTTTGAGGAGACTTCATGGGGTTATACTATTCTCCATGACATGATACATGTCAAGATGATCAATCATGTCATATGTGACATGGTAGAATTTTCTTGGAAATTGTGGAGAATATTTTCTTTGTAAATATTTCAAAAGCTTGAAATATCCAGAAAGGGTTTTTGAGGGGGTTGACCAATATTTTGAACATTACCATGTGTTGAAGCTCTCATATATGGACAATATATGTCCACTGAGTTTCCCTAATTTTTCACAAATATTTTTAAGGCATGAAAATAATTTTAACCTATTAGAGACCATTTCTGGCCTAAAGAAAAATACTTTAAATAAAATAGGAAAATAACTTCTAAAATTATCTTTTTGTGGTTTTTGGGAGTCCTATATATAATAGGATTCAAATATATTTTTGGAAAGATTTTTACTACCCTTAATTAAGTACTTACAGTGCAAATCTCAATTCAGGGGTTTTTGGAAAACTAGTTTTTGAAAATACTATTTGGCCAAATTATTTTTGTAAGAAATTATTTTTTATGTCCTATACACATGGCATGATCATTGGTCAAGTATTTTGGATCAAGGGGAAGGAGTATAAGGGTTGGAGAATTTATTTGATTTTTAGAGCACTTGCAAACAGCAGTCAAACATTCAATCAAAGCAAAGACAAAACACTCAAAAGTTTTTGTCAAACCACATTTTAGCATGATTTATTGACTTAAGTGGTGTGGCATGAAAATCAGGATGTGACAGACCTACCCCCCTTACAAGAATCTCGTCCCCGAGATTCCTAGACTAGGCGCGGAAAGGAATACAGAAACTTGGATCTGGGGTAGTCTTCAAGTCCTCATGTTGCTTCTGCTTCCGTGTGGTGCTCCATTGGACTTGAAGTACTTGATGATGTCGCTTTGTATATGATGTTCTTCTTGATCCGGGTTGCTAATGGGTGGCTCGCAGTAGGTTAGATTGGGTTGGGGGTTGATGGCTCGGTGATCGATGCCCTCGTAGAGATCGGGCTAGTTAGGAAGTCAGAAACATTTTCGGAGTGGTGTTGTGTGTAAAAAAATGTAGTGCACAGTGGGTGATTCGGGTGGCAACTCCCGCTGGTAACTGTCTTCTCTTCGTCTCGTAGTGTTCTCAGAGGGGGTTGCTAAATCTTGGAGTGATCTTGAAGAGGGCCGATGAATCTTAATGTGGGTTTCCTGGTCATGAAAATGCTTGGTTCCCTTTAGAGGAGTGGTTTGTAGATATGCACGGTCTTTGACAAGGAAGTTCACTTCTTGATGATGATGGTTGGTATAGTTCTTCCTCCTTGACATGGCGATCTTCAGATGTTCCCTAACCAGCTGAACGGTTCTTCTTCCGTCTTTGGGTAGGCAAGTATGTCATCAAAGAAAGATGACAACTAACTTGTCCAAGTACTCCATGAAGCTTGGGGGTACGCAAAGTGGGCTGAGGCATTGGTGGTGGTCACGGTTGAGCATTGGCCACGGTCTTCTCGATCTAGAGTCAAAGCCTGTGGTCATGATCTGACCATGTTATGGCTTGGTAGGGCTTTAGGGTTTCAAGGACTTTAGGGTGCGAGTGAACGTTTATCATCTTATCACAGATTGTGAGACGCCAACTGTCCTATCTAGTCTTCCAAAGAAATCACATCACATTACCGAAAGAATCGTCCCATATAGGTCAACTCCAATCATCACACATGCTATCCATATCCTCATGACTCCCAAGAGGAGGTCTAACAAAATTATACATGTCTACGATCCCCAAAAATCATATGTATGGCTATCCCTATGTAAAAATCCATGGGTAGAGCATACAAGCTACTAAGCTTCAATTAAACATGACAATCCAAGTGCTCAGCCCATTCTTCCAAGGTCCAAGGTAGTGCACCTCTATCCTAAGGAAACACTCCGTATGCCACCCCAAGATCTTGTTTCCTTCCTATGAATCAACTCTAATAGCCCATTATCTACCATCAGTTATTACACCATCCATTTATTCTACAAATCCAATGTTTATGGTGTTCCACATGATCTTCTTATGTCATATAATCCCCAAATACTTGAAAGGGCTACCTTGCTATGGTCAGTCCACCAATTTCCATTATCATGGTCATGTAAACTCCAAGGTCAGGCGTATATAGATCCCTAAATCAACTCCGACAACTAATCCAATCTCCTAGTTTATCGTCCACCAAGAAACATGGTATCATGATAGAGATCATCAGTCTAAATCCAATTTACTCCGAACCATGTAGACATACATCATCATCTATATTCAACTAGAATCACCTACTTAAATCCAAATCTCACGTCCAACGAGAATTTCTTCACTTTTCCCCAAGTCATTATCGTAATATCATCTATCTCCTTCCAATATCCCCTGGCTAAGTCAAATCCTTATACTTCCAAGATTTTTTTTAGCTTGCGATCATTATTGTCCCACTAAATCCAATTTACCCAGGGGCAATGAGAGTCTTGCCTCTCTATTAACTGATCCCACCAAGTTCATCTACCAACATGAAAGCCTTGTAATCCACCCAAGAGTCTCAGATAATTCCTCAAGGTCACTGATATAAACTCATCAAGTCATTTATCCTCTGTTCCTACATCCTCAAATTGGTCTTCCCTATGGCATTGTCCGTTCTCGTGCTATATTAGGATCGTAATGTGCTAGTTTACTATGTCCACTAGTTCCATATTGAACCCAGTGATAAGCAAGGTTACGGGGGCTTAACTGGTTCTCTTGCAATTCTGTGGGTTAAGCACATGGTTAAGGATTCGAGATGGGGTATCTTGTGAAGTCTCAAAGGGTCTAGGAATGGGCTTCTAGTCTGGAGGGTTAAACATAACTCTACAGGGTAGCACTCAGTCGTGGAGGTTGTAGCAAAAAGTCTTCATTGCTAGTTGGCTGCCGAGGTGGAATTCTTGGTGCATCTTGTCTTGCTAGCCTTCAGTTGATGAGAGAGATGAGAGGGAGAAGTAGCATAGAGGAGGGGGATGCCTAAAGGGGGTTCTATAGTGCAAGTGCAAACAAACAAGTGCCAAAAGGGCTAAACAAAAGAAACAAGGTAAGGAAGGTGATATAGTCGCGTACTTGTTGCCTAGGGCAAAAGTTGCGACCTATCTTAAAACAGAAACAAATAAAAACAAGCAACACACAATCACGGTTCTATTTGAACCATCATACGGACTCGACTGCGCATAGGGGGTACACGACTCATCCTACCCTAGGGGTTCTCGACCAAGAGTCGTGCCTTGTGCCTCGTGCGCCTTCTCGAAGTTTTCCTCAGGTGTTGCTACGTCTCTTGTAGTTGTTCGATGGAACAATCTGGGTTGATCCTGAAGAGTCTTCAAGAACTTCTCGCCTGTTGAAGTGATGGGGTGAAGGTGGCTCCTCGTAGCTGGCATTGACTCGGCCTTCTGTTATGTTCTTAATCATGACGATCCCTTTTGCCTTTTAAGGCGTCAAGGGTCTCGGGTAAGCAATCATTTATGCAATGACATAACAAGGCATAATAGAGGCCCAACCTATCAGTTACGTTGATGACAACATCGATACCAAGAGCGGGGGACGAAGAGAACCATTTTCCTGCTCACTATAGTGAGGCAGACCAAATGGCTAGGTTCTCATCCACCGGTGGTTGCCGATACAGCAACGATAGTGACAGGGTTACTCTATTAGCGATGTATATCATGATCTTGCATATCCTATGCCCTGATCATTGTAGGCTAGGGTTGCATCATCTTGGGGCAGTGTCAAGGGTGTCACCATCTCCTGGGTCTTCATGTCCTCATTCCTCGAGGATGTATCTTCTGTTGGTATCGTCTTGTTGTGGTGTCGCCAATCTTGTGTTCGGGAGATGTGGGTGAATGTCTGGCAACACATCTTCCTTCTAGATTATCCTCGAGGATTACAAGGAATCCAGTGGTTAGGGGCATAAGGGTTCTAGCGACCAAAGATTTTGAAGGGGAAGAGATCAATAAGGAAAGTATACCTTAGTTTTCGAAAAACTGAGAAGGGAAGAGAAGTATAGATTGTTTTGAAAACTAGTAGTAGTTTTGGAAATATTTTACCCTAACTAACGACCATGCTAACTAAGGCTTCCTACAGTCAGGATGGCTCTGATACCAGCTCTGTGGGGACCCCGACTCATAAGTTGTGATCACCGAATGCACGTGTACAGTGATCCCAGAGATCAATGCCCATTGAACATACAGAAGCTGAATAACAAGAGTCTTACATCCATACATACCGTCTTACACAAATTATGACCATTATGGTCAAGTCTTACATAGGTAAAGCCACAAAGGCTGAATACCAAATAAACTTAAGCAGCGGAAATCTTCGTCGATAAGTAGAACCCATGCCTTCTGCCTTAACCCTACAGGCATTCTGACTGGGAAGCGTCCTAGTTCGCGTGATCGTCACCAAAGAACTCTTCCTCAAACTACGGTTCTTCCATGCCTGGCCAATTAAATAACCAGTGGCAAGCCAATGAGTAATTTGAATGTACTCGCAAGCAACCCATGTTTTGGTCCAAGATATAACAATACATTATATAGGTAATTTTTTTGCAGAAAGCTAGTTTTGAGTGCAATGACATGTTCAACAACTTGTAAGACATGCATCAGGAGAATTCAAGTAACCATGAGGACAGGTTACAGATATCAACATAAATAGAGTGGGCATCAACCCAACTCAATCATGTCAAGTCCTTTGACTTGACCCAAGTAGATCTTCCCACTTATCCAAACACACACACTGGTTTGTAAACATGTGGACGTAGCCCAAGAGCGGTTACCCAACTATCCTTGACCATGGACACGGCTATTCGAATAGTTTTACACTCTGTAGAGGTTGCACACTTTACCCACAAGATCCGGGGAACTTTCGGGTCATCCACGACCCGTGGTACCTCAAGTACCCGGGGTAAGCACCTGATCACTACCTTTCCCTAGACGACACTAACAAGGAGTCCACTCGTTGTTCTGTATCCTCACGATGTACATCATACGAGACTCACTCGAGATCGTCACATCCGAGAGGGGACGCAACGGTGTATCCGGTGCCCTGTAAAAACAGTCATGGCCGCCCTACCTGGCACGACCCCATCCCGAGAGAGAGCACCAACTCTCCCCCGTCACTAGTAATGCGGGCTCCAAGCTAGTATCGGCCTAGGTAATCAATAATGCCCTTTCCCATACAAGGGTAGAGTGGTTGCGCAAGTAAGGTTGGAATAACGGTCGCAACTTAAACCAATCCGTTTTGAAAACAACACACACTTGCCTCGGTACACCACTTTGTCATCAAGTGGCTACCCAACTCATCATCTCCCCCAGGCATAAGTGGCACCCGATGGGGTTTTCGAAAAGTCATTTGAAAATACTTTGTCTCCATCACCATGCATATCCCCGTCCCTTTTTGCGTAGCACTACTTTAACATCCTATCTACTCCCACCGGCATAACCCTCATAAGAAGGTAAGGTCATGCATAATGCAAGTATCAACAAGGAAGTACGGTGGCAAACCATCAAAGTGGTTACCACCTCATCATGATTCCGTCGCAACAACAATATGGTGCTATATGACATGCATAAAAAGGGTTCCATAGACATGGTCAAAGGGTTGCTTGCCTGATTCATCAGAGTCTTCAAGCCTTCTGGTCCATCTCCAAGTATTTCGTCTACTTCGTCAACTAACGTCGGAAACAATCATAGTAAGCAACGCAACAAGGCAGAAAATAAAAGTGCTCTAAAAATATTAATTTGATTTTTCTAGGACATCTCTGGTTATAAGAAAAATAACCAGAGTGATTTCATTGGAATTGGGTTAGTGGATACTTCTGAACATTTTTATATGATGGACTCAAGGTGTTTATAGATTTGCAAGAAGTGTACAAAAATATATTTTTGAAAAATGAGCAAAGGCACCCATTTAACAAAGGATGATTTTAGAAGCATCTAGGATTTGGTTTCACTGGATTTGGAGTTCAAATGATTTTCCTATAAATTTGCAAAGTTGACAAATATGAAGAAATGGCTCATTATTTGAGGTTGTACAGAAAGTATTAAGAAAAATGTTCATAAACTAAGTTATGAGCTTATAAGCACCTAGGAATTTGAATCATGGCATTTCGATCAAGTATGAGCTCTCTATGATTTTCTAAAGTTCATCACAGAAATGGAAAAATAGGATTTGATAAATATTTGTGAAGGAAATGATTCTGGAAAAATGTGCAAATAGCACCATGTGATAGGAAATGATTTTAGAACTACTAGAAATTTGAACCACCCAATTTGGAGTTAATTTGGATTGTTTATGGATTTTACAAACTATACAGAAAAGAAAAAGGAAAAGGTTTTTACCCAAATGGGCTAGATCTGGGCGGCGGCGGCGCGCACTGGGCGAGGTTTAGCAGCAGGGCGCCACTGGGCCGGCCCAGCAGCTCGGTGGCACGCGGGCAAGGGCCACGTCCGAGGCGGATTTCTCCCGGCCCGTCTCCACTTGCCAGCGTGGCCTAGAGGTTGGGCCACTGACGAGCGGGGCCCGCCTGCAGGTCCATCTCCAACCTCCCGCGCGGCGTGACGAGAGACAGAGGGAGCGAGGCCGAGCGGCGCCGGGGCTCTTCCCAGCGACTCCGGCTGTCCCTCGCGACATTCGGCATACCGACGGACTCGTGAGGCCGAGCCGCACCCATCCATGGGTCTCACGCAGGCTGGGGAGGACTGAGACAATGGTGGCCTTGACGCCGGCGGACGGGGCTTCGGGCGAGGTTTGGGCATGGCAAGGCGAGCACTGGAAGGAGAAAATGGGGCGCGGGGAGAGTTGGCGGTGGTTCTTGTGTTGCTTTGGAACAAAGAGGTGGGGAGGAGGGGCTCTCAGTGGCGTGAATTTAGGCGGAGGCCGGCGGCATTGCTCCGGCCATGGAGATGCAAAGAGGGCACGAGAAGAGGGATGTCTTGGTCCAGAGGGTGCACCGGAGGGAGAGAGAGCCAAAGGAGTAGAGAGGGGTGAGGGAGTCCTGGACTAGGGGGTGTCCGGACAGCCGGACTATCAATATCTGCTGGACTCCAAGACTACGAAGATACAAGATTGAAGACTCCGGCTCGTGTCCGGATGGTACTTTCCTTGGCGTGGAAGGCAAGCTTGGCAATACGGATATGTAGATCTCCTACCATTGTAACCGACTCTGTGTAACCCTAGCCTCCTCCGGTGTCTATATAAACCGGAGGGCTTTAGTCCGTAGGACGACATACATTACAGCAATCATACCATAGGCTAGCTTCTAGGGTTTAGCCTCCTTGATCTCATGGTAGATCCACTCTTGTAATACCCATACCATCAATATTAATCAAGCAGGACGTAGGGTTTTACCTCCATCGAGAGGGCCCAACACAGGTAAAAACATCGTGTCCCTTGTCTCCTATTACCATCCGCCTAGACGCACAGTTCGGGACCCCCTACCCGAGATCCGCCAGTTTTGACACCGACATTGGTGCTTTCATTGAGAGTTCCTCTGTGTCGTCACTGATAGGCTTGATGGCATCTTCAACCAGCAATGCTGTCCAGGGTGAGACTTTTCTCCCCGGACAGATCTTCGTATCCGGCGGCTTCGCCCTGCGGGCCAATTCACTTGGCCATCTGGAACAGATCGAAAGCTACGCCCCTGGCCGTCAAGTCATATTTGGAAGCTTAAACTTCACGGCCAATGTCCACGGAGACTTGATCTTCGACGGACTCGAGCCACAGCCAAGCGCGCCGCACTGTGACGACGGGCATGATCTAGCTCGCCACGAGCGGTGCCACGGTGGCGTCGCTGCCGATCCGCTCCGCCATTAGCCCGAGCCGATCGCCATATCGAGGGCGGTGGATAGACGCCACTGGGGCTTCAACATCCACGGCGATGGAGCCAACACCGATCTTGTCTCTGCGAAACTCGTGATTCCAAGGCGCGGACTCCTCGCCGACTCAACCTCCCGCCCCTACCAATCGATCCGGATTGGGCGCGGTTATGGAATTCACCACCACGGACATCTTTCAATACTCGCCTTTTGGCGATATCCTAAATTCACTAAAGTATCTCTCGTTATCGGAGAGTCTGGCCGGACTATGGCGGGAGAGGGTGAGAATGCGGACGACGAAGAATTCAGATCCCACCCACCACCCACTTTGTAGCCACCGTCCGATTTATCTAACCGACATGCTAGACTACGACTCCGAAGACATCGACGCTATGGACGACGATGCCGAAGACGAATGAAAAACAGAGCTTATACAGCACGACAGGACCACCTCATCGCATGACATATATATGGTGGACACCCCAAAGGGGAGCGATAACGAGGACCATTGGGACGCGGCAGAAGATGACCCCGCCGATAAACGACCAAAACGACGGCGTAGACGCCGCCCTAAGTCCCGCCTCGACGACAATAATGCTCTCAAGGAGCCCGCGATACAGCAGGGCTCACAATCGGACGACGAACATGCAAATAAGCAACCGTCCGAACATGACGAGTCAGATAATCAATCCAAGCCCGGCGAGAACAACAGCCCGGACGACCTTATGCCGGACACGTCGTCGGAGGGTAAGAACCTTCAAAAAGACTCACAAGACCGCAAGAAGCTCAAGAAGGAAAACAGAGGCTCAAAACAGCGGAAGACATACTCGTAATGAGATGGAGCAAAGTGCTCAAAACCGCAGAGCAAGTATGGCAATGGCCATCAATCAAAGAGCTACCCGGCGCAAGCTGCTACGAATTGACGAGGAGGCCATAGAGCCTCCACCGTCCAAAAATAAAGGGCCGCTGGTTGATAGACGGCGGATGACAAACCAAATTTTGACAGCGGCGCCACATATAAATCCGCCAACGAACTCGGAAGGATAGTTGGCCCAGCCAGGTCCATTTACGGGCCAAAGGAGAAGGCCCCAAGAAGCAAGGCAACACGTCAAGTGTCCGAGGATAGCGGCACACACAAATACAGGGGCGCCGCACACCCACTATGTTTCACCGATGAGGTGCTGGATCATGAATTCCCAGCAGGATTTAAACCCATCAACATAGAGGCCTACGATGGAACAACAGACCCTGGAGTCTGGATAGAAGATTATATACTACATATACATATGGCCAGAGGAGACGATCTCCACGCCATAAAATACCTAACCCTCAAGCTCAAAGGGCCAGCCCGTCATTGGCTTAAAAGCCTCCTAGAAAACACTGTTGGAAGTTGGGAAGAGCTCGAGGACGCGTTTAGAGCAAATTTTCAAGGGACTTATGTCCGCCCTCCGGATGCGATGATCTAAGTCATATAACTCAACAGCCCGGAGAGTCGTGAAATTTCGGAATAGGTTCCTTAAGAAAAGAACCAAATAGTCGATCGTCCGGACGCCAAGCCTTAGCAGCTTTCAAGCACAATGTCCGAGACGAATGGTTGCCAGCACCTCGGTCAAGAGAAACCGAGGAGAATGTCCGCACTAACAAGCCTCATGACCCGCTTCTGTGCGGGCGAGGATAGCTGGTTAGCACGATGCAGCACCAGCGACCCAAGTACATCCGAGATGAGGGATGGAAATGGAAAATCACTGCGCAGAAAAGAGCAGCGCCGGAATAAAGAGAAAAGCCCAAACAGCGCGGCAGTCAACGCCGGATTCAAAAGCTCACGGCCCAATACTAAGACACAGTCTCTTAAGGATGATAGTGACGAATTGTCCAACTTAAACAAAATTTTGGGTCGGATATGTCAAATCCACAGTACCCCCGGAAGGCCTGCAAATCACACCCACAGGGATTGTTGGGTTTTTAAACAGTCAAGCCGACTAAATGCGAACACAAGGGGCTCGACGCGTCAAGCAAAGAAGATAAACCCCACCAGCAGGCACCGAAAACAAAAGACTTTCCCACAAGGGGTCAAAGCAAGAAACTCACTTGGTGATAACACGGAAAAATAGTGCGGCACTTTCTAAAAAGAGCTTCATGCGGTCCAACCCAACAGATCCGTAGAGATTGGATATCAAAACCAATCACTTTCACCACCGGACTATTCCGAAGCGTTAAAATGCGGACGGACTTCGATATTGCATCCCATAATAGACGGATTACACTTTACTAACGCCCTAATGGACGGAGGCAAAGTGACTTAAACCTGCTATATTCAAACACAATCCGTAGGATGCGGATAGACCCTACCAAAATTCGACATAGCCGCACTTCCTTCAAAGGAGTGACGCCAGCCCTTACGCCAAGTGCACAGGCTCTATATTACTAGAAGTCGGTTCGATCGCGAACAATTTTCGACGCTAAAAATTAATTTTTCATATCGCCCCATTTGAAAGTGAATATCAAGCACTCTTGGGACGAAAGGCTTTTGTCCGCTTCAATGCCATACCGCATTACGAGTCTCTTACACTCAAGATACCCGGTCCGCGTGGCGCCATTTCAGTGCGAGGGTCACTTAAGGACCCCGGACTCGGATGGACGAATCCGCCCAAAGAAAGTAGGGGCTCCCTAGCCGCATACCCCATCACAAGGGCTGCGCAAGACAAACAATCGCGGTTTCATATAAACCTTCCTTTAATTATTTATATTTCTTATTTTACATATTTTCCGCACGAATTGTTTCTAAAACTAAACGTTCCTCTCTTTCTACAGATGAACAACGTGCATACCCGTCCCAGAAAACGGCGAACGGAGACACAGCGCAGACGCAGAGGGACCCGCTGCAAGGATTCTTTTCAGATTAAGACCTGCGTAGACCTTTTTACTGTCTCTTGTTGTTACTCTCCTTGGTTCCTTCCTATAGCCAAAGCGAACTCGACTTTGGCATCGGCCGTCGTAAGACCATGCCCGCATTCGACACTAGGGGCTTAGGCATCGTTACGCCCATTAGTATAAAGACCGAACACCTTAGGGAGTGTTCGGTGTCTCGAAGTTAGGCATTATATGCATCAGCTCAATCATGTCTTTGGTCAAATGTTGGGTTTGCCCGCCCCGTGTTTTGCTGCCTTACGCCCGTATCATCGGCTAACACGGCACCAGGAGAACTATCGCGATTGTGCCCCAGTTAATTTGGCGAGCACCTCAAGAGAGAAAGCCAAAACCGATCGTCATGATACAATGAGAGTCCGTCAACCACTCGATCGACTATCGGAATGTTTAGAATTTCGCTTTGATGAAGGACCGCTTCGGTCAGCACATACGCACCCGAATCCGGAGATGTGCGATGCCACCAGGGGCTATATCGTAGCCCCACCCTCGAGCTCCACTCGCTAAGTGAAAGTGATAAAGCATTATAGTCCGGATTGCCTAGTTCGCTACGTTACCACCTCCTTAAACAGACCGAGACGCCGGATTAAGTGTGAAAACGCTATTTTTATAACACCCCGCACTCGCGTGCGTGGGGGCTGAAGTCAAGACTGCAATCTTTCAAGTTATACAAAAGTATACGTAAACGGCCGCACAGGAGAAGTTTTATTACTTGGGACGCACAAGTATAAAAAGCAGTTGTAACATAACCATCGATTTACAAGCTAATACATTCATTTGAACGTGATATTTTTCGAGCACTGCGACTCTATTACACGAGCTCCACGCATAACTTCCCCGAAGTAGTGCTCGGCAGGGAGCCGGCTTTCATCCGAACCCTGGGAGGCGACAGCGGTGGCATCCATCTCCGGACAATGCGCCTTCACACGGGCAAGAGCCATCCGCGCACCCTCGATGCAGGCCGACCGCTTCATGTCCTTTATATGCGGCACCGCTCCAAGGAATTGCTGCAGTAAGCCGAAGTAGCTCGTCGCCTTGGACCTCTCGGCGGACATGGGCCACGATGTCGATCCATGGCAAGTCCGGACAATCTATTTAGCTCGGCCCATTCGGCCAACCGGTCTGTCAACGGAAGTGAGCGATCCGGACTGTGGAATTGAGACCAATATAGCTCTTCCGTCTTGTGATCCTCCTGGCTCCGGAAGTGCTTCACGGCATCGGCCGCACTTGCAGCTAAGTCCATATACGGATCTTCCGGACTCCACAGCCGCTCAAATTGAGCATACCTTGCATCCATAAACCGGCGACGCAGCAGAAAAGGCTTGCCATCCACGATCTCTCCGGCCTGGTGCAGTTCCTCCTTCATAGCCCGCATTGCAGAGCGGGCATCCTTGGCTTCGGCGGTGGCCTTCTTTAGGTCTTCCCGCTTCGATAAGTGCTCCTTTTCAAGAGCCTCATTGCGGTCAGTAGCATCCTTTACTTTCATGGCCAATTCGGCCACCTCCGCCCTGCTTAGGCAGTGCGCAGCCTTTTCGGCTTGCAACTCTTCGGCTGCCCTCGAGGCAGCCGCGTCACTCCTTCGGGCTGGCTCCTTAGCTCGAGCAAGTTCGGCCCGAAGGCTCTCCACAGAAGCAGCACCGTCTGTACAACAGCATACAATTTATCAGAGGAGGGCTTCGACCTCCTTAAATAAAGCGAATGCGGAGAATTTATTTACCTTGCGACTCGTCAAGTCGCCGATTGACAAGTGCGATGTCAGCATCCGCCATGTCAAGTTGCCGACTTAATTTGGCAAACTCACTAGTCCGTCTAGCCCCCAGACTATCCGCCACCTGCATAGGAACGACGGAATTCATTACTTTAGATTTCGATCCTCGGTACGCTGTCGTTTCCGACAACCTACTGAGTCTCAGGGGCTACTATCTATACAGGGCGCATTTTTTATATGCAAAACTATTAAAAGACAAAGGGGTGCATCATTCTCAAGATACTCAAATCCCGCCAAAGAAACTCATGGCGGCATTACGCAATCGCTCTCGGCGATTTAAATCCTTCCAATCACCATACGCATTAACGCACGGTGATCTTCGAAATGGACGCCTCTCAAGCAGATTCCTCGCCTCTCCGGCGGACACCGGTAGGTGTCGAACTCTCAGCCCCTCCGGACTCGGGATACCCTCCGTGATGAGACTTCGGTTCGCTTTGCCTCATCTGGCGGCGCCATGGACGGAGGCGATCGCTCTCCATCATCTCCTAAGAAGGTCCCCGAAGATGAACTCATCTCGAGAAGGCTGCAGATCCGAACTGCAATATAAATATTTCGTTACCTCTGAAGCACAAATGAAGGTACTTCCTTATTAATTAACTCCTCTTTCATACTCACGGCTCACCGGAGGGCTGATCCTTTGGTGATGATTGTGCGTCCGGATTCTTTCCGGCGCGGACCCCGGGAAGATCTCTTCACACGCTTAGGGCTTTGGCCTCCGGATCTTCGAGGCGGTCCTCTTCTCCCCTGAAGGAGAGGTTCTTGGTTCCTCATCATCGCCTTTGGGCGAAATATTAGCTCCTCTATTTTCCCGTCGCCCCTTCATGGGCAAACTCCAACATTCTCGACCAAAGACGGGCTCCAAAGATAGTCTCGGGAGGGCCGACACCTTATCAGGCCTTGATCGCGCCACCCATTCCTCAGAAGAACAAGGGGTCAGAGGCGAACTCTAGAAAGGCACATAAACCAATGTCCGGACTCGAGCTATTTACCCGAGTATCCGGCGACGCGCTTAGGCTGCATCCTCGGCTAAATCTGGACACGCCACCGCGGTCCGAAGAACAACTTGTACATCTCCACGGGTGTCGCACCCATGAAGTGTTGGAGAATCCGAGGTCCCTCGGGTTGAACTCCCATAGACGAAGAGGACGGCGTTTGCAGGCGTAAGATGCCCGATTAGCATAACTGCACCACCTTGATCAGGTCGATCTCCTCGCTTGGAGATCTCGAACCGGCCCTGCAGGTGAGGGCACGCCTTGAACGGCCCCCAATTGAGCCCTTGGTCGACCCACGACATTAGCCGGCGTGGAGGTCCCGGCGGAATAAGGGGCGGCTTTTGCTGCTGCCCCTTGGAGCGTGATATAGAACCACTCCTGCTGCCACAGTCCCAAGTTCCTCTTGAAGGAACCCTCGCCACGGGCATCGACCTTTTGCTTATGGTCGCCCCACCGCACCGCTGACGCCCCGATCATCTTCGGCTCCACTTGAAGGTCTTCACCATAGGCGAAGTGGGGAATGACGCGGAGGAAGGCTTCGCAGATGATAATGAATGCGGAGATATGGAGGATGGACTCGGAGCCAAGTCATGAAAGTCCAGCCCATAGTAGAACAGAGCCCTCTCACGAAGGATCCGTGGAAGCCTAAACCCCGACGGAGGTGGGATACGAAACGACGATTCACCGGCTCGGGGCGGGCACGGCCTGCCCTTGGGCAGGCAACTGTCTTGAAACCTCGTAGGCAGTGTACTTGGCTTCACGCAACTTCAATATGTCCTCCTCCGTGGCGGAGGAGGGCATGCACCGCCCCGGAGGTCGGAGCCGACATGATTGAGGATCCGAAGCGCTCGAATCTGAGGCTCTGGGTGTTGGAACTGGGAGCAGGGAAAGGATTCGATGCGAGATTGAAGAACAAGGGCGAGCCTTGGTCCCCTTATAAAGGGGAAGAAATACCAAGGGCCGTCTCCGTGACCGTTTGGGATTCCCCTTCGATAGAGGAGGCGTGGCGACGGGAGCGGTTGGGTTACCCACACACGTATTGACGAGGATCCCGGAATAAAGGGGAACACGATCTCTGCTTCGACAAGACGTGCCAAGGAAACCGCTTCGCTGAACATGCTGAGGTGGTGTAGTAAAAAAACGATTCAAACAAAGGCTTGGTAGCGGTGTGATATCACGCCACGTAATACGTCAGCAGATTGAACTAAGTGTATATTTTATTCTCTCTACGGTGGAATGTGGAATTTATTTTGCAGAGCCGGACACTATCCTGGTGTTCATGATCTTCTCTGGATTATTCAAGGGAGGAACCCGCCTTGCAATGTTGAACATTATGCGCGCCGGACTTATCGTCATTGAAGACCGGTTCGAGGGCTACCGAGGAGTCTGGACTAGGGGTGTCCGGACAGCCGGACTATCAATATCCGCCGGACTCCAAGACTACGAAGATACAAGATTGAAGACTCGGCTCGTGTCCGGATGGTACTTTCCTTGGCGTGGAAGGCAAGCTTGGCAATACGGATATGTAGATCTCCTACCATTGTAACCGACTTTGTGTAACCCTAGCCTCCTCCGGTGTCTATATAAACCGGAGGGCTTTAGTCCGTGGGGCGACATACATTACAACAATCATACCATAGGCTAGCTTCTAGGTTTAGCCTCCTTGATCTCGTGGTAGATCCACTCTTGTAATACCCATACCATCAATATTAATCAAGCAGGGCGTAGGGTTTTACCTCCATCGAGAGGGCCCAACACAGGTAAAACATCGTGTCCCTCGTCTCCTGTTACCATCCGCCTAGACGCACAGTTCGGGACCCCCTACCCGAGATCCGCCGGTTTTGACACCGACAAGGGGGCTCGGGGTGGACTTAAATAGCCGACCCGTGGCTCACCGTGGACGTGGCGCACGGGTGGCCGCGGCAACGGCTCGGGAGGCCAGGAGGAAGGGAGAGGGGCTATCTATGGTGTTTGTGGGAGTCGAGTAGGATGCCAGGAAGAGAGAGAGGGAGCGGGGCGAGGCTCTGGTGCTCGCGCGTGCGAGGCCGGGCATTGGCCGAGCCAGGCGGCTCTGGGCACGCGCCGCAGGAGGTGAGAGAGAGGGAGAGACGAGGGGGCCTGCACGGTGGCATGTTGCGGATGTCGAGGCACCTCGACTGGCGCGAGGGGGAGGCCCGAGGTGGACGGGAGTGCGGCGGCAAGGCTCGGCCGCCAATGTAGCACGCTCCAGAGCAGGCTTTTGGCTGGCATGAGCGTGTTTTGCGCGCTCTGCCGTTTCCACTTGCGTCTGGCAGCGGCAGTGGGGAGTAAACAATGTGGCAATGGCATTGGATGCCCTGGGGATCCACTGGAGGCGAGAGGGAGTTGAGAGAGAGTGGAAATGGTGCTGTCTAGAGAAGAAAAGTGGATCCCTGCCCCCCTTCATCATTGCCTCTCGGGCAGGGAAGCACAAAAGAGGTAGAGGGGGACTAGGAGGGGTTGTGGTAAAAAGGAGAGCTCATGGAGATCAGTGGAAGTGGCCAAATTGGTGTTTTTAGAAAAATGGCAGAAGGTGTTTGTTGGTGGTTTGGGCAAGCAAATGGATTCCAAATGATATGAAGATTAACAGAATCAAGTTTCATATATAAATGAGGTTTATCACCAAGTTGGACCTCATTTGAAGAAAGTTGACAATGCAACTTTGGTAAACCCTAGAAATCAACAAAAATGGACTTTCCAAGATTTAGCCATGAAAATCTATTCTCCTTGATGCACCACTTTGTGTAGTGTCATAATTTGAGGTTCTGAACATTTCCACAAAAGTTGAGATCAAAAGGAGAAAGTTGCCAATGTAGAGTTGTTCAAATTTGGTTCTGGACAGGAAGGGTTTTGGGGCACTTTGATCAATATAACATTTTCTCCAACTTGTGCCATTTGGTTTAGATGAGTGATTAGACCATTTGAGCATGTTAACTAGGTTTGAGAACATTTGGACATGTTTGGCATTGTAAAGTTGCTCAAACTTCAAAATGGACAGAAATGGTTTTGAGGGGATTTCATGGGGTTATACTATTCTCCATGACATGATACTTGTCAAGATGGTCAATCAGGTCATGTGTGACATGATAGAATTTTCTTGGAATTTTGGGAGAATATTTCCTTTGTAAATATTTCAAAAGCTTGAAATGTTCAAAAAGGGTTTTTGAGGGGTTTGACCAATATTTTGAACATGACCATGTGTTGAAACTCTCATATATGGACAATATATGTCCACTGAGTTTCCCTAATTTTTCACAAATATTTTTAAGGCATTAAAATAATTTTAACCTATTAAAGACCATTTCTGGCCTAAAGAAAAAGCCTTTAAATAAAATAGGAGAATAACTTTTAAAATTATTTTGTGGTTTTTGGTAGTCCTATATCAAATAGGATTCAAATATATTTTTGGAAAGATGTTTACTACCCTTAATTAAGTACTTGCAGTGCAAATCTCAATTCAGGGGTTTTTGGAAAAGTAGTTTTTGAAAATACTATTTGGCCAAATTATTTTTGTAAGAAATTATTTTTATGTCCTATACACATGGCATGATCATTGGTCATGGTTTTTGGATCAAGAGGAAGGAGTATAAGGGTTAGAGAATTTATTTGATTTTTAGAGCACTTGCAAACAGCAGTTAAACATTCAATCAAAGCAAAGACAAAACACTCAAAAGTTTTTGTCAAACCACATTTTAGCATGATTTATTGACTTAAGTGTTGTGGCATGAAAATCAGGGTGTGACAAGTCAGAAGATCCTAGAGGAGGCAGGAGATAGGGGCGCCCCCCCCCTACTGGGCGCGCCCCCTCTCTTGTGGGCCCCTCGAGCACCTCCCGACCGACTTCTTTTGCCTATATAAACCTACGTACCCTAAAACCATTGAATATTAAGATAGATCGGGAGTTCCGCCACCGCAAGCCTCTGTAGCCACCAAAAACCTCTCAGGAGCCCATTCCGGCACCCTGCTAGAGGGGGAATCCATCACCGGTGGCCATCATCATCATCGCGGCGCTATCCATGACGAGGAGGGAGTAGTTCACCCTCGGGGCTGAGGGTATGTACCAGTAGCTATGTGTTTGATCTTTATCTCTCGTGTTCTCTCTATGGCACGATCTTGATGTATCGCAAGCTTTGCTATTATAGTTGGATCTTATGATGTTTCTCCCCCCTCTACTCTCTTGTGATGAATTGAGTTTTCCTCTTGAAGTTATCTTATCGGATTGAGTCTTTAATGATTTGAGAACACTTGATGTATGTCTTGTCGTGCTTATCTGTGGTGACAATGGGATATCATGTGCCACTTGATGTATGTTTTGGTGATCAACTTGTGGGTTCCGCCCATGAACCTGTGCATAGGGATTGACACACGTTTTCGTCTTGACTCTCCGGTAGAAACTTTGGGGAACTCTTTGAAGTACTTTGTGTTGGTTGGATGAATCTGAGATTGTGTGATGCATATCGTATAATCATGCCCATGGATACTTGAGGTGACAATGGAGTATCTAGGTGACATTAGGGTTTTGGTTGATTTGTGTCTTAAGGTGTTATTCTAGTACGAACTCTTTAATAGATCGATCCGAAAGAATAACTTTGAGGTGGTTTCGTACCCTACCATAATCTCTTCATTTGTTCTCCGCTGTTAGTGGCTTTGGAGTGACTCTTTGTTGCATGTTGAGGGATTTTTATATGATCTATCTATGTTATTATTGTTGAGAGAACTTGCACTAGTGAAAGTATGAACCCTAGGCCTTGTTTCCTACCATTGCAACACCGTTTACGCTCACTTTTATCATTAGTTACCTTGCTGTTTTTATATTTTCAGATTACAAATACCTACATCTACCATCCATATTGCACTTGTATCACCATCTCTTCGTTGAACTAGTGCACCTATACAATTTACCATTGTATTGGGTTTGTTGGGGACACAAGAGACTCTTTGTTATTTGGTTGCAGGGTTGCTTGAGAGAGACCATCTTCATCCTACGCCTCCTACGGATTGATAAACCTTAGGTCATCCACTTGAGGGAAATTTGCTACTTTCCTACAAACCTGTGCACTTGCAGGCCCAACAACGTCTACAAGAAGAAGGTTGTGTAGTAGACATCAGCAGCCCTAGTGCATGCGCTCATGACATGGAGACACTTTCTCATCGGTAACCGTTGTGATGTTTACATGGATCATAAGAGTTTGAAGTACATCTTCACGCAAAAGGAGTTGAACCTCATGTTGGAAATATGCCCTAGAGGCAATAATAAATTAGTTATTATTATATTTCCTTGTTCATGATAATCGTTTATTATCCATGCTATAATTGTATTGATAGGAAACTCAGATACATGTGTGGATACATAGACAACACCATGTCCCTAGTAAGCCTCTAACTGACTAGCTCGTTGATCAATAGATGGTTACGGTTTCCTGACCATGGACATTGGATGTCGTTGATAACGGGATCACATCATTAGGAGAATGATGTGATGGACAAGACCCAATCCTAAGCCTAACACAAAGATCGTAGTTCGTATGCTAAAGCTTTTCTAATGTCAAGTATCATTTCCTTAGACCATGAGATTGTGCAACTCCGGATACCGTAGGAATGCTTTGGGTGTACCAAACGTCACAACGAATCGGGTGGCTATAAAGGTGCACTACAGGTATCTCCGAAAGTGTCTGTTGGGTTGGCACGAATCGAGACTGGGATTTGTCACTCCGGTAAACGGAGAGGTATCTCTGGGCCCACGCGGTAGGACATCATCATAATGTGCACAATATGACCAAGGGGTTGATCACGGGATGATGTGTTACGGAACGAGTAAAGAGACTTGCCGGTAACGAGATTGGACAAGGTATCGGGATACCGATGATCGAATCTCGGGCAAGTACAATACCGCTAGACAAAGGGAATTGAATACGGGATCGATTGAGTCCTTGACATCGTGGTTCATCCGATGAGATCATCGTGGAACATGTGGGAGCCAACATGGGTATCCAGATCCCGCTGTTGGTTATTGACAGGAGAACGTCTCGGTCATGTCTGCATGGTTCCCGAACCCGTAGGGTCTACACACAAAAGGTTCGATGACGCTAGGGTTTTAAAGGAAGTTTGTATGTGGTTACCGAATGTTGTTCGGAGTCCCGGATGAGATCCCAGACATCACGAGGAGTTCCGGAATGGTCCGGAGGTAAAGATTTATATATGGGAAGTCCTATTTTGGCCACCGAAAATGTTCGGGATTTTTCGGTATTGTACCGGAAGGTTCTAGAAGGTTCGGAGTGGGGCCCACCTGCATGGGGGACCCACATGAACGTGGTAGTGGGGGCAAGGCCCCACACCCCTGGTCAAGCGCACCAAGATCCCCCTTAGAAGGAATAAGATCATATCCCAAGGATAAGATCAAGATCCCTAAAGGGGATAACAATCGATGGGGAAGGAAATGATGGGATTTCTTTCCTCCCACCTTGCCAACGCCCCAATGGACTTGGAGGGCAAGAAATCAGCCCCTCCACCCCTATATATAGTGGAGAGGCGCATGGGAGCTTCACCACAAGTTTTGGCGCAGCCTCCCTCTCCCAAGTACTCCTCCTCTCTGCGGTGCTTGGCGAAGCCTGCGCAGATTGCCACGCCTCCACCACCACCACGCCATTGTGCTGCTGCTGGATGGAGTCTTCCTCAACCTCTCCTCTCTCCTTGCTGGATCAAGGCATGGGAGACGCCACCGGGCTGTACGTGTGTTGAACGCGGAGGTGCCGTCCGTTCGGCACTAGGATCTCCGGCGATTTGGATCACGACGAGTATGACTCCTTCAACCACGTTCTCTTGAACGCTTCCGCTTAGCGATCTACAAGGGTATGTAGATGCACTCTCCTTCCCCTCGTTGCTGGTTTCTCCATAGATAGATCTTGGTGACACGTAGGAAAATTTTGAATTTCTGCTACGTTCCCCAACAGTGGCATCATGAGCTAGGTCTATTGCGTAGATTCTTTACACGAGTAGAACACAAAGTAGTTGTGGGCATTGATTTTGTTCAATATGCTTACCGTTACTAGTCCAATCTTGTTTCGACGGTATTGTGGGATGAAGCGGCCTGGACCGACCTTACACGCTCTTCGTGAGACAGGTTCCACCGATTGACATGCACTTGGTGCATAAGGTGGCTAGCGGGTGCCAGACTCTCCCACTTTAGTCGGAACGGATTCGATGAAAAGGGTCCTTATGAAGGGTAAATAGCAATTGGCATATCATGTTGTGGTTTTGCGTAGGTAAGAAACGTTCTTGCTAGAAACCCATAGCAGCCACGTAAAACATGCAACAACAATTAGAGGACGTCTAATTTGTTTTTGCAGGGTATGCTATGTGATGTGATATGGCCAAGAAGAATGTGATGAATGATATGTGATGTATGAGATTGATCATGTTCTTGTAATAGGAATCACGACTTGCATGTCGATGAGTATGACAACCAGCAGGAGCCATAGGAGTTGTCTTTATTTATTGTATGACCTGCGTGTCATTGAACAACGCCATGTAATTACTTTACTTTATTGCTAACCGTTAGCCATAGTAGTAGAAGTAATAAGTTGGCAAGACAACTTCATGGAGACACGATGATGGAGATCATGATGATGGAGATCATGGTGTCATGCGGTGACGATGATGATCATGGAGCCCGAAGATGGAGATCAAAGGAGCAAAATGATATTGGCCATATCATGTCACTATTTGATTGCATGTGATGTTTATCATGTTTATGCATCTTGTTTACTTAGAACGACGGTAGTAAATAAGATGATCCTTACAACAATTTCAAGAAGTGTTCTCCCTAATCGTGCACCGTTGCTAAAGTTCGTCGTTTGAAGCACCACGTGATGATCGGTGTGATAGATCCTTACGTTCACATACAACGGGTGTAAGACAGTTTTACACATGCAAAACACTTAGGGTTGACTTGACGAGCCTAGCATGTACAGACATGGCCTCGGAACACAAGAGACCGAAAGGTCGAGCATGAGTCGTATAGTAGATATGATCAACATGAAGATGTTCACCGATGATGACTAGTCCGTCTCACGTGATGATCGGACACGGCCTAGTTGACTCGGATCATGTAATCACTTAGACGACTAGAGGGATGTCTATCTGAGTGGGAGTTCATAAGATGAACTTAATTATCCTGAACATAGTCAAAGACCCTTTGCAAATTATGTCATAGCTTGCGCTTTAGTTCTACTGTTTAGATATGTTCCTAGAGAAAATATAGTTGAAAGTTGTCAGTAGCGATTATGCGGACAATAGAAAGCTTTTGTCCTTAATGCACCGCTCAGTGTGCTGAACCCCAAACGTCATCTGTGGATGTTGCGAACATCGGACATACACGTTTTGATAACTACGTGATAGTTCAGTTAAACGGTTTAGAGTTGAGGCACCAAAGACGTTTTCGAAACGTCGCAGAACATATGAGATGTTTCGAGGGCTGAAATTGGGATTTTAGGCTCGTGCCCACGTCAAGAGGTATAAGACCTCCAACGATTTTCTTAGCCGGCAAACTAAGGGAGAAAAGCTCAATCGTTGAGGTTGTGCTCAGATTGTCTGAGTGCAACCATCACTTGAATCGAGTGGGAGTTGATCTTCCAGATGAGATAGTGATGTTTCTCCAAAGTCATTGCCACCAAGCTGCTAGAGCTTCGTGATGAACTATAACATATCAGGGATACATATGATGATCCTTGAGGTATTCGCGATGTTTGACACCGCGAAAGTAGAAATCAAGAAGGAGCATCAATTGTTCATGGTTGGTGAACCCACTAGTTTCAAGAAGGGCAAGGGCAAGAAGGGATACTTCATGAAACGGCAAATCAGCTGCTGCTCTAGTGAAGAAACCCAAGGTTGAACCCAAGCCCAAGACTAAGTCCTTCTGTAATAAGGGGAACAACCACTGGAGCAGGATTACCCTAGATACTTGGTAGATGAGAAGGCTGGCAAGGTCGATAGAAGTATATTGGATATACATTATGTTAATGTGTACTTTACTAGTACTCCTACTAGCACCAGGATATTGGATACCGGTTCGGTTGCTAAGTGTTAGTAACTCGAAATAAAATCTACGGAATAAACGGAGACTAGCTGAAGGTGAGCTGACGATAAGTGTTGGAAGTGTTTCCAAGGTTGATGTGACCAAACATCGCACGCTCCCTCTACCATCAAGATTAGTATTAAACCTGAATAGTTATTTGGTGTTTGCGTTGAGCATATACATGATTGGATTATGTCTATCGCAATGTGGTTATTCATTTAAGGAGAATAATAGTTACTCTATTTATTTGAATAATACCTTCAATGGTCTTGCACCTAAAGGAATGGTTTATTGAATCTCGATCGTAGTGATGCACATTTTCATGCCAAAAGATATAAGATAGTAATGATAGTACCACTTACTTGTGGCACTGCCATGTAAGTCATAATGGTATAAAACGCATGAAGAAGCTCCATGTTGATGGATCTTTGGACTCACTCGTTTTTGAAAAGTTTGAGATATGCGAACCATGTCTATTGGTGTATACGCATGAAGAAACTCCATTCAAGATGGATAGTTTGGACTCACTTGATTTTGAATCACTTGAGATATGCAAATCATACCACATGGGCAAGATGACTGAAAAGCCTCGGTTTCAGTAAGATGGAACAAGATAGCAACTTGTTGGAAGTAACACATTTTGATGTGTGCAGTCCAATGAGTGCCGAGGCATCAAATGAACATCGTTATGTTCTTACTTCACGATGATTCGAGTAGATGTTGAGTATATTTACTTGATGAAACACAAGTCTGAATTATTGAATGGTTCAAGTAATTTCAGAGTGAAGTTGAAGATCATTGTGACAAGAGGATAAAATGTCTATGATATGATCATAGAGATGAGTATCTGAGTTACGAGTTTGGCACACAATTAAGACATTGTGGAGATTGTTTCACAACCAATACCGCCTGGAACACCATAGTGTGATGATGTATCCGAACATCATAACTGCACCCTATTGGATATGGTGCATACCATGATGTCTCTTATCGAATTACCACTATCGTTTATGGGTTAGGCATTAGAGACAACCGCATTCACTTTAAAATAGGGCACCACGTAATTCCGTTGAGACGACACCGTTTGAACTATGGTTTGGAGAAACCTAAGTTGTCGTTTCTTAAAAGTTTGGGGCTGCGACGCTTATGTGAAAAAGTTTCAGGTTGATAAGCTCGAACCCAAAGCGGATAAAATGCATCTTCATAGGACACCCAAAACAGTTGGGTATACCTCCTAATTCAGATCCGAAAGCAATAGGGATTGTTTCTTGAATCGGGTCCTTTCTCGAGGAAAGGTTTGTCTCGAGAATTGAGTGGGAGGATGGTGGAGACTTGATCATGTTATTGAACCATCACTTCAACAAGAGTGTAGCAGGGCACAGGAAGTTGTTCCTGTGGCGCCTACACCAATTGAAGTAGAAGCTTATGATAGTGATCATGAAGTTTTGGATCAAGTCACTACCGTACCTCGTAGGGTGACAAGGATGCATACTACTTCAGAGTGGTACAGTAATCATGTCTTGAAGGTCATGTTGCTAGACAACAATGAACCTACGAGCTATGGAGAAGCGATGGTGGGCCCAAATTTCGACAAATGGTTAGAAGCCATGAAATCTGAGATAGGATCCATGTATCAGAACAAAGCATGGACTTTGGTGGACTTGCCCGATGATCGGCAAGCCATTGAGATAAATGGATCTTTAAAAAGAAGACGGACATGGACGGTAATGTCGCCGTCTATGAAGCTTGACTTGTGGCGAAGAGTTTTTCACAAGTTCAAAGAGTTGACTACGATGAGATTTTCTCATCCGTAGCGATGCTTAAGTCCGTCGGAATCATGTTAGCATTAGCTGCATTTATGAAATCTGGCAGATGGATGTCAAGACAAGTTTCCTTACCAGTTTTCGTAAGGAAAGGTTGTATGTGATACAGTCAGAAAAGTTTTGTCGATCCTAAGGATGCTAAAAGGTATGCTGGCTCCAAATGATCCTTCTAAGGACCGGAGTAAGCATCTCGGAGTTGGAATGTGCGCTTTGATGAGATGATCAAAGATTTTGGGTTTATACAAAGTTCATGAGAAACTTGTATTTCCAAAGAAGTGAGTGGGAGCACTATAGAATTTCTAATGAGTATATGTTGTTGACATATTGTTGATCAGAAATGATGTAGAATTTCTGGAAAGCATATAGGGTTATTTGAAAGGTGTTTTTAAATAGAAAACTTGGATTAAGCTACTTGAACATTGAGCATCAAGATCTATGAGGATAGATCAAAAAACGCTAAATGGTACTTTCAAATGAGCACATACCTTGACGTGATCTTGAAGGAGTTCGAGATGGATCAGTCAAAGAAGGAGTTCTTGCCTGAGTTGTAAGGTATGAAGTTAAGAGTTAAAGCTCGACCACGGCAGAAGAGAGACAAAGGACGAAGGCCGTGCCCTATGTTTCAGACGTAGGCTCTATAGTATGCTATGCTGTGTACCGCACTGGAAGTGTGACTTGCCATGAGTCAGTCAAGGGGTACAAGAATGATCCATGAATGGATCATTGGACAGCGGTCAAAATTGTCCTTGGAGTAAATAAGGACATGTTTCTCTATTATGGAGGTGATAAAGAGTTCGGCGTAAAGGGTTACGTCGATGCAGGCTTTAACACCTATCCGAATGACTCTGAGTAGCAAACCGGATATGTATAGTGGAGCAACCATTTGGAATAGCTTCAAGTGGAGCGTGGAAGCAGCATTTACAATATGACCTAGAGATTTGCAAAGTACATACGGATCTGAATGTTGCAGACCCGTTGACTAAAACCTCTCTCAAGCAAAACATGATCAAACCCCAGAACTCATTGAGTCTTAATCACATGATGATGTGAACTAGTTTAGTGACACTAGTAAACTCTTTGGATGTTGGTCACATGGCGATGTGACCTGTGAGTGTTAATCACATGGCGATGTGAACTAGATTATTGACTCTAGTGCAAGTGGGAGACTGTTGGAAATATGCCCTAGAGGCAATAATAAATTAGTTATTATTATATTTCCTTGTTCATGATAATCGTTTATTATCCATGCTATAATTGTATTGATAGGAAACTCAGATACATGTGTGGATACATAGACATCACCATGTCCCTAGTAAGCCTCTAACTGACTAGCTCGTTGATCAATAGATGGTTACGGTTTCCAGACCATGGACATTGGATGTCGTTGATAACGGGATCACATCATCAGGAGAACGATGTGATGGACAAGACCCAATCCTAAGCCTAGCACAAAGATCGTAGTTCGTATGCTAAAGCTTTTCTAATGTCAAGTATCATTTCCTTAGACCATGAGATTGTGCAACTCCCGGATACCGTAGGAATGCTTTGGGTGTACCAAATGTCACAACGAATCGGGTGGCTATAAAGGTGCACTACAGTATCTCCGAAAGTGTCTGCATTGGGTTGGCGAATCGAGATCGATTTGTCACTCCGTAAACGGAGAGGTATCTCTGGGCCCACTCGGTAGGACATCATCATAATGTGCACAATGTGACCAAGGGGTTGATCACGGATGATGTGTTACGAACGAGTAAAGAGACTTGCCGTAACGAGATTGAACAAGGTATCGGGATACCGACGATCGAATCTCGGGCAAGTACAATACCGCTAGACAAAGGGAATTGAATACGGGATCGATTGAGTCCTTAACATCGTGGTTCATCCAATGAGATCATCGTGCAACATGTGGGAGCCAACATGGGTATCCAGATCCCGCTGTTGGTTATTGACAGGAGAACGTCTCGGTCATGTCTGCATGGTTCCCGAACCCGTAGGGTCTACACACTTAAGGTTCGATGACGCTAGGGTTATAAAGGAAGTTTGTATGTGGTTACCGAATGTTGTTCGGAGTCCCGGATGAGATCCCGGACGTCACGAGGAGTTCCGGAATGGTCCGGAGGTAAAGATTTATATATGGGAAGTCCTATTTTGGCCACCGAAAATGTTCGGGATTTTTCGGTATTGTACCGAGAAGGTTCTAGAAGGTTCCGGAGTGGGGCCCACCTGCATGGGGGGACCCACATGAACGTGGGTAGTGGGGCAAGGCCCCACACCCCTGGTCAAGGCGCACCAAGATCCCCCCTTAGAAGGAATAAGATCATATCCCGAAGGGATAAGATCAAGATCCCTAAAAAGGGGGGGTAACAATCGGTGGGGAAGGAAATGATGGGATTTCTTTCCTCCCACCTTTGCCAACGCCCCAATGGACTTGGAGGGCAAGAAATCAGCCCCCTCCACCCCTATATATAGTGGAGAGGCGCATGGGAGCTTCACCACAAGTTTTGGCGCAGCCCTCCCCTCTCCCAAGTACTCCTCCTCTCCTGCGATGCTTGGCGAAGCCCTGCAGGATTGCCACGCTCCTCCACCACCACCACGCCGTTGTGCTGCTGCTGGATGGAGTCTTCCTCAACCTCTCCCTCTCTCCTTGCTGGATCAAGGCATGGGAGACGTCACCGGGCTGTACGTGTGTTGAACGCGGAGGTGCCGTCCGTTCGGCACTAGGATCTCCGGTGATTTGGATCACGACGAGTATGACTCCTTCAACCCCGTTCTCTTGAACGCTTCCGCTTAGCGATCAACAAGGGTATGTAGATGCACTCTCCTTCCCCTCGTTGCTGGTTTCTCCATAGATAGATCTTGGTGACACGTAGGAAAATTTTGAATTTCTGCTACGTTCCCCAACACCTCAGGCAAAGGATATGGTAGGAGCTCATAAAGGATTATGACATGAAATTGCGTTATAATCCAGGAAAGGCCAATGTCGTAGCAGATGTGTTGAGCCGTAAGAGTTATGTTAACATGCTCATAACCGGAGCGTTACCCCAGGAGTTAGCAGACGACCTTCGAAAATTTCGCTTCGAGATAGTTCCGAGAGGTTATGTTGTGGCACTGGAAATTCAGTCCACTGTGTTGGGAAAGATCCAAGAAGCCCAGAAGATGGACAAGAAGATTGCGGAGATAAAGGAAAGGATGAGTAAAGGAAAAGCTAAATGTTTTCGTGAGGATGAGCACGAGACTTTATGGTTTGAGGATCGTATCTATGTGCCTAATGACCCTGAGATCAAGAAGTTAATTCTTCAGGAGGCTCATGATTCGCCTTATTCAATTCACCCAGGCAACACCAAGATGTATCTGGATTTGAAGGAAAGTTTCCGGTGGATAGGAATGAAGAAGGATATTGTCGAGTATGTAGCAGTATGCGATGTATGTTAGAGAGTTAAGGCAGAGCATCAGAAACCAGCAGGGTTACTTCAGCTTTTGCCGATACCCGAATGGAAGTGGGATAAACTTGGCATAGATTTTATCACTGGATTACCCAGGACCCGTTCAGGCTATGACTCTATCTGGGTTGTAGTTGACCGCTTGACGAAGGTAGCCCATTTCATCCCTATGAAGACAACTTATCGAGTGCTAAGTTGGCGAAGATATACCTGACCAGGATCATATGTCTGCATGGAGTTTCAAGGACCATCGTATCAGATAGAGGAACACATTTTACTTCAAAATTTTGGAATCAGTTGCACGAAACTTTGGGTACCAGGCTAGATTTCAGTACAGCCTTTCATCCATGGATAGATGGACAGACCGAGAGAGTCAATCAGATTCTGGGGAACATGTTGAGAGCTTGTGCGCTAGATTATGGATCTAGTTGGGATGATAATTACCCTATGCAGAGTTCTCCTATAACAAAAGTTACCAAGCCAGTTTGAAGATGGCCCCTTTTGAAGACTTGTACGGAAGGAGGTGCAGGACACCACTATCGTGGGATGAAGTTGGAGATAGACAATTGTTTGGACCAGACTTAATCAGAGAATCTGAGGAGAATGTTAAGTTGATTCGAGATAGACTCAAGATAGCCCAGTCCAGGCAAAAGAGTTATGCAGATACTAAACGCAAGGAGGTAGCCTATGAAGTCGGAGACAGAGCATATCTTCGTGTATCCCCACTTCGAGGAGTTAAACATTTTGGAGTCAAGGGAAAGATAGCACCACGATTTGTGGGACCATACAGAGTGTTGGAACGCATGCAAGAAGCTGCATACAAGTTGGAATTACCCGAAAGATTGTAGGGACTTAATGATGTGTTTCACGTTTCCCAGTTGAAGAAGTGGCATGCAGAGATGGCTGACATTCCTCTAAGAGATAAAGTACCAATGGAAGCAATACAATTGGATAGTGATTTGACATATGAAGAGATGTTAAGATTCTCGAGTTTTCCAGCTGAGTTACTCGCAGCAGAGTCATCAAGTTTTGCAAAGTTCAGTGGAGCCACCATACCGAGGAGGAAGCCACCTGGGAGCGAGAAGAAGACCACTGCAAGGACCACCTGTCGGTGTCAAAATCGACGGATCTCGGGTAGGGGGTCCCGATCTGTGCGTCTTAGGCTGATGGTAACAGGAAGCAAGGGACACAATGTTTACCCAGGTTCGGGCCCTCTCGATGGAGGTAAAACCCTACTTCCTGCTTGATTAATATTGAAGATATGAGTAGTACAAGAGTAGATCTACCACGAGATCGTAGAGGCTAAACCCTAGAAGCTAGCCTATGATGATTGTGATTGTAATTGTGATCGGCCTTCTAAGGACCAACCTCTCCGGTTTATATAGACACCGGAGAGGGCTAGGGTTTACACGGAGTCGGTTACAAGGAAGGAAATATAATAACCGGATCGCCAAGCTTGTCTTCCACGCAAAGGAGAGTCCCATCCGGACATGGGACAGAGTCTTGAGTCTTGTATCTTCACACTCCAATAGTCCGGACGATGTATATAGTCCGGCTGTCCGGATACCCCCTAATCCAGGACTCCCTCAGTAGCCCCTGAACCAGGCTTCAATGACGATGAGTCCGGCGCGCAGTCTTGTCTTCGGCGTTGCAAGGCGGGTTCCTTCTCCGAATACTCCAAAGTAATTATCGAACACTTAAACCGTGTCTGGATCCGCAAAATGATCTTCACATACCGCCATAGAGAGAATGATATTTCACAAATGCAATCTGCTGACAACTTTTTTAGACAATGTGACATGTCATTACGGTTGGGTCATTATTCGAACCGTTTTCCCACAACCAGCCACAGCGCATATTGCGAGGCGGTTTCCTTGACACGTCTTGTCAAAGCAGAGATTGTGTCCCCTTATCATGGGATTCTCATCAATACAGGTATGGGTAATCCCACCACGCCATCAATCGTGGCGCTTGGGAAGTAAGCGATTCTCAACGGGCGAGTAGGGAGGCGCACCGCTTTCGTCGCCTCTATAAAGGGATAAGAGTTCCCCATTTTTACCCACGCCTTCTTCCTCCTTTGTCCACTCTTGCCTCCTCGAGCTCCAGCGCCCTGGCCCAAGTCTTCTCCGCATAGCTGAACATGTCCGGAGCAGAAGGCAAGTGGGTGGGCTTCCACCGTGAAAGAGAAACATATCGCGAATCTTCGGGCGGCCGGATACTTGGCCGCAGACATCGCGCACCGGCTACCAGACAAAGGGCAGACCATTCGGACCCCGGAACGTCACGAGAGGGTCGTGTTTCTCGCCCACTTCGTCCGTGGACTGGGGTTTCCACTTCACCCCTTCGTCCGCGGGCTCATGTTCTACTAAGGGCTTGATTTTCATGATCTAGCCCCGAACTTTGTCCTCAACATCTCGGCATTTATCGTTGTATGCGAGGCTTTCCTCCGCATCAAGCCTCACTTTGGCTTGTGGCTACCAATCTTCCGCGTGAAGCCGAATATCGTGAGCGGCCAGCAAGCGGAGTGCGGAAGGGCCATGGTGGGCAAGATGCCCAACGTCACTTGGCTTGACGGCTCCTTCGCGGAGACCGTGAAAGGGTGGCAGTCGGGGTGGTTCTACATCACCGAGCCGAGCAGCGCCAACTGGGTAGCGGCCCACGAGTTCCGATCCGGAACCCCCATGCAGCTCACCTCCTGGGCAAAGAAGGGCCTAGCCTGGGGCGAACCTACAGAGCTGACAGGGCTCCAAAACTGCATCAAGAGCATGAAGGACAAGAACATCAAGCTTGTCAACGTGATCCAGGTCATGCTCGTTTGCCGGATTCTTCCATGCCAAAGGCGGGCTTTTAATCTGTGGGAGTTCGTCCCGGCCGAACACCAGACGCTCCGGAGGCTCTACGGCATGGCGCATAAAGACGCATGGAAGGCGCTGTTCAATGCCTCCGAAGTAGCTCCTCCCACATCCGAGGACCGTGGACTTCACGCCGCGTGGCCTCCTAGTCCGGTGAGTTTTCTGACTACCACCGGATTCAGTTCTCCACAATATATTCATGAGGGAGTCTTAAGTAATTGTGCATATTTAAGCAGGATTATGTGGAGATAGCGGAGCAGATTGACTGCCTGGCTCTGTTGCCAAAAGGCCCAGCTGATGCTCTATTGACGGAGATGCTAGTCCCAGTGCCCTACAAGGCACTGGAGAGGAAGGCCGACAAGAAGGCCCCGGGGACCAGGAAGGGTCTCCGGCGTAAGGTTGTACCAGAGGCCTCGTCCGAAGACGACGAGGCACACTCCTCCCCCGAAGGGGAGAAAGAAGAAGAAGAAGAAGAAGGGGCCGTCCCATACAGAAATGATGAGGCGCCTGAGAAGGCGGACCAGGGGGGCGGGAAAGACCCCCGGCACAAGGCCGTCGTTCCCTCGTCGTCCGATGACGACGAGGCAGATTCCTCTCGTGGAGGCGGGGGGGAGTAAGAAGAAACTCTACCTCCCCGCACTGGGGAGGAGAAAAAGAGGAAAGCCGCCCCGGAGGAGGAGGCTGGGACATCCAAGAAAGGGAAGGTGTCCCTTTCGGACTACTCCGCCACGGCCCCCATAGCAAGGAGGGGTGGCTGCCCAGGGGGAAGCCCCTAGAGCGATCGTAAGTATCCGCACTCTATCGTGACTTTACTTCATAGTCTTTTTTATAACACTGAACATATATGCAGTCCGGCCAGGGCTCATCCCGAGGTATCGTCTTTGGACGGATCCCTGAGCGATTCAGCGATGAACTCGCTCCCGATGGCCACTATGTCTCAGCCCGCGGATGACATGGAGGTGTTGTCCCGAAGGCTCCCAGAGCGGGGGGAGGTGACTCTAGAGACGTCCCAAGGCGAAACTCCAGATGTCGGACATGCGGGGTTCAAGATCCCCACGGATCGTGTCGATGAGAGCCGCGGTAGGCCGGCCTATTAGCCAAACACTGTTCCAGAACCTCCAACGGTTCCGGACTTAGGCGGGCAGCCCCTCGTTAGGGAGGGCGAGCCGTCCGTGCTGAGGACTTCCGTTACGCCCGAGGCGTCGGATGATCTGCTGGAAGCGCTTTGCGGCGCTTCCATGGATTAAGAGCACCGTACTCTTATGAGTGCGGTGATTCAGAAGGTTTTGTCCGCCAAGAGCAGACTAACCGAAGCTTGCACTAGCCTCCTGACAGGCTTTGAGGTAAGTGACCAAAATGTATGAAATTACCACCCGATAGGTAGTAGCCCCTGATACTCTATTTGGTGTTCGGAAAGAAAAGCCAAACGGAGGGTCAAATATAATTCGCAGGAGTCTAATAATAAGTGTGCATGTGAATAAGCAGGCTGTGCTGCTTGCCGCTGTTGTCCGCACAACCGAGGTCGCCGGACTAAACCGGGACCTGGAGCAGGCGCAGGGAGAGCTAGACCTCACGAGGAGGCAGCTCGAAGAGAACAAAGGTGAGTGATTCCTCGCTCTCATACAATGAAGGATAGATAAAATTGGTTAGTCTAACGACGAAGCGTCGTGACTGTGTAACAGGGGCCACCACCGAAGTGACGTCCCTGAAGAAGGCACTGTCCGAGGCCGAAGACAAGGCGGCCTTGGAATGCAAGGAGCGCGAAAAGCAAGATGCTAGAGTGGGCGAGGTACAGCAAGAGCTCCAGGACCTCGGCAAGAAATTCGAGTCCGTGGAGCATGATCTGAAGACGAAAGAGGCCGAGCTTGCAAAGGCCCTTGCGAGTATGAAAGATGCCAAGGCCGAAGCCGACAAGGCACAACAGGAAATCCAGGCGGCCAAAAAGATAGCGGCGGGTAAGACATTCTTTATGCAAAGCAAACATGTGGAGGAGGCGTTTCTTTTACTTACCCGAATTCGGAGCTCTCCAGGGGCAGTCGAAGATCTGCCATGCAGTGTCTCAGACGCCGCGGAGTTCTACCGTGCCGAGGAGGGGAGCTCCACAGAGAAGTTGTTCTGGTCCCGGTATTCTAGGGCCGAACACCCAATGCCTCTGAGTGACCAACTGAAGCAGTTGGTCGAACTCCACAGGGCGGCCGAAGTGGCTATGAAAGACTTCATAGTCCGGATGTGGCCTGGTGAGCCCCTGCCCACTAGCTACTTCGGCCTGATCAAGCGGATGGTGAATGCCTATCCGCGGCTTGAAGTTATCAAATGATTCGTTTGCATTGAGGGTGCCCGCCGGGCCTTTGCCCGCGCGAAGGTGCATTGGGGCAAGCTGGACGCAGAGAAGCTGGTGAAGGACGGGCAGCCGGAGGGCAAGGCGCATCGCTATCCTGAGAAGTACTATGATGGCGTTATGAAGGGCGCTCGTCTCGTGGCCGATGAATGTACCAAGGACAAGATCTTTGACTAAATGTATCTCTGCCGTTGTTGTAATTTAAAGACGAAGTTACTTGTGCTATGTAGCACTGTTTGATTTAAAATATTACCTTCTGTGCGGCTATTTATAGAATTCTAAAAGTAGGCCAGTCGACGGCTTCCGCCCCCACGTAACTAGTACCGGGGTGTTCCTGGAAAAACCCGGATACTCTTTATCCAAATTTTTGGTCCCTTAAGGAGGTATCTGGCGTAGCGAACAAGGCAATCGGACTATGCGGCTTTATAACTTTCACTTAGCCATAGAAGTCTATAATTTTAAATTTCGGCGAAGCCCCTAGAATTCGGAGGGCCGAGTTGTGGCGCTATATATGCCTAAATCGGCGAAGTCGATTCCTCGCCTAAAGCGGAAAAATCTTTAAGGATTTTAAGACCTCTCGAACAGCGACCAGCTCTCGCCGCATCATGCCGGTCAGTTTTCGGCTTTCTCTACTGAGGTGCTCGTCCGGAAGAACCGGGACACAATCACAGTAGTTCTCCCTGCGCTACCTTAGCTGATATAAAAGAACGTAAGGTACCAAAACAAGGGAGTCGGGCTAACCCAACTACATGATTCGGAGCTGATGATAGTGCTATAAGTTCGGGGTGTCGCACTGTTGAAAGTGTTTGGACTTTACTTGCCGTATTACGGGGCGCCATAAGAAGCCCCTGGCAAACTGACCGTACCAAGGTATACGGATGCAATATCGAATAAACATTTGTAAGAAAAAATGCTCAAATAAGAATAATAAGTTGATGCTATATATGATCTCCCATTGATGAATAATACGTTTAAGCGTATGTTTACAATGAATGCATTAAGCGGAGATAAGTAGGACTATTTTACATGTCCTATCCAGGGGCAGGCCGCGTACAGGTATATAAAATAGGTATAGATAGATTTCACCTAGGTATTTCCTTCTGTGCGCAAAGCCTATTGCCTCCTTGGTTTTCTCCCCTGTATAAGTCCAACAATTCGGCTCTTCTGAAGTGGCTGCCCTAAGGCAGTGTCCTGAAAAATAAAAGGGGAGGGTTATGAAAGTATGTTGCGGTGATACCGCACTGTTGACTGAGTCACTGCTCCGCCTTCGCCTGTGCCCATGGTATTTTGAGTGCGTAATTGTGTACGCATGGCACGAATGCTGCTTTGATGGGGCTTGAGTGGAGGCCGGACTGCTAGTCGCGCTCTTGGCATGCTTGGTGATCCTGTTGCGGGGTGCTCCGGACTCGCTTGATGGTGCTCGAAGTTGTTGTCGTCGGATTGGTGGTTTGTCGGAGGAGGCCGCATTGTACTTTTGCTGCGAGGGCTGCAGTATGCTCTTCTGTTCGGAGAGAGCGGTCCATGTTTCCGTTGACTGTTATGACCCCGTGCGGTCCTGGCATCTTGAGCTTGAGGTATGCATAGTGTGGTAGCGCATTGAATCTAGCGAATGCGGTTCGTCCGAGAAGGGCGTGGTAACCACTACGGAAAGGGACGATATCGAAGATTAACTCTTCGCTTCGGAAGTTATCCGGAGATCCGAAGACCACTTCCAATGTTATAGAGCCCGTACAACGGGCCTCTACTCCAGGAATTACACCTTTAAAGGTGGTTTTGGTGGGCTTGATCCTTGAAGGGTCGATGCCCATTTTGTGCACTGTGTCCTGATAAAGCAGGTTCAGGCTGCTGCCGCCGTCCATAAGGACTCGCGTGAGGTGGAATCCGTCGATGATTGGGTCTAGGACCAATGCGGCTGAGCCGCCATGACGGATGCTAGTAGGGTGATCCCTACGATCAAAGGTGATCGGACGAATTTGGGGGCGACTGGCTCCATCGCATAGACGTCCCGTAGTGCTCGTTTTCGTTCCCGCTTGGGAATGTGAGTGGCCTAGATCATGTTGACCGTTTTCACCTGGGGGGAAATTTCTTCTGTCCCCCCGTGTTCGGACGTCGGGGCTCTTCATCATCGTCGTTGTGCAGCCCCTTGTCCTTGTTTTCGGCGTTTATTTTGCCAGCCTATTTGAACACCCAGGAGTCTCCATTGGTGTGGTTGGCTGGCTTGTCTGGGGTGCCATGAATTTGGCACGAGTGCTCCAGGTCCACACATGACGGTCCCTGATTGTTTCTTTTGAACGGCTTCTTCCGCTGACCGAATTTGGATCCGCCGAATCCGGCGTTGACTGTCGTGTCTTCGGTGTTGTCGTCGTTGTTCCGTCGCTTGTGTCTGTTGCACCGTGGCTTGCCGTTATTGTCACGAACGTCCGAGGTGCCAGAATGTGGCGTGGTGCTGCTGCGAGCCAACCAGCTGTCCTCGCCCGCGCAGAAACGGGTCATTAGTGTTGTGAGAGCTGCCATGGACTTGGGTTTTTCCTGGCCGAGGTGTCGGGCGAGCCACTCGTCACAGATATTATGCTTAAAAGCCGCCAGGGCTTCAGCGTCCGAACAGTCGACTATTTGGTTCTTTTTAGTTAGGAACCGAGTCCAGAATTTCCTGGCTGACTCTCCGGGCTGTTGGGTAATGTGGCTCAAGTCATCGGCGTCCAATGGTCGCACATATGTGCCCTAGAAGTTGTCGAGGAACGCGACTTCCAGGTTTTCCCAACTGTCAATGGAATTTGCTGGCAGGCTGTTTAGCCAGTGCCGGGCGGGTCCTTTGAGCTTAAGGGAAAGATACTTGATGGCGTGTAGATCGTCTCCGCGGGCCATGTGAATGTGGAGAAGGAAATATTCGATCCATACTGCGGGGTCTGTTGTGCCATCGTATGATTCGATGTTTACGGGTTTGAACCCTTCTGGGAATTCATGATCCATCACTTCATCAGTGAAGCAGAGGGGGTGTGCGGCGCCTCTGTGCCGGGCTATGTGGCTGTGCAGTTCGAATTGGTCTGGGTTGCTATGTTCGGGACGGCCGGACTTGTTAATAGTGTATCCAGCGCGACGGTCATCGTCGCGTGCTAGGGTGCACCCCCGTGATCCGTAGATCGATCTTGGCTGTCCTGCTTTGTTTTCCAGTATGTCTTGCAGATCCTCCCTATTGCCCCGGGCCGTAGTGTGTTGGTGTGGGGGTGCGGGCTGGTATTCGGGCTGATATGCCGTTTTATCCCAGCCACGGGGTGGCCGGTCAGCCGTGTGGCGCTCGAGTCCGTATTCCTCGGCTGCCAGGACTTCAGTCCATCTATCTGTGAGCAGGTCTTGATCAGCCTGGAGTTGCTGCTGCTTCCTTTTCAGGCTCTTTGCAGTGGCCATAAGCCGACGCTTGAAGCGCTCCTGCTCCACGGGATCCTCAGGCACGCCAAACTCGTCATCGCTGAGGCTATCTCGTCTTCCGAGGGGGGCATGTAGTGATCCTCCTCTGGATATCCGTCTGTCGCCTGTTCGCCTGGGCTGACCCGCTCATCTTCCCGCTCGCCTTGCTCGAAGGCGGGCTGATCAGGGTTGTATTCCTCTTCGGCACCATCCAGATTGTTTTCGTCTCCTGGGTCGGTATTGCTGTGGCGGGGCTTGGAGCGGCGTCAACGACGCCCATGCTTTGTTTTTCTCCCTGAGGGGTTATCCTCCGTTGCCTCATTGCCATTAGTTTCCTTTGGAGTGTCCACCATATATATATCGTATCAAGAGGTGGCTGTCCACCGCCCCGTGAGCGGTGGTTCCTGTTCTTCTCCTGCCTCATCGTCCATACCGTCGATGTCTTCGGAGTCGAAGTCAAGCACGTCGGTTAGATCATCGACCGTGGCAATAAAGTGGGTGGTGGGTGGGCATCGAATTCCTTCGTCGTCTGCTTCCCACTCGAGCCAGACATAGCTCGGCCGAGAGCCTCCTGACAAAGAGAGAGACTTTAATGAGTTCAGCATATCGCCAAAGGGCGAGTGCTGGAAGATATCCACAGCGGTAAACTCCATTACCGGAGCCCAACCAGGCTCGGCGGGCTCGGGAGCGCGCGGACTGGAACCTACAACCGGATACTTGTCCGGGGGTCCGGAGTCACAGGCTTCCACAGAGGTGAGACCTGTGTTCGGCTCCACGGCCGATGAGTGTGCGGCCTGTGGGGTGGGGTCCATCCATCCATCCTTAGGCAACGCAGCTTGCTCCGGATTTAGGTCCGGGGCTACTGCAGGGGTGATATCCCGAGCATTATCCGATAGCAGGTCTAAGCCGTGCTCATCGTGACTGTTCGGTGCTCCTGGCACAGGCCCGAATCCGTCGAAGATCAAGTCTCCGTGAATGTCCGCCATGTAGTTCAGGTTTCCGAACCTGATCTGGTGGCCAGGGGCGTAGCTGTCGATCTGCTCCAAATGGCCAAGCGAATTGGCCCGCAGTGCAAAGCCGCCGAACACAAAGATCTGTCTGGGGAGAAAAGTTTCACCCTGGGCCGTGTCGTTGACGATGATTGAAGGAGCCATCGAGCCTTGCAGCGACGACACAGAGGAACTCTCAATTAAAGCAACAATGTCGGTGTCAAAACCGGCAGATCTCGGATATGGGGTCCTGATCTGTGCGTCTTAGGCTGATGGTAATGATACGTCCATTTTGCATCATGCTTTTATGTCGATATTTATTGCATTATGGGCTGTTATTTTACGTTATGTCACAATACTTATGGCTATTCTCTCTTATTTTACAAGGTTTACATGAAGAGGGAGAATACCGGCAGCTGGAATTCTAGGCTGGAAAAGGAGCAAATATTGAAGGACTATTCTGCGCAACTCCAAAAGTCTTGAAACTCCACGGAATACCTTAGAATAAATAAATAAAAATCCTTGCAAAAGATGAAGACCAGGGGGCCCACACCCTGCTCACGAGGGTGGGGGGCGCCCCCCCTGGGCGCGCCCCCCTACCTCGTGGGCCCCCTGGTGGCTCTCCAACGCCCATCTTCTCCCATATGAAGTCTTTTGATGAGAAAAAAATAGAGCATAACCTTTCGGGACGAGACTCCGCCGCCACGAGGCGGAACCTTGGCGGAACCAATCTAGGGCTCCGGCAGAGCTGTTCTGCCAGGGACACTTCCCTCCGGGAGGGGGAAATCATCACCATCGTCATCACCAACGCTCCTCTCATTGGGAGAGGGCAATCTCAATCAACATCTTCACCAGCACCATCTCATCTCCAAACCCTAGTTCATCTCTTGTATCCAATTCTTGTCTCCAAGTCCGGGATTGGTGCTAGTAGGTTGCTAGTAGTGTTGATTACTCCTTGTAGTTAATGCTAGTTGGTTTATTTGGTGGAAGATCATATGTTCAGATCCTTTATGCACATTATTACCCTCGATTATGAACATGAATATGCTTTGTGAGTACTTATGTTTGTTCACGAGGACAAGGGAGAAGTCTTGCTATTAGTAGTCATGTGAATTTGGTATTCGCTTCGATATTTTGATAAGATGTATGTTGTCTAAACTCTAGTGGTGTTATGTGAGCGTCGACTACATAACACTTCACCATTATTTGGGCCTAGAGGAAGGCATTGGGAAGTAATAAGTAGATGATGGGTTGCTAGAGTGATGAAGCTTAAACCCTAGTTTATGCGTTGCTTCGTAAGGGCTGATTTGGATCCATATGTTTCATGCTATGGTTAGGTTTACCTTAATACTTTTGTTGTAGTTGCGGATGCTTGCAATAGAGTTAATCATAAGTGGGATGCTTGTCCAAGTAAGGGCAGTACCCAAGCACCGGTCCACCCACATATCAAATTATCAAAGTACCAAACGCGAATCATATGAGCGTGATGAAAACTAGCTTGACGATATTCCCATGTGTCCTCGGGAGCGCTTTTCCTATTATAAGAGTTCGTCCAGGCTTGTCCTTTGCTACAAAAAGGATTGGGCCACCTTGCTGCACTTTATTTACTTTAGTTACTTGTTGCTCGTTACCATTTATCTTATCACAAAACTATCTGTTACCACTTATTTCAAGATTTGCAGAGAATACCTTCTTTGAAAACCGCTTATCATTTCATTCGCTCCTCGTTGGGTTCGACACTCTTACTTATCGAAAGGACTACGATAGATCCCCTATACTTGTGGGTCATCAGGTAACAGGAAGCAAGGGACACAATGTTTACCCAGGTTTGGGCCCTCTCGATGGAGGTAAAACCCTACTTCCTGCTTGATTAATATTGAAGATATGAGTAGTACAAGAGTAGATCTACCACGAGATCGTAGAGGCTAAACCCTAGAAGCTAGCCTATGATCAGCCTTCTAAGGACCAACCTCTCCGGTTTCTATAGACACCGGAGAGGGCTAGGGTTTACACGGAGTCGGTTACAAGGAAGGAAATATAATATCCGAATTGCCAAGCTTGTCTTCCACACAAAGGAGAGTCCCATCCGGACACGGGACGGAGTCTTGAGTCTTGTATCTTCACGCCCCAATAGTCCGGACGATGTATATAGTCTGGCTGTCCAGATACCCCCTAATCCAGGACTCCCTCACCACCCACGCGTTTTTGCTGACCAACCCGAATCTCGAGGGCAAAATTCACCTTAAGGGGGGTAGGTTTGTAACATCCCAATTTTAAATTTGGATGTTATACATAGATCATTCATATGCATCCATGATTTATTGCATTTTGTTTAGTTTTGTTTGCATTTTGATCCAAGAGGCCTTAAACAACTCAAGGACCAATTCGAGAGAGTTGGAGGTTTCACAAAAATTCAATCTTGATTGATCAAAATCTGGTAATCGGATCAAATTGTTTTTCAAAATTCCTTTTCCAAATATTTTAAAAATAATGAGAGAAGATAATATGACTTCTTTAAATCAGTAGAAAAATATTCGAAATAGAATTTTGAATTTTTGAGAGTTTATTGGATTTTCTTCGCTAGTTTATTTATTAGTTAGCTAAGTAACTAAAATTGTAATGTTTGTTTTTAGTTTAGGCATTTAAGTCCAAAAACATGTTCACGAGGTCACTAATAAGGCCATTTAGCTACATGAATTTTTTTAGAATTTTTAGGCTTATATTTATATTTATTTTCGTGCATTTTTGCCTCTGGAAAATTGGTTTAAAAAAAGCCTGGCCCGAACTGGGGCCGCCCAGCTCGGGCCAGTCATGCGCCCACCAAGATCGCCTCGCCACCACGGCTCGGGATAAAGTCCCGAGCGGATCCGCACCGCGCCGCCACCGGACTCTGATATGTCTCCAACGTATCTAGAATTTCTGATTGTTCCATGCTATTATATTACCCGTTTTGGATGTTTAAGGGCTTTACTTTACACTTTTATATCATTTTTGGGACTAACCTACTAACTGAAGGCCCAGCCCGAATTGCTATTTTTTTTGCCTATTTCGGTGTTTCGAAGAAAAGGAATATCAAACGGGATGAAACCTTCGGGAGTGATCTTTTTGGAACAAATGCAAACCAGGAGACTTGGAGTGGACGTCAAGAAGTAAACGAGGCGGCCATGAGGGTGCCCGGCGCGCCCTAGGGGGTGGGCGCGCCCCCACCCTCATGGGCCCCTCGTGGCTCCACCGACCTACTTCTTCCTCCTATATATATCCACGTACCCCGAGAACATCCAGGAGCACCACGAAAAACTGTTTCCACCGCTGCAACCTTCTGTATCCGCGAGATCCCATCTTGGAGCCTTCACCGGCACTCCGCCGGAGGGGGAATCAACCACGGAGGGCTTTGATGACCCACAAGTATAGGGGATCTATCGTAGTTATTTCGATAAGTAAGAGTGTCGAACCCAACGAGGAGCAGAAGGAAATGACAAGCGGTTTTCAGTAAGGTTTTCTCTGCAAGCACTGAAATTGTAGGTAACAGATAGCTTTGTGATAAGATAAATTGTAACGAGTAGCAAGCAATGAAAGTAAATAAAGTGCAGCAAGGTGGCCCAATCCTTTTTGTAGCAAAGGACAAGCCTGGACAATTTCTTATAATGAGAAAAGAGCTCCCGAGGACACACGGGAATTATCGTCAAGCTAGTTTTCATCACGCTCATATGATTCGCGTTCGGTACTTTAATAATTTGATATGTGGGTGGACCGGTGCTTGGGTATTGCCCTTACTTGGACAAACATCTCACTTATGATTAACCCCTATTGCAAGCATCCGCAACTACAAAAGAAGTATTAAGGTAAACCTAACCACAACATTAGACATATGGATCCAAATCAGCCCCTTACGAAGCAACACATAAACTCGGGTCTAAGCTTCTGTCACTCTAGCAACCCATCATCTATTTATTACTTCCCAATGCCTTCCTCTAGGCCCAAATAATGGTGAAGTGTTATGTGGTCGACATTCACATAACACCACTTGAGGAAAGACAACATACATCTCATCAAAATATCGAACGAATACCAAATTCACATGACTACTAATAGAAAGACTTCACCCATGTCCTCGGGAACAAATGTAACTACTCACAAAGCATATTCTTGTTCATAATGAGAGGAGTAATTATATGCATTAAGGATCTGAACATATGGTCTCCCACCGAGTAAACCAATTAGCATCAAGTACAAGGAGTAATCAACACTACTAGCAACCCACAAGTACCAATTTGTGGTTTTGATACAAGATTGGATACAAGAGATGAACTAGGGTTTTGAGAGGAGATGGTGCTGGTGAATATGTTGATGGAGATTGACCCCCTCCCGATGAGAGGATCATTTGTGATGACGATGGTGATGATTTCCCCCTCCCGGAGGGAAGTTTCCCCGGCAGAACAGCTCTGCCGGAGCCCTAGATTGGTTCCGCCAAGGTTCCGCCTCGTGGTGGCGGAATTTCGTCCCGTAAGCTTGCCTCAGATTTTTTTTTCAGGGTAAAAGCCTTCATATGGCAGAAGATGGGCACCGGAGGGCCACCAGGGGGCCCAGGAGACAGGCGCGCCCGGTGGGGGGCGCGCCCACCCTCCTGGCCAGGGTGTGGGCCCCCTCTGGTGTTTTCTTCGCTCAATAATTCTTATTAATTCCAAAATTGACTTCTGTGGAGTTTTAGGATTTTTGGAGCTATGCAGAATAGGTTTCCAATATTTGCTCCTTTTCCACCGAATTCCATTGCAAGCATTCCCCTCTTCATGGTAAACCTTGTAAAATAAGAGTAGCCATAAGTATTGAGACATAGTGTGTAATAACAGCCCATAATGCAATAAATATTGATATAAAAGCATGATGCGAAATGGACGTATCAACTCCCCCAAGCTTAGACCTCGCTTGTCCTCAAGCGGAAGCCGAAATCGAAAAATATGTCCACATGTTTAGAGATAGAGGTGTCGATAAAAATAAAATACGGACATGAGGGCATCATGATCATTCTTATGACAGCAACATATATAGATTTTGTCATATGATTTCTTATGCTCAAGTAACAATCAATTCACAATGTCAAGTATGGTTCAAAAATTTCATTGAGAACTAACAAACTATAATCTCAGTCATTGAAGCAATTGCAATTTATCATAACATCAGAAATAGTCAAGAATAGAGCTTTTCAGCAAGTCCACATACTTAACTATCATATAGTCTTCTACAATTGCTAACACTCACGTAGTACTTGTGGTTATTGAGTTTCAACCGGACACTGAGAAAGATAGGGGCTTATTGTGTTGCCTCCCAACGTATTCACCTTTGGGTGATGTCAACAATAATAATTCATGCTAACTTACATCCAATTGGATATATATATATATATCAAGATCTTTCAAACACTAGGAGCTCGCCAAAGGATAAAATGAAAAAAGGGGAAAGGTGAAGATCACCTTGACTCCAGCATAAAGTAAAAACATAAAGTAAAAGATAGGCCCTTCGTAGAGGGAAGCAGAGGTTGTCATGTGCTTTTAGGGTTGGATGCACAAAATCTTAATACAAAAGAACGTCACTTTATATTGCCACTTGTATATGGACCTTTATTATGCAGTCTGTCGCTTTTATTGCTTCCATAACAAGATCATATAAAGCTTATTTTCTCCGCACTAATAAGTCATGCATATTTAAAGAGCAATTTTTATTGCTTGCAACATGACAACTTACTTGAAGGATCTTACTCAATCCATAGGTAGGTATGGTGGACTCTCATAGCAAAAACTGGGTTTAAGGATATTTGGAAGCACAAGTAGTATCTCTACTTGGTGCAAGGAATTTGGCTAGCATGAGGGGGAAAGGCAAGCTCAACATGTTGGGAAGATCAATGACAATATACTTTAACTGAGATGTGAGAAAACATAAACCATTACGTTGTCTTCCTTGTCCAACATCAACTCTTTTAGCATGTCATACTTAATGAGTGCTCACAATCATAAAAGATGTCCAAGATAGTATATTTGCATGTGAAAACCTCTCTTTCCTTATTACTTCCTATTAATTGCAATGATGACCAAAACTACGTTTGTCAACTCTCAACAACTTTTATACCTCATACTTTCTATGTGTGAAGTCGTTACTATCCATAAGATCAATATGAACTCTTTTATTCCTTTTATTCTTTCTACTTTCTCAAGATCATGGCAAGATAGCAAAGCCCTTGACTCAACACTAATCTTTATTATAGATAGCTCACGGACTCGATTACATAAAGAGATCACAAAGCAAAACTCAAAACTACTTGATACCAAAACTTCAATCTACTAGATCAAGATATCACTAAAAGGATTGAACTAAGTAAAACGGTAAAGATAGGAGTGTGATGGTGATACGATACCGGGGCACCTCCCCCAAGCTTGGAAGTTGCCAAGGGGAGTGCACATACCCATGTGATTATGTCCTCGGAGGTGGTGAAGTAGGAGTTGTTGATGATGTAGGCTTGTCGTCCATCTTCCAAGGCATAGGCTCATCATCATAGAAGGATGATCGAGTCTCCCGGATCCTTAACTGCAGCCAAACTCACCATCTTGAATCTATATTCATACTCACAGTTTTGGTTTTGCAGGTCATAGATCTGGGCTTCGAGGTGCTCGATTTTCTCTTGAAGCTTGAAGATGGTCTCCCCAATGACCTTGGCATCTAGCTTGTGGTTGTTGGTGAACTCCGTGAACATCATCTGGTTGGCGTTGAGTCCACGCTCCACCATCCCTTGGCACTTGAAAACTTGTTGCTCCATGGCTTCGAGCTTTGTCTCCACGCTTCCGGTACGCCTTGGTCCCTCCACATCGCGGATGTGTAGCACCCCCTCACGCATCTCAATGGTTTGAGGGTGTTGCAGCACCTCCGCGAGATAGGGGATGATAACCCTCTCGAGAAACTTGTCCTTGGGAGCGCTTGGAGACGTCATGATGCTCTAGATCTGTCAGAAAAACAGCTCGAAACGAAAATAGAGGATATTTGCGTGATACGGTGGTCAAAGCCTTCGGGAGATTATATAATGAATTTTTACCGACCAAAATACGTAACGTGCAAGAAAACAGAGTCCGGAAGGCACACGAGGTGGCCACGAGACAGGGGGCGCGCCCTCCACCCTCGTGGAGGCCTCGTGTCCTTCCCGGATTACTTCTTTCTTCCTAAAATTCTTAAATATTCCAAAACGGATAAAAATTGCCATTAGAATTGTTTTGGAGTCGGTTTACTTACCGTACCACATACCTATTCCTTTTTGGAGTCTGAAATGTTCTGGAAAGTGTCCCTTATGTATTCCTCTGGGGTTACGGTCTCAAAAATATTAGTTTCGACATTGATAGGATTACCTGAGATATAATGTTTAATTCTTTGACCGTTCACCACCCTCGGACCTGTGCCTTCGAAGTTGTTGATCTTTATGGCACCAGAACGATAGACCTCCTCGATAACGTAAGGACCTTCCCATTTAGAGAGAAGTTTTCCTGCAAAAAATCTTAAACGAGAGTTGAATAATAACACATAATCACCTAGGTTAAACTCACGCTTTTGTATCCTTTTGTCATGCCAGCGTTTGACTTTTTCTTTGAATAGCTTGGCATTCTCATAGGCTTGGGTTCTCCATTCATCAAGTGAGCTAATGTCAAATAACCTCTTCTCACCGGCAAGTTTGAAGTCATAGTTGAGCTCTTTAATAGCCCAATATGCTTTATGTTCAAGTTCTAGAGGTAAGTGACATGCTTTTCCATAAACCATCTTATACGGAGACATACCCATAGGATTTTTATATGCAGTTCTATAGGCCCATAATGCATCATCAAGTTTTTTGGACTAGTTCTTTCTAGATCTATTGACAGTCTTTTGCAAAATTAATTTGAGCTCTCTATTGCTCAACTCTACTTGACCACTAGGCTGCGGGTGATAAGGAGATGTGATTCTATGATTAACATCATACTTAGCAAGCATCTTACGGAAAGCACCATGAATAAAATGTGAACCACCATCGGTCATAAGATATCTAGGGACTCCAAACCTCAGAAAAATAACTTCTTTAAGCATTTTAATAGAAGTGTTATGATCAGCACTACTAGTTGGAATAGCGTCTACCCACTTAGTAACGTAATCAACAGCAACTAAAATATGTGTGTAACCATTAGAGGCAGGAAAAGGTCCCATATAATAAAAGCCCCAAACATCAAATTGTTCAATAACAAGAGAATAATTCATAGGCATTTCTTGACATCTACTAATATTACCAACTCTTTGACATTCATACAACACAAGACAAACTTACGAGCATCTTTGAAGAGAGAAGGCCAATAAAAACCGGATTGCAATACCTTATGTGCATTTCTATCTCCAGCGTGGTGTCCTCCATATGATTCAGAGTGACACTTGCATAGGATCTGTTCCTATTCATGCTCGGGTACACAACGTCTAATAACACCATCTACTCCTTCTTTATAAAGGTGTGGGTCATCCCAGAAGTAATGTCTTAAATCATAAAACAACTTTTTCTTTTGCTGGTATGTGAAACTAGGTGGTATAAATTTAGCAACAATGTAATTAGCATAATTAGCATACCAAGGAGCAGTACGAGAAGCATTAACGACCGCCAATTGTTCGTCAGGAAAGCTATCATCAATAGGCACTGGGTCATCAAGAACATTCTCTAACATAGACAAGTTGTCTGCAACGGGGTTCTCAGCTCCCTTTCTATCAACAATATGAAAATTAAATTCTTGGAGCAAGAGAACCCATCTAATGAGTCTAGGCTTAGCATCTTTCTTTTCCATAAGATATTTAATGGCAGCATGATCAGTGTGAATAGTAAATTTGGAATCAACAATATAAGGTCTAAACTTATCACAAGCAAACACAACTACTAAGAATTCTTTCTCAGTGGTAGCATAATTTCTCTGGGCAGTATCAAGGGTTTTAGTAGCATACTGGGTAACATTCAATTTCTTATCAACTCTTTGCCCTAGAACAGCACCTACAGCATAATCACTAGCATCACACATAATTTCAAAGGGTAAATTCCAATCAGGTGGCTGAACAATAGGTGCAGTGATCAAAGCTTTCTTAAGTATTTCAAATGCTTTTACACAATCATCATCAAAGACAAAAGGAATATCTTTTTGCAATAAATTAGTCAGAGGTCTAGAGATTTTAGAAAAGTCCTTAATGAACCTCCTATAAAAACCGGCATGACCAAGTAAACTTCTTATACCTTTTATTTCCTTGGGACTTGGCATCTTTTCAATAGCATCAACTTTAGCTTTATCAACTTCAATACCTCTCTCAGAAATCTTATGCCCCAGGACAATGCCTTCATTAACCATAAAGTGGCACTTTTCCCAATTCAGTACGAGACTAGTGTCTTCACATCTCTGCAAAACTCGATCAAGGTTGCTCAAGCAATCATCAAAAGAGGATCCATAAACGGAGAAATCATCCATGAATACCTCACAAATCTTTTCACAAAAGTCAGAGAATATAGCCATCATGCATCTTTGAAAGGTAGCAAGTGCATTACATAAACCAAAAGGCATATGTCTATAAGCAAAAGTATCGAAAGGGCAAGTAAAAGTAGTTTTTGATTGATCTTCCGCTGACACAGGTATTTGAGAGAAACTAGAATAACCATCTAGAAAGCAAAAATGTGTGTGTTTGGATAGTCTTTCTAGCATTTGATCAATAAAAGGTAAAAGGTAATGATCTTTCTTAGTAGCTTTATTTAATTTATGGAAATCAATTACCATCCTATAACCTGTAATAATTCTTTGCGGGATCAATTCATCTTTATCATTAGGAACGACAGTAAAACCTCCCTTTTTAGGAACGCAATGGACAGGACTTACCCAATCACTATCAGCAACAGGATAAATTATACCTGCCTCAAGGAGCTTTAGTATCTCCTTTCTTACCACTTCTTTCATCGTGGGATTCAGTCGTCGTTGAGGATCCCTAACTGGTTTGGCGTCTTTTTCCACATTTATTTTGTGTTGGCATAGAGTGGGACTAATGCCCTTAAGATCATCCAGAGTATATCCAATAGCAGCACAATGCTTCTTCAGAGTTTTCAATAATCTTTCTTCTTCTTGCTCTGAAAGGTTAGCACTAATAATAACAGGATATATTTTCTTTTCATCAAGATAAGCATACTTAAGATTATTAGGTAATGGTTTGAGCTCAAACACGGGATCACCCTTGGGTGGAGGGGGGTCCCCTAGAATTTCAACGGGTAGGTTGTGTTTCAGAATAGGTCCTTGTTGAAGGAACACTTCATCTATTTCCCTTCTTTCATTCATAAACATATATCATTTTCATGGTCTAGCAAATATTGTTCTAACGGGTCAGTAGGAGGCACGGCAATAGAAGCAAGACCAATAATCTCATCTTTACTAGGTGATTCTTTATCACGGGGTTGTGTACGAAACTTAGCAAAATTAAACTCATGAGACATATCCCCTAGGCCAATTGCAACAACATCCTTTTTGCAATCAATCCTAGCATTAACAGTATTCAAGAAGGGTCTTCCAAAAATAATGGGACAAAAGTCATCTTGTGGGGAACTAAGAACAAGAAAATCAGCAGGACATTTAACCTTCCCACACAAGACTTCAACACCTCTAACAATCCCAACTGGTGAAATAGTATCTCTATTGGCAAGCTTGATAGTAACATCAATACCTTCCAATTAAGCGGGTGCAATATCATGCATAATTTCTTTATATAAGTCATAGGGTATTGCACTAGACCTAGCACCCATATCACAGAAGCCATGATAACAATGATCTCCTATTTTAACAGAAATAACAGGCATGCCTACAACAGGTCTATGTATCTTAGTATCTCGTCTAGCAATATTAGCAGTCTTACCACAGAAATAAATAACATGCCCATCTAAATTATAATCCAAGAGATCTTTAACCATAGCAATACTAGGTTCAACTTTGATTTGCTCAGGAGGTGTATAAGTCCTAATATTACTCTTATGAACAATAGTCGAAGTTTTAGCATGATCCTTTATCCTAACAGGAAAAGGAGGTTTCTCAACATAAGTAGTAGGAACAATAGGATCACTATAAGTGACAGTCTTTCTTCAACTATAATAGGTGCAACTACTTTTACTTTAATGGAAGGATTATATTTAAACCACTTCTCCTTAGGGAGATCAACGTGAGTAGCAAAAGATTCACAAAAAGCAGCTACTATCTCAGAGTCAAGTCCATGCTTAGCGCTAAATCCACGAAAAGCATCGGTATCCATAAAAGATTTAACACAATCAAACTTAGGTGTTATACCTGACTCCTTACCATCGTCGTAACCCCAATCTTTAGAGTTGCATTTAATTATTTCCAATAAATCCCATTTGAATTCAATAGTCTTCAGCATATAAGAACCAGCGCCGGAAGTATCGAGCATGTTGCAATCATTGGAGAAAGTCGAGCATAAAATTTTTGAATAATCATTTCTCTGGAGAGCTCATGATTGGGGCATGAATATAACATTGACTTAAGCCTCGCCCAAGCTTGAGCGATGCTTTCTCCTTCGCAAGGCCAGAAATTATATATGTAATTACGATCACGACGAACAAGATGCATAGGATAGAACTTCTGGTAAAATTCCAACTTCAATCATTTATAATTCCAAGATCCCGTATCATCACATAGCCTATACCATGTCAATGCATCTCCCTTCAAAGATAAAGGGAAGACCTTCCTTTTGACAACATCATCAGGAATACCTGCAAGCTTAAATAATCCGCAAACTTCATCCACAAAGATAAGGTGTAAATCGGGATGCAATGTTCCATCTTCTGCAAAGGGATTAGCTAGCAGTTTCTCTATCATACCCGAAGGAATCTCAAAGTAAATATTTTCAGTAGGTTCAGTAGGTTGAAGAGCAACTCTTTGCTCTTCTAGTCAGGGTGAACATACCCCGAACAAGCCCCTCAAAGGATTAGTTTCCATAGTAACAAGTGACAGAAAATTTCAGCACACTATATAAATGTTTCCTTACCAAGTTCCACTCACCAAAGGTGCTTCACTCCCCGGCAACGGCGCCAGAAAAGAGTCTTGATGACCCACAAGTATAGGGGATCTATCGTGGTCCTTTAGATAAGTAAGTGTGTCGAACCCAACGAGGAGCAGAAGGAAATGACAAGCGATTTTCAGTAAGGTTTCTCTGCAAGCACTGAAATTGTAGGTAACAGATAGTTTTGTGATAAGATAAATTGTAACGAGTAACAAGCAATGAAAGTAAATAAAGTGCAGCAAGGTGGAACAATCCTTTTTGTAGCAAAGGACAAGCCTGGACAATTTCTTATAATGAGAAAAGAGCTCCCGAGGACACATGGGAATTATCATAAAGCTAGTTTTCATCACGCTCATATGATTCACGTTCGGTACTTTGATAATTTGATATGTGGGTGGACCGGTGCTTGGGTACTACCCTTACTTGGACAAGCATCCCACTTATGATTAACCCCTATTGCAAGCATCCGCAACTACAAAAGAAGTATTAAGATAAACCTAACCATAGCATTAGACATATGGATCCAAATCAGCCCCTTACGAAGCAACGCATAAACTAGGGTCTAAGCTTCTGTCACTCTAGCAACCCATCATCTACTTATTACTTCCCAATGCCTTCCTCTAGGCCCAAATAATGGTGAAGTGTCATGTAGTCGACGTTCACATAACACCACTAGAGGAAAGACAACATACATCTCATTAAAATATCGAACGAATACCAAATTCACATGACTACTAATAGCAAGACTTCACCCATGTCCTCAGGAACAAATGTAACTACTCACAAAGCATATTCATGTTCATAATCAGAGGAGTAATTATATGCATTAAGGATCTGAACATATGATCTTCCACCGAGTAAACCAATTAGCATCAACTACAAGGAGTAATCAACACTACTAGCAACCCACAAGTACCAATTTGTGGTTTTGATACAAGATTGGATACAAGAGATGAACTAAGGTTTTGAGAGGAGATGTTGCTGGTGAAGATGTTGATGGAGATTGACCCCCTCTCGATGAGAGGATCGTTGGTGATGACGATGGTGATGATTTCCCCCTCCCGGAAGGAAGTTTCCCCGGTAGAACAGCTCTGCCGGAGCCCTAGATTGGTTCCGCCAAGGTTCCGCCTCGTGGAGGCGGAGTTTCGTCCCGTAAGCTTGCCTCTAATTTTTTTCAGGGTAAAAGCCTTCATATAGCAGAAGATGGGCACCGGAGGGCCACCAGGGGGCCCAGGAGATAGGGGCGTGCCCAGTAGGGGTGGGCGCACCCCCCACCCTCCTGGCCAGGGTGTGGGCCCCCTCTAGTGTTTTCTTCGCTCAATAATTCTTATTAATTCCAAAACTGACTTCCGTGGAGTTTCAGGATTTTTGGAGCTGTGCAGAATAGGTTTCAATATTTGCTCCTTTTCGGCACCAAATTCCATTGCCGGCATTCCCCCTCTTCATGGTAAACCTTGTAAAATAAGAGTAGCCATAAGTATTGAGACATAGTGTGTAATAACAGCCCAGAATGCAATAAATATTGATATAAAAGCATGATGCAAAATGGACGTATCACGCTTCTACATCAACACCATAGCCTCTCCGATGAGTTGTGAGTAGTTTACCACAGACCTTCGGGTCCATAGTTAGTAGCTAGATGGCTTCTTCTCTCTTTTTGAATCTCAATACAAAGTTCTCCTTGATCTTCTTGGAGATCTATTCGATGTAACTCTTTTTTGCGGTGTTTGTCGAGATCCGATGAATTTTGGGTTTATGATCAAGTTTATCTATGAGAAATATTTGAATCTCCTCTGAATTCTTTTATGTGTGATTAGTTATCTTTGCAAGTCTCTTTGAATTATCAGTTTGGTTTGGCCTACTAGATTGATCTTTCTTGCAATGGGAGAAGTGCTTAGCTTTGGGTTCAATCTTGCGGTATCCTTTCCCAGTGACAGCAGGGTAGCAAGGCACCTACTGTATTGTTGCCATCGAGGATAAAAAGATGGGGTTTATATCATATTGCTTGAGTTTATCCCTCTACATCATGTCATCTTTCTTAATGCGTTACTCTGTTCTTCATGAACTTAATACTCTAGATGCAGGCAGGAGTCGGTCGATGTGTGGAGTAATAGTAGTAGATGCAGAATCATTTCGGTCTACTTGTTGCGGACGTGATACCTATATACATGATCATGCCTAGATATTCTCATAACTATGCACTTTTCTATCAATTGCTCGACAGTAATTTGTTCACCCACCGTAATACTTATGCGATCTTGAGAGAAGCCACTAGTGAAACATATGGCCCCCGGGTCTATCTTTTATCATATAAGTCCCCGATCTATCTTTATTTGCAATATTTACTTTTCAACTATATTATAAAAATACCAAAAATATTTATCTTATCTTATTATCTCTATCAGATCTCACTTTCGCAAGTTACCGTGAAGGGATTGACAACCCCTTTATCGCATTGGTTGCGAGGTTCTTGTTTGTTTGTGTAGGTATGAGGGACTTTTGAGGAGCCTCCTACTGGATTGATACCTTGGTTCTGAAAAACTGAGGGAAATACTTACGCTACTTTGTTGCATCACCCTTTCCTCTTCAAGGGAAAACCAACGCAGTGCTTAAGAGGTAGCAGACTCCGGCTAGAGTCTGACTCCACCCCGCCGCCGCGTGACACCCTGCCCAAGTCGGAACCTCCAACCCCGCCTTTATATACGGGTACCCCCCCCCCCCCGGCCCCTCTCTCCTCATCTCGTTGCCGCCCGCCGCTAGCCGCAGCCGCCGCCGTCGAGTGCCGCCCACGTCGCCACCCTGCCGCCGCCTACACTGCTGCCACTGCCGCCGCGCCGCCCGTCGCCGACGCCCCGCCTCACCCGTTGCCGCCGCCATCGAAAACCGCGAGAACCGGTATAAAACTATCCCGGCACAATGTTTCGATCGTCAGCAAGGCAAGTTACACTTTGATCATACTCATATATACCCAGTTTTTACTATGCATTAGTTTTGCCCCTCAAATATTTGCATGAGTAGGATTGAGAACATGTGGTTTGGTTGTAGTACTTGAGGTAAGAACCTATTACATTTGATCACCCTGGGAATATACGTTGTGCTCATTTATTACTTAGCCATGCTCGTAGACGGGGATTGGATCGTGTTGTACATGGAAGTTGTGAGAGATAATAATTTTGGATAACATTAAGGTGGCAACTTTAATACACATCTGGGTGGGGTGGTTGGGGCACCTAGAGAGACGAGTGCTTGCCCATTGGGAAATCCCGGAGTACCCGTGTGATTTTTCCTCGGTTCGCCACTCAGGCTCAAAGGGATCATATGATATTTCATGTCTATAAACTTCCGTGTGCAGGCACAAGCCATTATGGGCTCTGGCATAGTTGAGTAAGTTGTGTGAGCTCTTAAAGAGGTGGACTAGCAGATGTAGGGGAAAGTAGGTGTACCGGTCTACCCAGAGCAGAGAGTTAATGCTTCGGAAAGACTATGACTCGATCTTCCGATCATGTATGCGGTTGAGTCTTGTGGGGAAAAGTGTGCAACCTCTGCAGAGTGTATAAACTAATCATAGTTAGCCGTGTCCCCGGTTATGGACATCTTGAGTATCTAGAAGTGGATATTATTGTTGATCTCATCACTCTTCAATAAATGAATTGGGTTTAATGATGATATTTGAGTAATGTTGGGATTTGAGTTGGAGGAACCATCTCAAATATTGGTATAAACTTTGTAGTAAATAAAATTTATTCCTTTGTTGTAGGAAAAAAATAGCTTTATGCAAAACATTAAACTTAGAGCCTCCACCAGCCAAATATGCATGTAGATATAGTTTTTTTGCATTCATTTGCTCTACAGCGTAACTCTGCCAACATATTCCATGTGCTGACCTACACGGCTGTAACGTCCCATGTTGCAGATTTTACCTACGAAGAATAAGGTGCGATAGGTCATTGTCATGCACTCAGATATGTCATTGGAGTTGATGGACTAATTTATCTTTGAAGCTTCCGCAGTTATTTAGTTTAGATGGCCTTCAGCCATTTTATTTGTGTAACAGATACTCTTTTTGAGGACCTCGATGCAATAAGGGTGTGATTGAACTCTGTTATAATTCCTTGAATACTGTGTGTGTCAGCATACCGATCCAGGGATGACACTTAAGCATAGAGACTTTGGTCCATTGGTATCGTGGTCGCTACAGGGGCGATCGGGTTCCCAGTCGCCGCCCCCCAGGTCGCCCCACGCCCTTTTGTAAATATTTTTAAAGACATAAACGGCCAAAATTCGGCAAACACGACATAGATTCGGCGATATTTGGGCGTTCCACAGTTTTTTTGCATATCGAAAACATAATCTACGGAAGAAGAAAAATTGTTGCTGGCGGGCCTATAGGCCAAAGAGCTTCCTGAAGGCGTCGTAGTCGCCGTCGTCGTCATCCTCCTTGTCCTTCTTCACTCCGCGGCCGTCCCTGCTGGAGCCCTGCCCGGGGTCGCCCTGGCGGACTGGTTTGGCCAGCGGCGGTGCGGCGTCGTTGATGTCCTCGAGGACGATGACGCCTCCCTCGTCGCAGCCACGGCAGCGAGCGGAGATCTCCTCTAGGGCGCGGCACTGGCGCTCCATCTCCAGCTGGGCCCAATCCTTCCGCGCCCACTTCTTGGCGGCATCGTCGTCGAGCGCGTCATCATACTCGCTCTTCATGGCAGCGAGCCTCGGCTCCGTCTTCGGCTTGACGAGGCGGGAGTTAGGAGCCGAGGAGGAGGCACGGCCGCCCTCGTTGATGACAAGGGCGGCGGCGCGGGTCCGCTGACCGAGCGGTGTTTCCACGGGCTCGGCCTTGACGCTGACGAGTGCCGGCGACCCGGAGGAGTGGGAGGAGGAATGGGAAGAGGAGGAGGAGGACCCGCCCAGCATGCGCCTCGGCAGCCATGGGCCGCCACTCTGGCGGGGCTGGGGCGATGAGGATGACGATGCGCGGGGGTCGCTGACTCAGCAGGCCCGCCATTCTTTCGCACCAAAAATGATTCCCTAATGCCCAGGAGCCCCTCAGCACATTGGGTTCGGCCTGGGTCCGCCGGCATCAGTTTCGGTCCTAATTGGCGAAAATTAGACTCATGGGGGTGCGACTGGGCCGTTTTTTCAGCGTCGGCCCTAAAAAATGCTTGTGGGTGTGTTGGGGTGCGTTTGGAGATGCTCTAAGATATGTGTTCTAGTGAAGTCGTTTCCTTTCCGGATATTTTTACTGTTGAAGAACCTTGTTTTTTTACCCGCGTTAAAGAACCCATTGTTCTTATGTTGTAAGAGATCATTTGTCTAGATATGGTCGTTATTGTAGTTTATCCATCGCTACTTTGATCACTACAGATTTTTTTGTTCTCGCCAAAGTATAACTTTGGTCTCGTATTACTTTGTTATTTGCCCATGTATTTAATTATGTAAGTCTATTCATATTAGTTGTGTGTATCCTAATTATGCGGACGTTGAATGTGTACTTGTTGAGTATCATTATTATTTATAGAGTATAGGATAGCATAGTATTTGTTCTACCTTGCCTTATACTCTAAAAAAGTCATGTACTCATTATATATACGCCTACGAGGCTCAAGCAATATACATAATCAATTCCACCAATCCCTCTATTACCTTCTAATATCGTATCAGCCTAATCGATCCAACCCTAGTCATCGCCTCTCGCTTCCGCTCCGCGCCACCACTGCGCAGTCGGCCTCCGTGACCGCCGTCGGGGGTTGCGTCGTCCGTACCTAGGGTTCGTCCGTCGGTCGTGTTGGTCGGCTGCCCTAGAGAATCATTTTCCGAGCCCTTACTCCGGCTTTTTCTCTCTCACCAGTCGGTTTGATCGGCATTTCCTTTTTGGTGTTTGATCTAAGATTGGTTTGAATCGCCCGCCGTCACCGTCGGCCCCGCGCCTCTACTCCGACACCGGCGCGAGCACTTGGGCTCTACTCCGACCCGGCCGTCTCATGCGAAGCGACTGCCCATCAAGGTCGTCGTTCGTGCCTCTGCCCGCCCATCGCTTTACGCCGGTCGTTGCCGCCCTGCGCCGATCGGGACTGCTACGTCACTTCTCGTGTTTGTCATGTATGTACGGCCACATCTGCATGATGTTGCGTTTGCAGCTTCGAGCCTGGCCGCTCGGGTGTCGATGTTGCGTTGGCTGCTCGGGCATCGATGCCCGGACGTCGGCGCTGCATTGGCCGCTCACGCGTCCCTGCTGATGCAAATGTCTGCATGTCATCCTACGCCAGTGGTCGCCACTGGCTTTAGCTTGGACACTGCCACCACCCCGCGTCCACCAAGCGGCGTCCCCGACCTCGCACGCGATCGGGTTGATCACCCACCAGCCGACGCGATCTGCCTCATCTACGTCGTGCGATCGATCTGGCCCATCGGTTGCGCGTGCCTCCATAGGTCCCATGAAGACTATCTCGAGTATAGCGCGCCCCTCCACCGATCGAGCAACGAATTGCCACTGCGTCGCCCCGTCGGGCCGGAGCGCCGTCGTCCCGTGGTTCTCCCAATAACTGCACCGGCTCATGCGTTGCCGCTGCGTCGCCCCTTTGGGCCGTAGTGCTGTGGCACGCGGTCCCCGCCGCCGCCCGAGGCCGTCCCCATGGTTGCACCGACCTGGGCACCACCGTCGGGCAGCCTCTTCGGGCCATAGCGCCGCGGCACGCGATCCACAGCGCCGTCGCTGCCCCGAGGTCTTCCCACTGTCGCCCCAACCCGCACACTGCCGCTGCGTCGCTGCTTCGGGCCATAGTGCCGCGACGCGCGGTCCACTCCGCCGTCCGTGCGCGTCAACTTCCACGTGGTATGCACCGCGCCGCCTCCCTTGGCGCGGGAACGCCACCATTTGCAACAGTCTTCGTCGCATTTGTCGAGTTCTTCCTCACCTACTTCGAGCACCACCGCTGCGCTCCTAACCTAGCCGTCGCCTCCTCCTTAGGCCGCCGCTGCCGCTCTTCTTCCTCGGTGTTGCTGCCTCTCGCTCACCCGAACCGCGACACTGGTCCACCCCAACTCATCTTCGTCCAGCACTAGCTCATCGCCAGCATCACCGTCATCTTCCCCGCCCACTTCATCTACGCCGACAACCGCGGGCGACATCGTCCCCGCGCCGACTTGCGCCGCAACCGTCGTCGAGTCCTTCTCTACTAGCCCCATCGACAGGGCGTACAGGTCGTGCAGGTCCCTCGTCTACGCATGCCCGGTGCTGGCAACCCTGATACGTGCCTTCGTCCAGGACGTGTACCCGGGCCTCGCAAGCCTGGTGCGGTGCTTCGTCAACTTCATCTTCATCTGTCTATGCATGCCTGGTGCTAGCAACACCGAGGTGTGACTTCGTCTACGACGTCTCCCCGGGTTTGGCAAACCCGGTGCGACGCCTCGTCAACATCGTCTTCTTCTCGGTGCACCACTACTTCGACACCACTATGCCTATGACTAACTTGGCGCCTCCTTGCACCCGTGGCTCCTCGGCGACTTCCTCTACACTCGCCACCCCAACTCGACATCGACCACGGCGTTCTTCGCACGGCTACCTTGACCACGGCTACCACTCTACGCTCTCGGCTACCTCGACATCGGCACAAAGGGCTACCGCCTTGCTTGAGCAACCTCATCAGTTTTCACTCCAGCCACGACTACGGCGATGCATTCGACTGTTATGACTATGTGGGGGTGTCCATCGGCTTACCTTCGAACTCTTCTCCAGTCTCACTATTTGCTTCGCTATCGTTGTGACTAAGAGGGATGTTGAGTATCATGATTATTTAGGTAGTATAAGATATCGTAGGATTTGTTCTACCTTTCCTTGTACTCCAAAAAGGTCATGTACTCACCATATATATGCCCAGAGGGTTAAGAAATATACATCAATTTCACCAATCCCTCTATCCCTTCTAACAGCACTCATTCTGTTTGTATTCACTTGATGCTTTATTTTGAGTCAATAAAATTTAACTTTATATAAAAAAACAAGGACCTGAATACTGAACTGACACTCGATGGGGATGGAACTCCCATCGAATGAATCATTCACCTCCACGGATCCGACCAAACAAAACTTGTATTTTTGAGGTGCACCAAGCAAACCTATGTATTCGCTACGAGAGGAGTTTTCCACCGATCTCTACTAGCCCAACAAACTATGAATATGCATTAAAAATCAGGCTAGGCCCAGTTTAGTGGGTTATTTTTTAGAAAAAAATTGTCATCAACAAAAAATGCCATGTACAAAAAGTAAACCATACTAGTAATGTGCAAAAAATGACAGGTTTTAAAAACCAAAAAGTTATGCAATTGCCATGAGACCTACAATTGCCATATAACCAAAAAGATACAATTATAAAATTGTAATGGTTTGGTGCAAAAAAATTTCTCTATGCCCATGGCAATTTTGCTATGGCGTTTTGTGTTATGTTTTTTTTGTGAAATTTGTCATGATCCAAAAAATAAATTTGTCTTGCCATGATCCATAATAAATTTGTTATGGTATGAAAATAAATTTGCCGTGGTTCACCAATTAAAATTTCCACGGTCTAAAACTAAATTCTCATGGAAAGTAAAAATTTCCATGGTTTATAAATTAAAATTGCTATGGTGCATTAAAGCCATGGTCCATAAATAAAGTTACCATGGTTCAATTTTTTGTCATGATAAATAGAAAAAGATTTAATAAAAAATGCCATGAAGAAATTGAAAAAGGATTATTTTCAAATTTTCCATGTATCTAAAACTAATTTTTGCCACCTCGGTAAAAAGGGAAAAAATGATGTAAATTTACCATGTATCTAAAATAGTTTATTTGCATATTTTGTTACCCTTGCTAAAAAGACAAAAAAAGGGAGGTGGAATTCAAACCCAGATTCCCCAGGTGGAAGCTACATGCCCTAGCCAGTGCGGTGGGCTTGTGTGTTTGATTAGTAGACCGTTCGCATTTCTTTTGTTTCTACACGAAAACAAAATCTAACGTGTTACACCCCTCTGCTCCGTGATCAGTGTGTTATATCGAAAGATGGAAACGGGGTTCACGTTAGGCATCTAAAAAACTAACGTCAAATTTTTAGCGATTCTGAAAAACAAGCCCTCGTCCCAACAATCCTAGAAAATATACTAGTACTACTCTTTTTTATCGCAATGATGATAAACCACTATCTTCTCAAGCATTTAATCCATCCATCCAACTGCTGAAGCTAAAATCGTATCATAGGAATATTGGTCGCCCTCGCCCATTTCTTGGAGCAAAACAAATACTAGAAGTACGTACTGCTCCACACTCTATGGCTAGTTGACATGAGATCAGATCAGATCAGATCAGAATAGTGAATGCTCTGGCCTTTTGAGTACAACAAGATCATTTTCTTGGAGGAGTGGAGAAAGGGAAAAAGGAGACGAGAGTCAGAGAAAGGAGCAGCCACATTCAATATTTGCCTGCTCAACCCAGGAGTCAGCTGCTCTCCCTGACGAAAAACCAGTAAAACCCACAGGGCCGGGAAGAAAGGACCCAGAAAAAGGTTTACCAGGACCATGCGTTTTGCGCCATAATATAGCTCACGCAGGCGCATTTAAGTGGTGCGGCCTTGCGTGTTCCCTGACGAGGTGGATCCGCCTACAGTACAAGAAGTATACAAACAGGAAACACATCATGGGGAAAATTAAGAAACAATGTGAGATTTCAGTAACAAAAGGCTATTTGGCGTCAACTTTTGAAAGAAACTTCCGCTCTACGTACATTGCCAATGTCCGGAGCTATTAAAAGACGAGATTCCTATCGTGATGTCTGACTATCTGCTTGCTCCTTGCTGCTGCTGGTCCAGCCAACACGCACATTGACCGTGTCAGTAGATCACGAGTTGAATTAACTCGTACTTTACTTCACCTTTTCTTTCTACTGTCGGTTTACTGTTCGGTCTGGCCTAAATAGTATTCCGTCCCTCCCTATCAAAATAAAGAATTTTTTTAGGCTAGTTATTTAGCCTAAAAAAACATCTTATATTTTGATACAAAGGTAATAGTAATTATTTTGGGATGTGCTCAATACCTTCTAGGCTTTTAGAGCAACCGAGTAGTCCTATGGACCAATCGCCATAATACGTATGATGATTTTGGTCGGAAAAAGTCCCCTAGCAAAATTGTGATCCGGCAACGAATCATCATAATTTTATGAACGTCGCTCCACGTCGAACCCATGAGGCTCCATATTTGGACACTATGGGGAGTTGGTTTCGAGGGTGTTCCATCCGCCAACCGCTCGCTCGGAAGGCAAGTTTCACCTCCATCTCCAGCCCCCAACGTCGCCCATCTCCTCTCCGTGCAATGGTGTCGACGACCAGACGCCCATGGCTACGGCAAGCGTGACAATCAAATCACGGTTGCACACATCCTTTCCCCTCATGTTGTTTTGCCACCCGCGTCCTTTTCCACCACGTTTTTTTCACCCACACCCACATTTTGAACACCAATCATGTGAAAATATTGCTAACTGAGTTTTCTCCCCATCTATGTAAAAACTTTGTAATGTAACTCAATTAATTGTTCCAGTCTCTCAAATTGAGTGTGCGACTAATGAGGTGACACAACAAAAAACAGGAAGGAAAAGAAAACATGTGATTGCGCAATATATCGATTCTGCATTCCATATTTGCGATCATCTCTGCAACCTTCATCAAATATTATTGACTAGAAGTTGCCCATAAGTGTTCCTAAGCTAATGGCCAGGTGCCCCTCGGAAAACAATCACCGGGTGAGAAGAAAGGCTGTATCCAACAAATACTAATACTGGCTCCAAATATTAATGGAGGCAAACGAGTCTTGTTTCATCAATGCCGTCCGCGTCGGACATTGCTTTCAGCTCCTAGGACGGAGCAATTCCGGAAGTGGCTTGGGACGAAATCCGCGTAGCCGAGCCGATCGAGCAGAGACGTCCCCTTCGGATCTGGTGGCGAGGCCACATCGAGCTTCCGGAACGGTACGAGGGCAGTGGATCACGTCTGGACGCATCGGGTTCTCTTTTCCGGTTACAGCCCAGACACCGCGCATGCATACGTCCTCATGGCGGCGATCTACTTCAGCAGGCGATTCAAAGTTTTTTATTTGCGCTAATTAAACACCGGTTGGAACCGCGGCGAGCTCAGCCAGCTAGTTAGTGCCGAATCACCCAACCACTCTGCTATTCTCTGCTCTGTTGGAGACTTGACCTCGAGCGTTGGGTTTGAATACGTTCTAAGGGTTTTGTTGCCGTAGCATAGCTGATTGGACGGTCTACGACGTACATGTCGAGTACGTTCTCCGTGTCTGCTTAAGAAGAGAAAAACTGTCCTGTGCGTCACTGAAGAAGCGAGTAAGAGCATCTGCAGCCGGCATCCTCAAATTCTTCTCAGATCGCGGACGTGACCGGCTAGTGATTGGACAGAAGAGAGAAGAAAAAAATGACTCAACCGGACCTAACATATCACCTTTATATGGCCGAGCTGTCCGCGAGAGGACAAACATAGAGAGGATATGAGGGCTCGCGGGCGCACCCAAACACACCCGGTCAGCCCGTCACGTAGGACGCCACCCACCCTGGACCATCTTTTTTCTTTCTTTTCATTCTCACTTCATCCCCATCAATAGTGATCTGACATATGAAAAAAAAAGTGTGACTGCATAGACAGACAAATAGGGGCTTAAAGCGGACACACCCGGTCACTGACCATACGCATCCGCACGCGTTTAGGGGTCAGATCTGATAAGTCCGGTTGTAGATGTTGTAATGAACTATGGTATAGCTGCCAAGAAAAGGTCATGAATTGTTCTTGGAAGCAAAAATGGATCTATGCCGTGATGAAGCGAGTAATGTGACGATGCGCACTGAAATCGGACTTTTCGTCGCGGCCAGGTACTCCTACATGACTGGGAGTCTGAGATTGACGCGTGCATGCATGCAAGCAAACAAGCTCTGCTCTACTGCAGGCGTGGAAAAAGGTTAGATGCAGAAAAGAAAAAACACGGTTAAGCCGTCGAGAAGACGCACATGCGCTTGTGCTTTGTGGCCTTGTGACCGCGAACGATGCCCTCGCCGCTGCTGCTGCTGCTGCGGTGGTCCTGTGGCGATTGGCCATGGCCACGGGAACATCGGAATAAATTGCAAAAGCCATTCCAGGCCTCGCGATTGCAGGTTGGCAGGATTTACAGAGTGTTCCGCCAGTCTCCCTCCCCACTAGACCGTACGGCGTACTGCGTGCTGCTACTGACTGCTGCTACGGTACATATACTGTAAGTTTCTCCCTCCGTAGTCTCCGCCGAGTGTTTGCATTAAGGACGGTGGCGATCGATCGGGTTGGACTTGGACTAGTAGGCATTTCGTCCCACGAACTTGATGGCAAGACCGATTGTACATGACCGAATAAGGATGGGAAGAAGGAGAAAAGACTGAGTCTTTCCTCTGTCATTTTTAGAAACGGGCAGAATTCCCCAAGGAGGAACTTGCTGAAAATGCGTTTCACACTGGCCGAGATGCAGCGAAGGGCGGCGAGAAATTGAATGGTAGAGCACTTGCCCGAAACGAAGAGCCGGCTAATTCTAGAAACCACTTAAGCCGCGACGCATAGGGCCCAGCAGAGCAAATTTAATCCTCGGCCACCTGCACAATCCGGGACTGCGAGGGGAGGAGTCCAGCAGTAGCAGTAGCCCTGGAATGGAAACGGCGGGCGAGCGATCGACCCCTGTAAGTAAGAACTAAGAGAGTAACCAGGAAGGAAGGAAGGAAGGAAGGAGACGAGGGACGTGAAGAATTCTGAAGCCCGGCCCCGGGAAAGGAAGCGGAGCTGACACGCACCACTTATGGGGCGCGGCACCGAATTGAATGAGTGGAACAAATGGTTTCCCAGAATCGCCGCGACGTTGCCATCAAGTCAATCGTCCAAACGGACGGGGAAAGCCCCCGTCGCCTGTTTCGGATCGGACCCGGGGCCATGTTGCATTGCATTGCATGCGCGTCGATAAGGCACGCACAACACGCATCTCCGTCTCCATCGATCACCAGCACCGGCACGTACGTACGTGCTACAGCGGTACAGGACCGGCCAGCGGTGTAGGTAGCCCGGTGGGCGGTGGCCCCTCCCCGCCGGCCCGCCGGCGCCGTGCACGTTGCCGTTTCGCGCAGCCAATGCCAGTTACGTAGATCTTGCGTGCATGCATACGTTTTTCTAGCTAGGGTAAAATCTTGCATCTGCCATGGCGGGAGCCAGGGAACCGTTCGTTTCATCGATGAGGTATGCTAGTAGAGTAGTAGTCAGTTACTTACTGGTAGGAGAAATTGGATTGGATTCGATTTGCGTGCGCATGTGCGGGAGGTGGCAATGAAAATAGTGTCTCGCGGCGGGGGAGGGGAGGGTCCGAGCGCCATGAAGGCGTGGCTGGGGGGTCGGCGATGGGCGCAGGAAGACGACACGCCGTACGCCGTCCACCTCACAGCGCGGAGGGGAGGGGAGGGGGGAGGCCGCAAGCAAGCAACGAGGAGAGGAGAGGACCATCTGGGTCCGGCTCCGATCCGATTAAATGCACGCCCTCTGATCGGGTGGATCGCGATTGCCACCCATGGCCATGGCTGTGCGCCATCGCCGCGCGAAATCCCGGTCCTGCCCTCGCGCTGCTGACGCCCGGGCCCGCGGCGCAGGCAGGCAGGGTCACAGCGCCCGAAGAAGATATCGCGCCCGGCCCCACCGCGGGCACCCCTTCCTTCCTCTATTTATGCCTCTACACCGACCGACCTCTCACACACACACACACGCACACAAAGCTAGCAAGCCACACTGCGCTGCACGCTACTCGATCGGTGCCTCTCTCTACCACTACTACTCTACTACTCTGCTCACTGGCATACTGCATTGCTGCTACTGTACGCGTAGTCACTCACAGTGCCCTGCCAGGAAGATCTCTCGTAGTCAATTCGCTTGATCAGGCCAGGCTACTCGGTACTACTCACTTAAGCGACGAGAGGAGAGGAAGACAAGGGGGAGGAATTCTTTCGTGGGAGCGTAAGGAGGAGAGAGAGAGAGCTTGTGCTGCGATCGGTCGGGCCGGGCGAGGCGATGGGGCGATCGCCGTGCTGCGAGAAGGAGGGGCTGAAGAAGGGGCCATGGACGCCGGAGGAGGACCAGAAGCTGCTCTCCTACATTGAGCAGCAGGGCCACGGCTGCTGGCGCTCGCTGCCGGCCAAGGCCGGTGAGCACCCCGGCCTCATCCAATTTGCTAGCTCTTGCACCCCAACCTCATCGATCTCCCGGCTGCTCCTCCTGCATTCTGCTTTGCTAATAAGTTGGTTCGGTCATTTCTGACAAGATGAAAAACGGGGCCGGCGTGGTCTTTGATTCGCAGGGCTGCAGCGGTGCGGCAAGAGCTGCCGGCTCCGGTGGACCAACTACCTCCGGCCGGACATCAAGAGGGGCAAGTTCAGCCTGCAGGAGGAGCAGACCATCATCCAGCTCCATGCGCTTCTCGGCAACAGGTGATCACCCACTCCATCCCATCATGGACCGATTGTCCGATCCTACATATGCCGCTTACTTTGCACCCACAATTCACTTAACTCACTGCCTAATTACTATGATGGAATCTGATCTCTTATTTACTGGTTGCAATAATTTTGACTGCCAGTAGAGTACGTACTACGATACTAGTCGCCGACTGCCTGAGTCCGGGGAAGTCAAGAACACGCTAGCTACACCGTAGTCTTCACACATTTATGGGTAGCGGGGTGGTACTTACACTGGGAGAGCCGTGAGATACGAGTAAAACGTAGCTGCTGCATGTACTGGTCTTGGCCGAGTCGTAGCGACGTACACATGTTTTCCCAGCATTGCGTGAAATTTACCCATGACATTGTAGCTCGAATTGCGATCTCAGCACGTACAAGACCAACCATCACCTCTGTTTTAACTGTTACTGTCTGTCTGTCCGTCTGTCTTGCTGTGCAGTACAGAACTAGCTAGTAGTAGTGCTGTTCTTCTGCCTCGTACTGTAGAAAAAAGAGAGAGGGAAGTGTCCATCATTCAGCCCGTAGAACAACTATGCATGAACAGTGAGAGCGTTTTGCCAAAAAGAAAGAAAAGAAAAGTAATACCGGTGGCAAGAACGGGTTAATCAATCAATCAATGCACACATCAGCTTGGGAAAAAGGAGTGAAAAAGTTGGGCCATGTGTGGCTCTCCCCCGAATTTTCCTTTCTCTTTTTACATGATTCGGCATTGAAGCTTGTCATTTATGGATCGGGGAGGCCCCCATCGTCGTGGACCCAGCCTGGCTTTGGGCCACTGTGGCCACCTGCTCTCTTGCCATTTGACTCCCACGCTTCCTCCTATCATGCATCTCTGCCGTTTCTCTGTAGTTGTACTACTACCTCCGTCTCGGTGTATAAGTCATTCGCGTAGTTCTAGGTCATCGATTTGAGGAATTAAATATGTGCTATATGTCATGAAAAGTATATCACTAGATTTCTACACGGATGTAGTTTCTAAATATATATTTTTTGTCACATATAATACATATTTAGATAGTTAAATTGTCGACATAGAACTACGTGAATAACTTATACACCGGGACGGAGGGAGTACTACGCCGATGCCATGTCCACTCGCACGGTTACTTTTCGAGATGGTCTTATTTTAACCATGATGCAGGTTTGGTTTTCTATCGGAGTCCTGAGATTATTTTTCTTGCGATCGGCGTCTGTGTGTGTGTGTGTGCAGGTGGTCAGCGATCGCGACGCACCTGCCCAAGCGCACCGACAACGAGATCAAGAACTACTGGAACACGCACCTCAAGAAGCGGTTGGCCAAGATGGGCATCGACCCGGTCACGCACAAGCCGCGCTCCGACGTGCCCGGCGGCGCGGGCGGCGGCGGCGAGGGGCGGCCGGCGCGCAGCACGCCAAGGCCGCGGCGCACCTCAGCCACACGGCGCAGTGGGAGAGCGCGCGGCTCGAGGCCGAGGCGCGCCTGGCGCGGGAGGCCAAGCTGCGGGCGCTCGCCGCGTCCGCCTCCTCCTCGGCGCAGTACCTGTCGGCGGCCCACGGCGCCGCGCCGGGGCTCGACTCGCCCACGTCCACGCTCAGCTTCGCGGACAGCGCGGCGCTCGCGTCGGTGCTGGAGGCGCACAGCGCCGCGGCCGCCGCGCGCGCAGCCATGCAGCCCATGCAGGCGTACGAGGAGGCGTGCAAGGACCAGAACTGGGGCGACGCCGACGCCGCCGACGCCGGCTTCGCCGAGGCGGCGGGGTTCACCGGGCTGCTTCTCGACGGCTCGTTGAACCAGAACCCGAGGCCGGCGGCGAGGGACGACGCGGCCGTGGCGGGCGCCGAAGCGCACGAGACGGAGGAGGAGAAGAACTACTGGAACAGTATACTGAACCTGGTCAACTCGTCTGCGTCAGCGGTGGTGACCGCCGACGAGGCGTACTCGCCGGCTCCAGAGTACTGAGTGGTGGCGACCTCTGCACATGCTTTGCCTGCATGCACCCGAGACCCCACCAGGCACATGACACAGTAAATAGTTATTAGTGGTGACCGTGGAATAAGTGGGACTAATGCTAGTGGTACTACAGTTAATCGCGTTCTTGGGTTTATTATCTGACACAGTGCTCTGATTAGACGTGCGAGCAAGAAGGTTTTATCGATCTTGGAGCTTGTTGCCTGCAGCTTCCTTCGGCAAAATTACTTACATGTTCTGTAAAACTAAGACAATGATCTCGGATTTCTTCTTCTTCTTCTTCGAACAATGCCTGATAATTCATCTGCTTAACTATTGTAATCTTATATCCACTTTCATCAACCAGTTGAGTCGGACATAAGATTTTCTGTTGAGGAGGGGAGAATGAGGAGAGCGACTAGCGGGGCGACTCGCGACCCTCCCGTGGCGACCGTCGCCGGCCGCCGGCGGGAGTCGCCGGAACTCCTTGAGGCGCGCGTAGGAGGGCGTTTTTGGGCGCTAGCGGACTCGGAAGATGATGAGGACGACGATGATCCGGTGCCGAAATACTCGCCAACACCATCCGACGTGATCTGCGAGGCGTTCAACCCAGGATACTCGGAGGAAGATGTCGCTGCGTTGGTGGATGAGATCGTGCCCGGAGAGGATCCGGCGCGGCTAGGCCTGCGTTCCACCGACCGGCTCGAGGTGGTCCGCCGGATTGTTCACCGGAGAACGGCGGCGACGGCGATCCGACCATGGAAAGGGCCTCTGCCTAAGGTACGCGTTCAGCCTATAACTTTGTCCGATTTTTTTCCGCAAGAGGATTGGATCGTGGTTACTCGGAAGAAAAAGAAGAAAGGAGGGCGGCCAGATCCAGCACCTCCGCCGCCGGCGACCATGGCGGCGGACGGGATCAGGGCGGCCAGATCCGTTCGTTTGAATTCGCTGATTGACTCTGAGGGGGCCGGTTCGGTGTGGGTCGGGCCTCAGACCATGCATGGGTATGAGGCCCATCATGGGGGTGTAGCAGCCGGCCTTGACAGTGGCGCCTCCAATGGGTATGCGGCCCAGGAGGATCCCGTCCTGTCGTTGCGGCCCGTTGATGATGCATGCACGAACATCGAACGCGTCCTGTCTTTCGTTCGCCTGCCGCCGGGTAGGGTTTGCAAACAGGGCACGAAGGGTTTCCCGTCCTGCGGGGATAGACGAGCGACACGCATCTTGCCCGGGACGGCCATGGCTGGAAGAGGTGAAGCTCCTCCGCCGGCGAAACGCCCCTTGCCTGGCGCTGCAGGTCGGGGTGGGGTGCCTCCTCCACCAGCGGCCGACCGCCGGACGTGGGGTCGGCCGCAGATCGGGCAAAGGCCGCCGGCGGAGGCGGCGCCGCCCGGTGCAGCGGGGCGAGTGTTGCCACTGGGTGTCTTGCGACGCCGAGGCCAGCCCCACCGCAGCTGGCTACTGGGATGAAGAATGGCACGAGGCCGGTGGCTCTAGTCTCGGCGCTCGCGGTGACTACTGCCGGCCGGGGGATCGGGATACAAGCACCGCCCCTTGCCCAGGCTGCGGGCCGCGGGGGACCGAGGCCTCAAGCACCGGTGTCTTCTTCTTTGTTAGGAGCTGCTGGCATGGCGATGGTCGTGGCGAGTTCGAGCTGAGCCGGCCTCCACAGGAAAACCACCACCGCATTATGTTGCCCGGCCGGTGCAGAACAGGTCCACTCAGCCTAATGCTCCTCCCCGAGGCCAGTGGGGAGACGACGGTTATGATGCTTACGGCGAGGGTCAACACCGAGGATCCTCGTCAACTGGAGGAGGGCGCGGTTACGCTTGGCAGAGTGACGGGACGGCCGAGAGACCCTTTCTCGGGCCGGCTGGCGGGTTTGTTGAGGGAGCCTCCGACCCGGACAATCGTCAGAGAGGAGGTTTTCGTGGAAACCGAGGTGGTCGAGGCTGGGGTCGCGGGAGATTTCGCCGCCAACAGCCTCGGGGGACTACACATTCTGATGCTACGGTTGAGACTCAGCTTTCCTCAGAGCTACCTCCACAGGCGATGGAGGTGGTGAAGGAGTTGGCCAATGTTGATGTTTCTGAGGCTGCGACGGTGGATGAGGCCACCGACAGGTCTGGTGCAGAGAGGGCGTCCAAGTATGCCCGTAAGAAGGAGAGGATGATTTGCTATCGATGTGGGGACAGGGGCCACTTCATTGCTGAGTGTGTGGCCCAATTGTGTGAGTCTTGTGGCAAACTTGCCCATGAGTCGGGTGAGTGCCCGATGTTGCGTGACGTGCATCCGACTCCACATCTATGGAGTCTACTGTGCTGAGCTCATGTTTTTTGAATCTCCGGAGGCGAGAGAGGTCCCGGAGGATAACCAGACTACGACTACTGGGATTGTCAGAGCGACACAGGGAGCGGTGACTAAGGCACAGATTGTGAGGAGGTTGCAGGAGTTAGCTCCTGGTGATTTTGTTTGGGAGTTAGTTCCCATTGAGGACAGAGTTTTTAAGGTGGACTTCCCGTCTGTCGAGGACCTGCAGAAATTGTTAAGTTTTGGCTTGTGTAAAGTTCCTGGTACTGAGTGTATTCTGGAGTTTAACGAGTGGAAACAGGTTGAGCCTAAAGGAAAACCGCTTACACAGGTATGGCTGAGGTTTTTGGGGGCTCCATCAAAGCCTCTGCAGGATGCTCATGTTGTGGCTAGTTTGGGTATCCTCGTTGGAAAAACTGAAAAAGTGGACATGGTGTTCACTCGTGCCAATGGGATTGCCTGGATTCTTGTGAGCATTTTGGATATTGAGTATGTGCCCGATAAGGTCAACTGGACATATAAGGGGGAGATCTTCTCGCTAGATATCGAGTTTGAGGACACGGACTTATTTGATGATGCAGTTAACGGTAATGATGTGGATATGCACGACCGTGAGGGAGGTACTGGGACTAAGGGGGCCCCGTCAGATGAGACCATGCGAGAGGGATCCAACGGATCGCACCCTCAGTCGGCCGGGACTGGACCGGAGGCTGAGCACACTGACTCACCGGCGGTACCCATGGCTACTTTGCGGTTCGGTTCTTTCGAGCCAGCTTCGGCACCTCCCAGGCTTTGGAGTGATGGGGTGGAGTCGGACGATGTTCTTGAGCACACGCTTCCTTCACTGGAGGTTGAGAGGGAGGTTCGTGCAGATTGCGGGCACAGTGTTAGCCCTACTGGACTGCTGACTGCTGCGGGAGTGACTTCGGTGTCACCGAGCACGGGGCCGAGGGGTTGTGGGGGAGAGGGTTCGGGACTTACAGTCCATTCTCCCCCCGTCCCGCGGACGTTGCAGGTTTCGCCGGGGGCCTTGACCCCTAGGGGGCAGTTTCCAGTGGTGGAGGGTCCTCGAGGCGGCGGCTGGGCGACTTCATGACGGAGGTGGATACCACTATCGCTGCTGTGGGAGGGGGGACGCCAGGGCAGGTGGCCCGGTCTCCTCCCTCTGCCCGGGTGGTCAGGCGGACCACCCCTCCGAGGGATACCACCCCTCCGAGGGATACCTCGTCCGCGCCGCAGGTCGAGGCGGGAGGAGACGGCGGGCAGGTGGCCCCGGTCGTTCTCTCCTCCCCATTGCCTGCGGTGGGGCACTTGTCCGGCGGGATCGGGAGCCCGCAGATGCCTCCGCTAGTGACCTCGGCACCAACTGGAGTTTCGGTGCCCGGTTTTACTAGGGAGGAGGTGATCGCGTTTGGCGGGATCCCGGACCCTACTTCCGGGGGCAGACGGATGAGTGCTCGCATCCTCGACGTCCCGGAGGTTGATGACATGCAGCAGCGGTGCGCTATGAGGGCGGCCAAGCTTCACGAGGCTGCTTGTTCATCGGGTATGTCCGTTGACTTGTTTAATTCTTTATTGCATTTTTCTAATGAGGACATTATTAATAATGCAAACCAACTAGGAGTTTCACTAGGTGCTACAGATAGTGAAATTACTAAATCGGTGAATGATATTTTAGACCTGGAAGTGGAACGGGCTTTAGAGACTATTCGTAATCTTGCGGCAGTTAAACCTATGAATGATGATGAGATAAATGCGTTAGGAGTTAGAGTGCTTGATAGCCTGTGTGAGGATCTCGCACCCACTAACCAGGAGGCTCACGAGGAGGATGTGCCCCTTCCGAATGACGCTAGCAATATTTCAGAACCCGGTCATGCGGAACGGGGACTTGAGCTTAATAAACCTAAACGTAAGTGGAAACGGAAGATCTATCCCGATTCCGCAGTCCGTAGGAGTGCTAGGATTCGAACCACCAAAAAATTCCATGATGAACTATGAGAGAATTTTTGGAACAGCAGAGGTCTTAAGGACTTGGCTAAAGAAGATTCTGGCTGAGACTTCTATTGAGCGAAGCTAGATTTTGTTGCTCTATCGGAGGCGGGTAGAGATAACTTTGCACCTCGCTTTCTCTCCTCACTAGTTGGTGGTATAGATTTCGATTGGCACCGCTTACCTCCATGAGGAAGATCGGGGCATCTTACTAGGTGTGAGATGCGATTCACTTTGAAGTCCGTAGTGTTGTGATGGGCGACTTAGCCGTAAAGTTTCGAGTTAGGTCTAAGATTGATGGCTTTAATCGGGCTTTGGTGGCGGTATATGGGGCGCAGCTGAGTTTAAAGCGGAGTTTCTAGCTGACCTAGTGCGAATTTGTGGGTCGAACAACTACCGATTTTAGTCGGAGGAGATTTCAATATCATCCGGGCGGCGGAGGAGAAAACAATGACAACTTTGATGGTAGATGGTCCTTCATGTTCAACACCATTATTGAAAGCCTGGGTCTGAGAGAGATAGAACTCTCGGGTCGAAAGTTTACATGGGCCAACGCTATGCCAAACCCAACTTACGAAAAACTTGATAGGGTTCTTGCAAGCGTGGAGTGGGAACAAAAATTCCCGTTGGTCACGGTGCAAGCCCTGTCGAGGGGAATATCTGATCATACCCCATTGTTCGTGGACTCAGGGGAGCCGAACCACATGGGTAATAAGAACACCTTCTCATTTTAGACGTCATGGTTTGAACGTGAGGGGTTCTTTGACTTGATTGCTAGGGAATGGGCGAATGAGGTTCGCGGTAAAACACCCATTGAGCGTTGGCAGAATAAGATTAGGAATTTGCGGAGCTTCTTGAGGGGTTGGGCTAAGCATCTTAGTGGTGCGTATAAGATTGAAAAGGATAGACTCCTTTCTCTTGTACATGACTTGGACGTAAAAGCCGAGTCTAATGTTTTAGTCCCCGCAGAGCTTCAGGTTAAAAATGAGGCGGAAAAGCGGTTGAAAGAACTACTACGTGAAGAAGAATTGAAGTGGGCTTTACGTGCTAAGGTTCGTAGAGTGGTCCAGGGGGACGCGAATACTCAGTTCTTTCATTTAATTGCGAATGGCAAGCACAGAAAGAAGCGAATCTTTCAGCTCGAGCAGGACGAGGGTACAATTTTAGGTCAGGATAACCTAAAAACTTGTATCACTGAGTATTATAAGCAGTTGTTTCACTACTAGGAAAAGGCATGCTAGTGGCGCACTAGTTTTGCCTTCTAATGGCGCACTACTAGTGCGCCACTGGCATCACGCCATTAGAATTAAATTCTAATGGCGCCTTGCCGATCGCCATTAGTATCTGGTGTTCTAATGGCGCACCACCTAGTGCGCCATTAGTATAGCTGCGATCGCCATTAGAATGCCTCCCGGGGCCATATGTACAAATGTGCTATGGCATTCTAATGGCGCATCAGCTGCTAATCGCCATTAGTGTGATGATCACGGTCGCCATTAGTGTCTTTTGTGGTGCGCCATTAGTATGAATATTAGGTTTTATTTTTTTTGCTTTTCTGATTTTTGCACAGGTTACAAAATATATTATTGCATAGAATATAGACAGCAGCACACAACAACATCAGATTCATCAAATACAATAGAAGATTAGTCTCGAATACAATTCATCATATTAGTCTCCGGATTCAAAAGACCGGACAAAGATAAAACATTACAAGTCTCAAGACCGCGAGTATCGAGTTTGCCTTCACATTACAAGTCGATATCGATCATCTAAACTACCATCACATAGAAGAGAGCTGTGGTCATCACGATGAGCATCATCGCGATCAAACCGGTCTTCATCCGGTTCCTCCAACGCTCCTCCTCTCTCCGCTACATAGCGGGCGTATCTAGATTCGGCCTCCGCCCTAGTGGTGTACCCTTTGTAACTATTACCGCTGAAGCGGTGAACCTGTCTCCGACACTCCTCCCGATCATCGTAGACTCGGAACCTTACCCTTGTACCACGACATACGACGGCATCTCTATGCACAAGCCAAACAACGCACAATACATAAGCAATGTGTAAGTATGCAACAAAAGGATCGGAAGAAAAAGCAAGACATTAATAGCACGATTCATGGTCCTACTAATAAATAGCATCGATTACATCTAAGTTGAACAACCGTCCAAACCAAAGAGACATACGAATTCATTAAAAAGTTTAATTACAACATGAGCCAATCAATGTTTGAACTACACATCACTACTTTCGACTCGACTCATCGGACGGGAGCGTGGATGAAGCCGCCGTCATCGCGATGGTCATGAAATCGCGATCGTTGTCACCCTGCATTTGTAGCATTCCATCTATCTCACCGTTGGACGGTTGATTTCGAGGAAGAACTGCCCGACGTATGAAGGACATCTTGATGGATGATGTCCGCAAGCTCCGGCTCGATCTGAAAGAATTCTTGTCCGAGGTCCGCGTCTGGACTGCCGACAAGCTTGCGCCCAATCTTTGAGATTATCTGGTAGCGAAGGTGATGATGGTCCTTACGATCGCCGCATGTGATGGAGGGCGAGTAGGCATCCTTCGACCGCCCGGTGGCTGCTTGACGCAGCAGAACTTTGTATTGTGTGAGAAGATGTGCTTGCCGTGCTGACGAACTGTCCCGGTGAAGGTGCCTCCAGTTTGGCGTGGCAGGGAGAACATCATCAAGAACTTTCTTCACATTTGTGTAGTCTATCATGGAGTTACGGTTGGGTTGAAATCGTGGCCATGGAATATTTCGGGCTTAAGAGGATGAGTGTGCAATGTGTGTCACTACACAGAACACAGAATGTTAGAAAAAAAAGAACGATCGAAATCTAAGAAATCATATGTTACGGGGCGGTTAAGGGATGACTTACTCGAGAAAGTAAGACACAAGGAAGTTATCCTTATCTGCGTTTGCGAATAGCGCCTTGAGGTGTGAACTCGCAACTTGGCGGTCCCAGCGCTGCTCAAGTGCTTGGCACGCATGTAGAAGGGGTCGACTATCACGATGTCCGGGTATTGTCTCTAATGATCCGCATCGCATGCTCGGTAAAACAGCCGAACGAAGGTGTAGTGCAACGGATGAAGGTTAAACATAGCAAAGATGTCATCAAACCGCGGGATGATCATACCCCGATGTCGCCATCCACAATGCCCTTGCTCTCGGCACCTTGGCCACGAAAACCGGGTATGCCACATCCTTCTCTCGAGGCGCCGCTTCTCCAAAATCGAACAACATCGTCGCGAGACTCCGCATAGCACCGGTTGCAGCATTCAGCATATTTGGCGGTAGCATCGCCCTACCCGCCACATGCACCCTCCTCGAGATATCCTTAGGTGAAGGTGGCCCGTCCTAAGCACGGATCGAACTTCGGTGCGGCTGGCTCGCACCGGCGCCCTTGTTAGTCTTCGTTTCCGCCCTTCTTCTTGATCTCCGTAATGGGACCGAGTTACGCTCACAGACCGCCTTCTTGACATGTTGGGGCTGATAATATTTCGCGCCTCATCTATCGAGGCTCGGTGAAGACGGAGCTGGGCGTGTCACGAGAACTGAACGCCGACGGCGCTTGTTGCAATTGGATTTCTCCGCCGTACCAGCTAGATCGCGGTGGTCTTGGCTGGGTTCTTGAGAAAGAGGCCCGCAGAACTCGTCAGCGTACCCATGTTTGGCAAAGTACTTGTCAACTTTGGTAAATGTACCGTCGTCGTTGTCGTCGCCGTCCGGATCCTGTGCCATAGGGCTGTCCGGATCCTGTGCCATAGGGATGTCCGGCAGGTCCGGTAGCGTTGCGGCGTTCTTGCCATGGCTTGGCGCCGGCACGACTGGCGGTCTTGTCTGTGGGGTGGTGTCCCCCGCCCCCAAACGAATCTGGCTCTTCGGCCATAGCAGGGGCCAGTTTACGCAGGTGCCGAGGGTCATCTCATCTTCTTCGTCGGCCCGGTGGTCGAATCGGAGGTAACAGCTCGTCGCGACTGGCGGCACCGGACCACTTCAACCCTATACATTGTGGTTGGCATCGGATTACCGTGGAACATGGGGTTGCCGGTTGAGCGATTCGCCCTTGGCGACATCGACCAACTCGGCGCCCACGAAGTGCAGAAGAGTGCAAGGAACGTCGGCGGTGCCCTGCGAAAACATGTGTAGGGCGTCAGGGATGCCCAGTCAAAGGCAAGGAGATGAAGTCATCGGCCGAGAGGCTTAGTTACCGTGATGCCGTCGAGCTCGGCTAATGTCGAGCACCGCCAACGGCGGCGCGGTAATCGACGGAGGGGCGCTTCTCGGCGAGTGCGGTCGGCGTACACCGGTGCATTAAGCTCAATACCGTGCGGTGCGGACACGAATACCGCCTCGCCGGAGACACCAATAAGCGCCGCCGCGGAGACACCAATGGCGCCGCCGCGGAGACACCAATGGCGCCGCCGCGGAGACACCAATGGCGCCGCCGCCGCCTGTGCGAAGTTCTTGGCCGTGAAGCTGGGAACCGGGAGGCCCTTTGGCCGCCCGCAATCCACGTCGTCGACCCATGAATCAACGTAGGCACCATGGCTTCGAGCTTCGTTCCCAGCTGTTGTTTCACTTGCTCTTGGACAAGCTCCGGAATCCGCGCCACTTGTGCCTTGAGTGCTTCTACCTCGCGCGTCTGGCTTTTCGAGCTGGCCTTTTTCTCCTTCCGCACACCAACGGTATAGTATGACCCCCATTTTGTGGACAAGCCTTTGCCGGCCACACGACCAGCTGACGTCGGCTTATCGAGCTTATCCTTCTTTTTCATTACGTTCAACGCCCTATTTAAAGGGGTGTCGAAGGGGAGCTCTTAGACGACCCAGCCATCTGCTTTCATTGTCTGCGAAAGGAACATGAGCCATTTAGAAATATTGGGGATTAATTAGAGTGCAACCATATGGAGCTAATTACGCGGGGTGTATTCCTTACGAGAACAAGCTCAAGCGCCCTGGTCTTGGATCCGTGGTAAGCTCCTTTGTTATCGGGTCCTCCTTGTGCCGGCCACGACATAGTTCTGATGCCTTGTCACCGCTGTATTTCTCAAAGCGGGCGGTAGGACTTGCTCGGCATGCTCAGCGTCCTCCTTGTCCCATATAGGCTCCGCCACTCTATAACCGCCGGGACCGAGTTTGTGTTCCCTAAGTTCAACTCCGCATTTCTTTCCCCCATCGACTTGATTCGAGCTTGCGGGCTCTGGCACTTGATCTTGAACTCCTTGTACTCATCTTCGCTCATCAAATGATATTTCGCCTTGATCTTGTCATAACTATCACCTTTATCAATCATTCTCTTCACCGCGCTTCTCCAAGTAGACAGGGCCATGCTCATCTTCGTGAGGGCGGCATTGTTCACTCTATTCCCTGAGAGGCGTGTGTTTTCAAATTCGGCGGGGAACTTGTATCGTTCGTGCAGCTTCGTGAGAGGAGGCTGCGCAAATTCCCTCGGTCCTTATGCCTAAGGTTCTCGGTGTTGATCGAGACGGTGTTCCAGAGAATGCACCCGAGCTGAACCGCGTACCCCTTGACTATATGTTTGGGCTCCGTTGGATTCCCGTCGGAGTCCACTTGAGTGAATTCCTCCTTGACGGTGCGGAGCGCATTGAGCGCCGGTCCTTCCTTTGCTTCTTCGGTTGGCTGCCATCTGTGTGCGCCGCCACCATCTGTGTGTGCTGCCATCATCGGTGGTGGCATCCTCGGCGGCACCATCGGTGGTGTCATCCCAGCGCCACTAGGGGTTGTGTAATCAGGATCGGTGTCTTCCGCGGCGTCATCATAGCGGTGAGGTTGTTGTTCCTCCATCTCTTGGGACAGCTCCTGAATTGCTTGCCGCCGAACCACCGGCCTCATCGTTGTGGGCCATGTTTCTCTCTAAATAGGAAAAAGTTTGGTCAAAAGATGGTTATTGTCAAGGAACAAGATCATGGTCTCATGATTTAGGGTTTGTCGACACCGAGGCACCCTAAAAGCCTAAGCTTTCATCATTTAGGTTCTCATCGACACCGAGGCATCCGGGGCAGCCAAGTTAAGTTTTCATCATTTAGGGTTTATCGATGCCGAGGCACCCTAGGTTGGGACTAATCACTTGGCTCTATTGCCACCTATGTTGGGTTTATCATCTAGGGTTTATCGATGCTAAGGATAATTCTAAGTTGGGCCTAATCACTTGGCTCTATTGCCACCTATGATTTAATGCAGCAAGAATGGCGAGGCGGTTGATCCTACTTAACTAAGTACTAAGATAGCCCGGCCCATGCATTAGTTGCAAGTACCCATATGTCCTATTTTAGCAAAGTCATGCTAAAATTCACGGAAAATTTCAGCATGACCTTTGCTGAAAATAGGACATATGGAGTACCAATTTGCCGGAGCGGAAGTTAATCGACATTCCGCAAACTCAAGGGCCTCTCGGGTACTGCAAATTCATCACGACACAATGGTCGGAGACAAAACCCAACAAACTAGCAAGATGATCATCATCCTTCATATACACTTTGAGTACAATTAATGCTTTATAATGTTCCATCATCATTACGTAAAATTGACAATTGTCCATAACGATTAAGCTGAAATGCAAGACTCACTAGATCTATCCATCACCCTAAAATAAAAATGCACTCCTAGTACATGGCTACTACTATTTTTCTGCTGCTAGGAAAAACATCACTCATTGGAAATGAAAATCTCAGATACCAGCATTTTGAACTTTGAAATGAAATACAGAGTAGTATTAGTAGTATATGGAGTAGTATCTTGTCGTGTGCTATCCAAGCGAGCATGGAAGCAAGTTTTGAGCATCGAAAGTTCCAATAGCCCGTTGCAACAACTATTTGTGCAGAGATAAGCATGAACAGAGACAATAACTATAGGATTTGTTTGATGATATCTTTTTATACACTTACTAAAACAAGTGTGATACCAATTGGATCATTGTTCACTTGTAATCTTTTCTTTTGAACGAAAAGGGAGGTCAGTTTTTTCAGAGAGAAAATAAATCTGCAGATTCAACTAATGATACTATGAACTTTTGATCCGAAAGAACATGATCTTGTCAAATGCAGCAAGCGAAACAGAGAAATCTCCTAAAGGTGTCCTAAGCACTGCTTTGTTACTCTTGGAAGTAATGCAAACATGTAAAAGTCATTCTTGTTGGCAAGACTACTCAAATATCCTGATCATGGTTCATGCCCTCGGACACATCAGCACCTCAAGAATGCCATGACAAAAATGAAAAGGACCAAGACAATCACCACACAAGTGAAGAGAGAACTGGGGCCTCTTTGACAAAAATGAAAAGGACCAATAGAATGAAAAGGACCGGTGAGATGAAAAAACTAAGGTAAGGGGGACATCAAAATGCGAAGTGCATAACACAAGCTCACCGACATAGACACACATAACAGCCGCTGTGACAGCATAGACATTAAACATGTGTAGAGATCACAATCAACAAAGGTTTCCATCGGTGTATTTCAGACTATTATTCCCATCCGGAGAAAGCATCGACTTGAATATCTACTTTTGACCCTCAACTATAACAACCGCATGCGATCTGAGAGAAGTGTTGATGCAGCATCAAACATTATAATGCCGCAGGGCAAGGTCTCAAGTTACATGATCGGTTGTGCTTGATGAATATTTTGACAGAAAAATTTGACCGAGTAACAAAGGCATAACAAGAGAAATTACAGGTGTAGATTGCTCATTCAACAAACTTCCTATCACCCAACAATGTTTACGAATCTAAACTTTTTCGCCACGAACCTAAACCTGAAAATGTTCGATTAACGAAAAGGAGGAGGGGAACCGGTGCATCTCACCGAGAGGAAGACGATGGCGAGCTCGTGCGGGGCAGGGGTTGACGAGGTGACGCGGATCGGCGGTGGCGTCGGTGTCGTAGAGCGCCAGAGACCTTGCCTGCGAGACGAGAAGGGCCGTCGGCCTGGCGCAGTGAGGGGCAAGGGAGGAGGAGGAGGGGAAGGGAGGAGGATGGTCGGGGCGTCGGTCTGCTGTTGTTGCTGCTCGGCGCCGACGACGAGGAGGAAGGCAAGGACTTTGAGGGTCGGGCGGCGGGGGGGGGGGCCTGAGGTCTGGGGGCGGGGTGGAGTCCGGCGGGGGGGGGGGGGGGTGCGGGGCGGCGGGGCGGGGTGGAGTCCGACAGGGGGGGCGGGGCGGGCGGGGGGGTGGAGACCAAGGGGGGTCGGGCGGCGGCGTGGGTCAAGTGCGGCGGCGTCGTGGTTAGGTCAGTGGGGATCTGGCGAGGAGGAGAGAGGCCAGAGGGAATAGGTGGAGGAGGAAGCTTTCTAATGGCGCACCACACCCCGTGCGCCATAAGTACAACTATTCTAATGGCGCACCACCCTCGGTGCGCCATTAGAATTTTGTTTTAACCTAGCCTAGTAGTCATATCTACAGCCCAACCCTATCTACAATGAACCCACCCACTAGCCCGATTGGTCAACACGTAGCACACACACTGGGAGGTCTGGGTTCGATTCCTGTGATCCCCAATATTTTTTATGCATTTTAAATGGTGTTTTATATTTATTTGTGTTTAAATATGTTCAAACTTGTTTAAATCATAACATAATATTTTTATGCATTTTAAATGCTGTTTTTATATTTATTTGTGTTTAAATATGTTCAAACTTGTTTAAATTATAACAGTGTAATATTTTTTATAAAAATAGTAAAAAATAAAAATATGTTCAAAAAGTCTTGGTCTTGGGGGCGGGCGGTGCTCGGCGGTGGAGCGGGGAGGTTGCGATGGGTGGAGCTAAGCGGGAGGGTGCGGTGCGATCGAGATGGAGGGGATCGAGATCGAGATGGAGGGGAATCGAGATCAAGTGTCCTCATGAATTCAAAAAGTGCCCATGAAATTTAAAAATATTCATGATATCAAAAGTGCCCATGAAATACAATCGAGAAATGAAGACTACGATTTAAATACAATCGGTCTTAGCTAGCTATCTGTTCACAATCTTCTTGCCCTTCTTTTTATAAACGGAGTTCTTACGTGGAGCGAACGTCCTTTAGATAGGGTGGTCCTGCTTCTTCTTGTGGTGTGTCTTTGCTACTTCATCGTCGTCGTCATGTTCGATCTTCGGGTCGCCGTACTTGTCAAAGTCTTGCTCATTGGCTACTCCATCCATTCCGATGATCTTCCTTTTGCCTCTCCATCGTATTGGCTGGCGTTTTCCACAGCGTGTCTAGCTCCTCCTTCAGCAGCCCCAGATACAGATTGATGTCGTTCCCTGGTTGTTTCGGCCCTTCAATTAGCATACTCATGTGAATGTACTTCCTCTTCATGCACAACCAGGGGGAAGGTTCTACATCCACACAAACACAGGCCAGTGCTATGTGTGCTTCTCGGCTGCCAAGCGGATTGACTCCATCGGTGCTCGCGCCCGGACGATGTTCCTTGGATCCTTCCAAATTCAGGTCTTGAAGTTCAACGCTTGCCACCGCTCGCATCCTTAGGGTGACTCAAAGATCTTGTCTTTTTATCTATCTCCGGATCATTTGCGTCATCTTCTCGCTTCTTCTCCTCCCTATCCGTGTGCCAACGCAGAGCTTTGCTACCTTAGGGTCCGCGAATACCGCTGCAGACGAGGAGTGATCGGAAAGTACCACACCGATTTTCGAGGAGCTTTCTTCCTCTTCTTGTATCGAGTGGCGCCAACACTGGACATATGGTAGACTCCGCGTGCTCGTCCCGATAAATGATGCAATTGTTCATGCACACATGGTATTTCACGTGCGGTAAATCCAGAGGACACACGATTTTCTTCGCCTCCTCGAACTGGTCGGGCACTTGTTCCCCTTGGGAAGACGTTAGTGCGAAATGACATGTTCTCGTCGAAGCATCGTCGGTCATTTTGTGTTTTACCTTCATCTCCGTGAGCCATGAGCGTTACTTTCAAAGGGTATCCTCGGGCTGCATCCTTCATACAATGGAGTAACGCGTCTATCTCCGTTGATCCATCTTGGCTTTCTCTCGGGCGGCAGCTCTTGCGTTATCCGTCCGCTTGAGAAGCAGCTTGAATATGAGGGTCCTGCACCCAGCCTCCATCGTCGTCTGCTCCGGCATCTTCATCTTCATGATCATGCCCTTCGTCTTGATCTTCCTCATCATGATGTCGACATCTTCTACATGATGATCGTATACAGATCACCGTCGTGATCATGTCCTCGGAGATTCTTCGTCTTCTCGCCCGCCCTCCAAGGTGGTACTTGTCTTGTTGCCCTTCCTCATTTCTTGCCCGCCCGACCATGGGCGACTTGATAGTCATCTTCATCACCTTGCCACCGATAGCCATCCATGAAACCACGCAAGAGCGGTGGTCCCACCTGCCGGAATCCGGGTCATAATAAGGCTCTTGACTTGCATCTTCGACATGGACATCTTATCTCCCTCTCGTTCTTTTGAAGCATCTCGGCCTTCATGAGCTCAAAACCTATTCACGATGCCTTCACCATCATGCGGACCATAATTACGCTGCGTGGTAGAGCAAAATGATATGTTAGAACCAAGAAAAATTTGGCATGACCTTTCCTAAAAATAGGACCAAAAAGAATGCATAGTGCCAAAATTCTCGCTTAAACGGAAATGAATCAAAACATTCCGCAAAATATTGGCAACTATCGCATATTTCAAATACCGGTACCTTCAAACACAAACATATATGCAACACCACAAACACTTGCAACACCACAAACATACATAGATCTAGCTAGGCCACAAAAGTGCATGTGCACGTTGTTGGAGCGAGCTAGGGAGAAAAAAAGTAGATCTATATCATGAAGATAGCTTTCCTTACTTACCTATCAAAAAGGTAATTTCACCACTTAATTTTGTTGAATCTATGGTGGAAATGAGGTGAGGAGGAGGAGATGGCGAAATCTTGGAGAAGGAGGTGGATGGAATGAAGTGGGGAAAGTGAGTGGGTAGGTGTGGGCTGTCCAAAATATCTTGTTGGTCCCGGGTTACTAATGGCGCACCCTCTGCCGATCGCCATTAGTAACCCTGATTACTAATGGCGCATCGGCGAGGGTGCGCCATTAGTAGTTTTGCAAAAAAAGAATAAAACAAAATTTATAGATAATGGCGCATGCCTGATTGGTGCGCCATTAGTAGTTATATATAGTAATGGCGCATTGTAGACCTCATGCGCCATTAGTATGTATGGGAAAATGGAAAAAAAATTCATACTAGTGGCGCACCCTGTCCACGGTGCGCCATTAGTGTCTTCCACACTAATGGCGTATCAGGAACAGGTGCGCCATTAGTATATAGTAGTGGCGCACTGCCTCCACGGTGCGCCATTAGAATCAATCCTATCTATAGCCCTTTTCCTAGTAGTGTTTGGTCCACCGAAGGAGAATACGGTGTCACTTGATGAGTCCATGACTGAGGATATACCTCAGCTTTCGGCTGCTGATAATGACATTCTGCTTGCCCCGTTCTCGGAAAAGGAGGTTCTTGAGGCAATTGCTCAAATGAAAAATAATAAGGCTCCTGGTCTAGATGGTTTCCCGGCCGAGTTTTATAAGAAGTGCTGGCACATTATTAAGGGGGAATTTACTACCTATGTTTCATGATCTATTCTCTGGACAGCTTCAATTATTCCACCTGAATTTTGGGACTATCACATTACTACCTAAGAAGACGGATGCGTAATGCAATTGAGCAATTCAGCTGATCTGTCTCCTCAATGTTAGTTTCAAAATTTTACATAAAGGTCGGGACCAACAGGCTCACACAGATTATGATTCATGGTGCATCAATCCCAAACCGCGTTCATGCCAGACAGAAACATTCTTGAAGGAGTGGTAGTTTTGCATGAAACGCTCCATGAAATCCACTCCAAAAAATTGGATGGAGTGATTTTTAAAGTGGATTTTGAGAAAGCGTATGATAAGATAAAGTGGCCATTTCTCCAACAATCTTTGCGTATGAAAGGGTTTGATGAAGCCTGGCGAAGGCAGGTGCAATCATTTACACAAAATGGTAGTGTGGGAATTAAAGTTAATGATGATATAAGTCATTACTTTCAGACTCATAAAGGCCTATGACAAGGAGACCCAATGTCCCCTATCTTGTTTAACATTGTGGTAGATATGTTGGCAATTCTGATAGGACGGGCTAAGGAAAATGGTCAAGTAGGTGGATTGGTGCCTCATCTGGTTGATGGAGGCATTTCTATCCTACAATACGCTGATGATACGATCATCTTTATGGAGCATGACGTGAGTAAGGCTAGGAATATGAAGCTGGTGTTATGCCTATTCGAACAATTGACCGGGTTGAAGATCAACTTTCATAAGAGTGAGTTGTTCTGCTTTGGTAGGGCCAAAGATGAGCAGGAGGCCTACAAACAATTGTTTGGGTGTGAGTTGGGCGATTACCTTTCTCATACTTAGGGATTCCTATCCACCATCGTGAGGCTAACGAACAGAGAATGGAAGTGCATTGAAGACCGATTTGAGAAGAAACTGAGCTCTTTGGAAGGGCAAGCTCTTATCTTATGGAGGCGGTTAATACTTATTAATTCGGTGCTCACAAGTTTGCCGATGTTTCTTCTTTCGTTCTTTGAGATACCGGTTGGAGTCGGGAAGAGACCGGATTTCTATAGATCGCGGTTCTTCCGGCGGGGTGATGAGCTGAAAAGAAAATACAGACCGCTAAGTGGGACATTATTTGTAGACCGAAGGACCAAGGGGTCTAGGTATTGAGAATCTAGAAATTAAAAATAAATGCCTTCTTAGCAAGTGGTCAGGAAGCTCTCGTCGAAGACGGATCTTTGTGTGGCACAGATCCTTCATGCAAGTACCTCCATCAAAAACTTTGTCGCAAGTATCTCAGAAGGCCGATGACTCGCCTTTTCGGAAGGGGCTCATGAAGGTCAAGCAGGCGTTCGTTAATAGGACAAAGTTTGTTGTAGGAAACGGCTCGAGCACGCGTTTCTGGGAGGATACTTGGCTTGGTGACGCACCACTGGCCATCCAATATCCCTCCTTGTATCGTATTGTTCAACGAAAGGAGGTGGTCATTGCTTCGGTTTTCCAATCTATCCCCCTTAATATTTAGTTTAGACGAGTGCTAGCAGGCAATCGTTGGGAACAATGGATCCATCTAGTTAGAAGGCTGATGGATATCCAGCTGTCTCAACAACCCGATGAATTATACTGAAGTTGACTAAGTCCGAGGCTTCACGGTTAAATCAATGTATATTGATGTTATTAATTCGAGCTCCATTCCCACGTCCAAACATGTTTGGGATGTCAAAGTTCCTTTGAAAATAAAAGTGTTTATGTGGTTTGTTCATAAACAAGTAATTTTAACTAAGGATAACTTGAAGAAGCGCAATTGGACAGGACCTACTAGGTGTAGTTTCTGTGATCGGGATGAGTCTATTAAACACCTCTTTTTTGATTGCCCGCTTGCAAAAGTTCTATGGCAAACGGTCCACATTTCTTTTAACATCAAACCACCGAATTCCGTTAGTACTTTGTTTGGGACATGGCTTAATGGGATTGAGCCCAACTTAGGGAGACATATTCGGGTGGGGGTTTGTGCTTTGCTGTGGACCATCTGGAACTGCAGAAACGATTTGGTCTTTAATAGAACATCATATATACATTTTTTGCAGGTTTTGTTCCGGACTACGGCTCTGATTCGTTCGTGGTCGCTACTCACCCGCATTTGAGGCCGTGGAGCATTTGGTTCTTGGGTCTGTCCGTTGGGAGATGGTAGCTCGGGATATCTTCAACCGGTTTGGATGGCGGTCATGTAATAGGATATGCATTTAGTATTCCTATCTAGTTTTGCCCCGCCGGTTGTGGCTCTTTGATGTGGCTAGCTTTGTATCTAGCTTATCCGGGCTCTGTGTGAGCTTGTGTTGCTTCCTTTTTTCATTTTTCAGGACCTTTCGAACCTTGTTGATACTACTCTATTTTGTTTAATAAGAGGGCCGTATGCATCATGCTGATGCAGAGGCCGGGGTATCCCCCCTTTTCGAAAAAAATACAGTAACGCTAACCAACTTGCTATGGAGAGGACCGTCGACTTCTGAATAAGTTGGGATGGGACTAATGCTAGTAACGGTTAATCGCGTTCTTGGGTTTATCTGACACGGTGCTCTGATTATATGTGTGAGCAAGGAGGTTTTGTCGATCTTGGAGCTTGTCGCCTGCTTCTTTCGGCAAAATTCTTACATGTTCTCTAAAACTAAGAGGATGATCTCGGGATTTCTTCTTCCTCTTCTTCTCCTGCTGCAGAGAACCATGCCGATAATGTATCTACTTGACTATCCGATAAATTATCTTCTTCTGCAATGCAATGAAAGCATACTGCAGATTTTCCATCCTTCAGGTTATATGAGTGAGGTGGGGATGGTGATAGTTAGACATTGATCTAACACTTAGTTTTTTTTTTCTTCTTCAAAAAGGAAGATAACACACGGCCTATACATCCAAAGACTTCGTTGAGATATCACTAAATTTGTGTTCAAAGGTACTTAGTTGTAACAATGATTTCGTATCATGTAAAACGCAAAACAACTAATCGAAGTAATGCTTGGTCAAAGATTTGTCTTAATGGAACCTATTTCGTGGTGCATACAAGAATGGAGGGAGTATTACCAGATGTCTCCATTAGGGCATCTCCAAGGGTATACATCAAATCTCTTCTAAATGTCTGGAGGCCATCCAATGGGGATAAGTCAAATGCCGGTGGACATGAAAAAGTGTCTGAGATCCTACAAATCGGTAGCAAACGTCGAAGTGATTGGGGGAGTCTTGACACACTACGGACAAACCTTGGACCCACCAGAAACCCATTTTTTTCTGCCTCCTCCCTTCTTTCTAATCTCTCCATTGGACAAGGTGAAAGTGCAACTAATCCCCGGGTGGTTTTGGTAATTAATAACAACATATATATCATTGAACTAATCATTTCTTGAGAATATTTCAGAAAGTTCAGTGATATGGGTATGGCAATGACTGATGATGTGGACCCCTCAAAATGCTAAGGAAAACATTGGCAAAAGCTCAAGACTCTATTTTTGGTTTAGTGATCCAAGATCACATTGAGTCCATAGGAAAGCCAATACTATTAAAAGGGGATGAGGTTATGATGATGATCTGGTTGCTCAAAGTGCTTAGTGATTTATCTCTCAAACTATCAGCAATCTTTCACTCCAACATAAACCCATAAGTAATCTCGGTCCCACCGATTCCAAACTCACCACACCGAGATGAACCACCTCGACCATATACCCAAACCCTAAGAATTTCGGATTTTCCGATTCCAAACTCGGTCATACGAAATTGGTGTTGCCAAGCTTCAGAACCTTCAGACTCAAATCGGTGTCACCGAGATGAGAAAGTCGGTCCCACCGAGATTGGCAAACCCTAGACTTTGGAAGAAACGGACTAACCGAGATTGTATTTTCGGTCCCACGAAAATCCCAACGCTCACAAGATTTGAACTTTCGGTCTCACCGAGTTGTCAACTTCGGTCCGACCGAGATTGGTCAAATGTGTGTAACGGTTGGAATTTGTGTGGAGGCTATAAATACCCTCCACCTCCTCTTCATTCGTGGAGAGAGCCATCGAAAGAACTACCACTCCTACCTTACATTTACGAGAAGAAAACTACCTACCCTTGTGTTGAGATCAAGTTGCTCCACTCCCACCATATGAAACTTGATTTCTAGCCTTCCCAAGTTGCTTTCCACTCAATCCTTTCTTCCACCACAGCCAAATCAGTGAGGAGAGTTGAGTGTTGGGGAGATTATCATTTGAAGCACAAGAGCAAGGAGTTCATCATCACCAACACCATCTATTACCTTTTGGAGGTGGTGCCTCCTAGATTGGTTAGGTGTCGCTTGGGAGCCTCCGTCAAGATGTGGAGTTGAACCAAGAAGTTTGTAAGGGCAAGGAGATCGCCTACTTCGTGAAGATCTACCCCGAGTAAGGCTAGTCCTCCGTGGGCGTGAGCCATGATGGCATAGACAAGGTTGCTTCTTCGTGGACCCTTCGTGGGTGGAGCCCTCCGTGGACTCTCGCAGCCGTTACCCTCCGTGGGTTGAAGTCTCCATCAACGTGGATTGACGATAGCACCACCTATCGGAACCACGAGAAAAATCTCCGTGTCTCCAAATTGCGTTTGCTCTTCTCCACCTCTTATTTACTATATGTGCAATTTACTTTCCGCTGCCATAACTCTAGAATTGCATGTGTAGGGTGATACTTGACTTGGTCATCATTGTGAACTTGCTAAAACCTACTCTAATCAAAAGGCTAAACTTTTAAGTTGTCAAGTAGTCTAATCACCCCCTCTAGACATACTTCCGATCCTACAAGTGGTATCGAGCTTTGGTCTCCATTGGATTGGTTTCCATTGCATTGGACTCCATAAGCTTGGTTTCACAACCTAGGAGAGTATGGCGTCTAGTGAGGGTAATTTCAGAGAGGTCCTTACTTTGATGGTTCAAATTTTGCTAGTTGGAAGCACAAAATGAAAATGCATATTCTTGGACATAACCCCGCCGCATGGGGCATTATTTGTGTTGGCTTGCAAGGTGAGTTCTTGAGGAAGGAAAAGTTCGGATCGCGAAGCTCTGCGGATGAGTTGCGGATGTTCTGAACAATGCTCAAGCTTGTGACATTCTCTTCAATGCTTTGTGTCCCGAGGAGTTCAACAAGATCAGCCGTCTTGAGAATGCAAAAGAGATTTGGGATACTTTGGTCGAAATGCACGAAGGTACCGAGTCCGTGAAGGAATCAAAGCTAGATGTTCTTCAAGGTCAGCTTGACAAGTTCAAGATGAAGGAAGGTGAAGGAGTCGCTGAAATGTATTCTAGGCTTGCTCTCATTACCAATGAGATGGTAGGCTTAGGAAGCGAAGAAATGACCGACCGATTCATCATCAAGAAGATTCTCAGAGCTTTGGATGGAAAGTATGACACCGTGTGCACTTTGATCCAAATGATGCCAAACTACAAAGATCTCAAGCCTACCGAAGTCATTGGAAGAATTGTTGCTCATGAGATGACACTTAAAGACAAGGAAGAGCTTCACAACAAGTCAAGTGGTGCTTACAAAGCTGCAGTTGAAGTTCCCACAACCTCAAGTGACAAGCTAGTTTCCAATGAAGAGATAAGCCTAATGGTGAAGAACTTCAACAAATTCTACAAGAGTAGAAGCAAGGAGAGAAGCTCAAAGTCTAGATCATATGATGAAAAGAGATCTTCTAGTCGTGATCGAAGCTGCTACAATTGTGGAAGACCGGACACTACTCAAATGAGTGTTCGACTCCCCACAAGAGAAGAGAAGAATCTCCAAGAAGAAGAAGCTCAAGAGAAGAGTCGCCTCGAAAAGAGAGAAGGAGTAGAGATGATCGTTATGAGCGAAGATCCTCTCGGAGAAGCAAGGATTCGGAAAGGAAAGACAAGTCATCAAGGAGCTACACAAGAAGAAAACATCAAGCTCATGTTGGTGAATGGGTTTCGGCTCCGACTCAGACAATCACTCCGAAAGAAGCTATCACTCCAACTCGAATCTGATCAAGATGAAGGTGTTGCGGTCTTGCTCTCGTGTCCTCCAACTCCAACTCCTACGACATATTTGATTCACCAAATGAGGGAATTGGAAGATGCTTCATGGCAAAAGGCCCCAAGGTATCACACCCTGAGTTTATTGACTTTGATAGTGATGAGGATGATTTGCTTGGTGAAGATGAGCTTTTACATGACAAATCTAGCGAGCTTAGTAATGATGAACATGCTAATAGTCTTTATAGTCGAGAAGAGTCGAATGACAATGCTATGAAGGAGATTGAGCGTCTAACTAAAGAACTAAACACTCTTAAGTTAGCTCATGAAACAACTCAAGAAGATCATAGAGAGCTCCTAAGATCTCATGAGAAGCTACGCTTCGAGAAGCTCAATCTAGAGCAAGAGCATGAGTTTCTAAAAGCTATCAATGACGATCTTGAAAGAAGAGTTCTTCATATCTTGCCAAACGACTTCTCTTGTCTAATTTCTTGCCACCTATTAAAACTAAGCATGACAAGCATAAGAAAAATTCTTCATCTAGTAGTAACAATAATCATGCCAAATCAAATGTTGTTACTTCTAGTAATTCTCTTGATTCCACTAACAATGTTTCAAGCCAAGTTTCACTTGAGCAAGAAAATAGTCTATTGAAAGGGATTATAGAGAAAGGTGTCTACAAGAGTCTTGCCGAAAGCAAGAGCTTTGAGGAAATTGTTCGCAAGCAAGGAAGACACCGGAAGAATCAAGGAATTGGTTTTGAGCGAAAGTTCAACGCCGAGGGTGTTGAATGGGAAGAAGGTCAATATCCCACTCCAAAGTTTGTTTCTCAAGAGAAGAAGTATGATCCTACTTCTTCAAATGAGGGACAAGCTCAAGATGACCTTCCACCACAAGACCACAAGCTAAAAGGCAAGGACAAGCTTCAAGAAGAGATTGATGCATTCATTGAAGCACCCAAGGCCATGGTCAAGTGGGTTCCCAAGGCCACTTCAAGTTCTACTGACAAGCTCAACTACTACCCCAAGGATTCCCATCAAGATGATGTGGATCCCAAGAAGAAGAACTAGAAAGTTCTTGAGGGTGACTCATGAACATACTTCACTCACATTCATTTTGGCAAGAACTTGTGCAATCAACTTTCACATCTTGCACTAGTTCATGGAGTCACAAACCCTCATGTTGGTAAGTCAAGGGACAAGGTAATCATTGCTTTCATGGACATCATCTATTGTGTACTTCAATCTATGTCCATGGATATCCTTGTTTGTTCCTTGTGGGACTAACCCATGTAGGTATTGAAAGTGCCCAATCCAAAGGATTGCTCCCAACTCTTGATGATCTTCATCAACATTGAGCATCCACATCTTCAACATCTACATGAAGTCTTCAACGACAACCCAAGGTTAGTTTGACCCTTTGAAAGGGTTCTCACATCAAGGGGGAGCTTTGCTCTAAAGAAATGAGCTAAAGCATCTTTTAATGATGTGAACACATTAATGCTTTATGGAAAAGTGGTAACCCCACTTGTGCTTAAACGATGAGTATGACCTATGATCAAATGTTCTCATTTGACTCCTAAGTCAATATACTCATATATAGATGACCTAGTCATCACCAAATTGTGTGCTAGAAGCTAGTGTTTTGTTTGTGCATGTTTGACACATATTTCATTTGCTATCTTATTGTGTGAGCATGTTGGATGCATGATTTTATCCATTCAAGGACATCCATTTGTTGCTTTGGTCTTTTGGTTTTCTCTTTTTGACCAAATGGATGGACAAGAATGCCTAAGTTCCTCCCCTAGCTATCTATGCTTTCTTGTCTCAAACTCTATTCATGCTTATATCACAAACTTTGAACAAGACTTTTTCGGACAGACCGAGTGAGGAGCACTTTCGAGCCACCGATCCGTCAAAAGCCTAACTTCCAAAACCTTCTAAGTACTTTCGGTCAAACCGATATACTCAAATCGGACGGCATCAAATCACTTGGATTGATCTAGGTTTTCACCTCGGTGAAACCGAAGTTGCAAATTTCGGCGTGACGAAGTGTGTAATGCCGCACGCAGCTTAACCATCTCGGTCCCACCGAAGTTTTCCAACTCGGTCCCACCAACAACCAAGGGTATATATACCCGAGGACAGCGCTGCTTGATTACTTCTTCAAACGCCTCGCCCTCAAACCCTTCGCTGCCATCGCCTTGGTCTTTGGATCGTCTCCGCGCCGCCATGCGCCCTCGCTTGTGTCTCCATCGCCGTCAACGGTCTTTCTCATCGCACCGTTGCCGCCGTGGTGAAGCTCCACCAGATTGGGTGAGTTTCATCCTCTCGTGCTTCAACCGCTGATTCAATGCACGATAGGTTTTGCCTAGTTTCTTGCCAAGATTAAAATCTTCCTATCCAAAGAGATTAGATCATAGAACAAAATTCGAGTGAAAATTTTAGGGTTAGGTTTCCGCCGAACACATCTCGGTGTGACCGATTCTACATTCTCGGACTGACCGATTTGGCCTCTGGTCATTGCACTGCACTTTTCGGTTAAACCGAATTGAGCAAATCGGTAAGACCGAAGTGAGGATTTAGTGAAACCCTAGTGCTCTCGGCCAGACCGAAACCCATTTCGGTCCAACCGAAAGTGGTGTATATGGTCTGTTTAGACACCTCGGATTCACCGAATTTATAGACTCGGTCAGACCGAAATGTATTCTGTGAAAACCTAAAACTAATGTTTGAACTCATTCTTTTTGCAAAAACCTCTGCGATTTGTGATAACTCTTCTATTCTCGCCTATACCCATTCTTTTCACAGGTTGTCACCATGTCTCGATGGAAGTGACAATCGAACAGTGCTGAATTGCCGCTTGAGATTCCAGAGGCAGCTACAAGTCTGAAGAAAGCGTTTTTCAGATGATGGAGAGAGAGCACTCCAAGTGGATTGCCTCCACCTGCCACTGGGGCGAGGAAGAAGAGGGTATTCTATCAACATGCTGCACATTCTAGATCGAAGGCACCTTTTAAGGTGATGGACACGATAGTTGAGACTATCAAGAGGACAATGACAGCAGACTGAAGAGGTCGTGTGGGTTTGCTCCGCATATTCAGATGCTCATTAATGCCAAGTTTGGCACGGACACCTACCGTTGGATAGACCCCACTTGCCATTGCAGCCGAACATGAAGATAATGAAGTTGTGATGACCGAGGATGCTCCCACATCTGTTGAAGGACATGCTAAGTCCGAAGCTGCCAAACAAGCTAAAGCTGAAAAGGAAGCAGAAGAAAGCCCAAGAGCGTTGGAGAACAACTTCTTGAAGCAACTCGAGAAATTGAACTACGCCTGCCAGCATAGTGCAGCCTCGGGAGAGCCTAGAGAGGATCGTTGAAGATAAGTTCCATGCTCGGATGTTAAGTCGACCAAGTGCAGTCACCGTCCAACAAGCTTGAGGCGGACATTGAGGAAGCGAAGAGGAGAAGGCAGAGCTCATGAAGGAGATGGAAGATGATTTGGTTCAGATGACTATGAGCAGCTGCTGCAGTGCCCACAAAGCCCAGATCACCGCTATTCTGTGTGATGACCCTGTGGCTACTACTTCAAGACCTCCCACAGCTCCATCGGTTCCAAAGACCAGCTCCAGTGTCCACTCCTCCAGCTCCACAGACTTCAGCAGAAGCTTTCGCAGATGCCGCTATCTCCACTCCATCGACGCAGACAGGAGCCGCCAGCAGAGTCCCTAGTGACGATTAGCTCTATACCTTTCGAACATTTTGGTAACTTGTTGCCAAAGGGGGAGAAATTGTATAGATCATAGGACTTCGAGAGAGAGAGTGCTCGTTTTTGCTCTTTCGTTTGCGGTTTTCCTTGAGATACTTTTGAGTTCTTTGAGACATTTCGTGTGTTTGATACTCGTTTGCTCTATCTTGATGAGTGCTTGATCATACTATGCTTAATGTGTGCTTAATGTTTATCATATTCCATTCATATCTTGTATGATCATTTACTCATGTCTTGGTGATTGGGTGCATGTTATTCATTCTTATCACTTTGTGCGCTCCACCAAGATGTATGTGACATGGAAGAGTGACCCATGATCCTAATCGATTGTGCATTTGCATTCAAACGCAAATCTTAAATAATGCACAAATTTAGGGGGAGCTCTTGCTTATCACATACTTCTCAAAGCGACGATGTTATTCATTGATTATATCATTTGTCGAAGCTTTGATCTATATGTTGTCATCAATTACCAAAAAGGGGGAGATTGAAAGTGCAACTAATCCCCGGGTGGTTTTGGTAATTAATAACAACATATATATCATTGAACTAATCATTTCTTGAGAATATTTCGAAAGTTCAAGGATATGGGTATGGCAATGACCGATGATGTGGACCCTCAAAATGCTAAGGAAAACATTGGCAAAAGCTCAAGACTCTATTTTTGGTTTAGTGATCCAAGATCACATTGAGTCCATAGGAAAGCCAATACTATTAAAAGGGATGAGGTTATGATGATGATCTGGTTGCTCAAAGTGCTTAGTGATTTATCTCTCAAACTATCGACAATCTTTCACTCCAACATAAACCCATAAGTAATCTCGGTCCCACCGATTCCAAACTCACCACACCGAGATGAACCACCTCACCATATACCCAAACCCTAAGAATTTCAGATTTTCCGATTCCAAACTCGGTCATACGAAATTGGTGTTGCCAAGCTTCAGAACATTCAGACTCAAATCGGTGTCACCGAGATGAGAAAGTCGGTCCCACCAAGATTGGCAAACCCTAGACTTTGGAAGAATCGGACTAACCGAGATTGTATTTTCGGTCCCACTGAAAATCCCAACGCTCACAAGATTTGAACTTTCGGTCTCACCGAGTTGTCAACTTCGGTCCGACCGAGATTGGTCAAATGTGTGTAACGGTTGGAATTTGTGTGGAGGCTATAAATACCCTCCACCTCCTCTTCATTCGTGGAGAGAGCCATCGAAAGAACTACCACTCCTACCTTACATTTACGAAGAAAACTACCTACCCTTGTGTTGAGATCAAGTTGCTCCACTCCCACCATATGAAACTTGATTTCTAGCCTTCCCAAGTTGCTTTCCACTCAATCCTTTCTTCCACCACAGCCAAATCAGTGAGGAGAGTTGAGTGTTGGGGAGATTATCATTTGAAGCACAAGAGCAAGGAGTTCATCATCACCAACACCATCTATTACCTTTTGGAGGTGGTGCCTCCTAGATTGGTTAGGTGTCGCTTGGGAGCCTCCGTCAAGATGTGGAGTTGAACCAAGAAGTTTGTAAGGGCAAGGAGATCGCCTACTTCGTGAAGATCTACCCCGAGTAAGGCTAGTCCTCCGTGGGCGTAGGCCATGATGGCATAGACAAGGTTGCTTCTTCGTGGACCCTTCGTGGGTGGAGCCCTCCGTGGACTCTCGCAGCCGTTACCCTCCGTGGGTTGAAGTCTCCATCAACGTGGATTGACGATAGCACCACCTATCGGAATCACGAGAAAAATCTCCGTGTCTCCAAATTGCGTTTGCTCTTCTCCACCTCTTATTTACTATATGTGCAATTTACTTTCCGCTGCCATAACTCTAGAATTGCATGTGTAGGGTGATACTTGACTTGGTCATCATTGTGAACTTGCTAAAAACCTACTCTAATCAAAAGGCTAAACTTTTAAGTTGTCAAGTAGTCTAATCACCCCCCCTCTAGACATACTTCCGATCCTACACAAGGGGTGTACATTTGGTGCACCGGATTGGATGGCAACCCCCTATCTGTTGTCCGCTTCTTTTGGCAAAATTGATTCTTGTTTTGTAAAACTAAGGCAATGATCACGAAACTTCTTCTTCTATCTAATATTAGTTTAGCTAATTTTAAGATTATTTGTTTTTAGATAAGTCAGGTGTAAAGTAGACACATGCATACACATAAGCTAACCATTGTATACACTTACTCACATAACATCTAGTGAAGATTTAAGTTATATAACTTTAATGACAAAGTTCACACTGATGTATCAATATGGACGAGAATATCATCTTCCGCCGAAAAAATAATCTGCCCTACTAGGACACATATGTCGTCAAAGGATTATCCATGTTGATAAATGGTGTGAAAATATGCATGACTTTGATCAATGACTCTACTAGATATTTCATGATATATTTGTTCTACTTTAAAATCTACTCCCTCCGTTCCCAAATATAAGTCTTTTTAGAGATTCCACCAAATGACTACATACGGAGCAAAGTGAGTGAATCTACATTTTAAAATATGTCTACATACATTCGTATATTGTAGGCCATTTGAAATGTCTAAAAAGACTTACATTTAGGAACGGAGGGAGTATAAAGCTAAACTAGAGAATCAACTTGCTCAAAAGATCAAGAGGCTTGGGTTGGATCATGGTGGAGAGTATTTCGCCAATGAGTTTAATTTATTTCTGTGAGGAACATGGTATAATCCTTGAGAGGATGACTCCCTATTCGCCCCGGACAAACCGGGCTGCCGAACAAAATAACCACACTTTAATTGATTTGGTTAACGTCATGTTAGACACAGCGAGACTTTCCAAGGAACTACGGGGAGGCTTTGATTACTACAAGTCATGCCCTAAACATAGTTCCCATGAAGACTAAAGAGATTACCCCATTTAGGGAATGAGAAAGGAACAAGACTTAAGCTCTCTTATTTATGAACATGGGAATGCTTGGCGAAAGTCAACGTGTCAATTCTCAATAAGCGTAAGCTTGGATCTAAACCCGTTGATTGTGTTTATAACATTGGCTATATGTTATTAGTGGTAAAATCTTGGGTACCTGACATGAATGTTTGAACAATCATGGAATTCATTGATGCGACGTTCTTTAAGAATATTTTTTCTATGTAAGATATGCCTAGCTCAAGTAGTTAGAGGTGAGAGATAACTCCTGAACTTTTTGTTTCATTCTAACATTCTAAGCGGCAGCCCACTGGGATATCTGAGGAGGATGACAATGAAGCTCTTAGAAGGGGCAAAGATAAATGATCTCAAAGTTATTTGATGAATATTTCGTTGTGTACCTCATGACGAACAAGAACAAGTGATCAACAATTTCATCAGCACTAAAAAAATGTACACTTCATACTCGTGATTCACCCTCTTTTCAACATAGTACAATCTTCTCTCACTCTCCTCCTGCTCTTTGCCTCTCTCCGCCTCGTCCCTATGCTCTCGGATCTCCTTGCACCGCCCCTCCCGTCTTTCTCCGACCATCGACGGTAGTGAGTATGGCAAGGGACCGTCCCCTTCCATGCTTTCATATTGTAGTTGTTAGGTACCACTAGTCCTATATGATCGCGTTTTGGGGCAAGGACATTGGGTTTTCACTCTTATTTCTTTATTAGTTTATTTATTGTGTGTAGCTATTTCTTTCGGGTTTCTCTTGTTTCCTTCGCTTTGGTATTTTTTTTCTTCTGTTTTCTTCGTTTCTTTCTCGATTTCCACCTACTTTTCTACTTTTCTAGTTTTCTTACTTTTTTTCCTTTTGTTTAACACATATCTACATTTTTCATATACACCAAGAACATTTTTATGCATGTTTAATAGTTTCTAATAAATGATTAACATTTTTTAAAACAAATGTTCGATGTCGTCTTTTATACACATTGTAAATGTTTTAAATATATCTAAAACATGTTTTTATACACGTTTTAGATTTTTCAAATATTTTATTAACAATTTTCAAACACATGTTTTGATCATTTTTTGAATATTTTTGAACATTTTTCAATTACACATCTATACATATTTTAAAATGATATGCATTGTTTTTAAAGAGGTCATGAACATAGTTTTGAAATGCGTGCACATTTTTGAAAGGTACACAGTATCACTTAATTAAAAAAAACGTTTTTCTATATTTTTGAAAAATGTTCCATGCATTTTTCAGAGACGTGCACATTTTTTAAATGGCTGAAACATTGTTTTGTACGCTAATAACTTTTCTTAATTAAGGTAACCAACTTTTTACACTGTGTTAACATTTTTAAAATTTTGAAGCAAACTGTTTGGTATATATGTCTTATAATATTTTTTGAAAAAAAAAACAAAAGAAAAAACATTACCAAGCCTGTCCACTAAGCAACACAACAAGTACTCACTCCGTTCCTAAATATAAGTCTTTGTAGAGATTTCATTATGAACCACATACGGATGTATATAGATGCATTTTAGAGTGTAGATCCATTCATTTTGCTTTGTATATAGTCCATAATAAAATTCCTACAAAGACTTATATTTAGGAACAGAGGGAGTACTATATTAGCACTACAAAAACATCGTACTTTCCAATGAGAGCTGAGCACGCACAGAAATTCGATTTGCTGGACTGGTCCACTTGTTACGGTCCCTTTAGACGAGCGGTACGTGTAGGTCGCAGCAGGCGAGTCATACAGCCGCACTCGCCCTACAGCGCATTAGGGCATGATCAATGTATAGCCTCAGGGTGATGCTTCGTGTGGCATGTATGATCGGATATCAGGTAAGGTAGATTTAGATAGTAAAGCGGGATCCTCTGCAGGAGGCAAGTGCTTGGAGAGAAAAAATGTGGTTCGGTGTAAAAAGCTGAAAAGGTTGGTGTGAAGAGTAGAGATGCATGTGTACTAGAGTTTTTATTTTCTATTTCTTGAGAGGCTCTCTAGTGATAGCTTGCATTGGGGAGAAAAATAAATGTAGGCGTCTCAAACTACTTCTATTTTTTTAGAATTTTTTTTGAGTTTTTTTTTCGAGTACCTCTTTTAAAGAAATTTTTGAGGGGTAATACTTCTATCTTTAGTCACGATACTATGGTGGCCCGATAAGTCTCAGTGGTGGGCCTTACATGGGCCAGCCCATAAACCATCACAGCCTGGGTTTTATCACTCGCCGAGCGAGAGCTGAAAAGGCAGAGACACGAAGAGGTGTGGCATCATCGTCTTCCTCCTCTCTTCTTATCCGGAAGTACACCATGCTCCCGATGTCCGTCCACCCCGCTACTACGCCGGCCCTCGCGTCGCGGCCCCGCGTCTCCCTGCCCAGACCTTCCACACCCTCTTCCTCCTCGTCCTCCTCCGCTTCCAGCCTTGTCCACATCAAGAGCAGGAGGCTTCCCCTTCGCTCGCTCCGCATCCTCGCCGGCGCCGTCGAAGCGGGGGAGCCATACGTCGGTCTGGGGGACGAGGAGCCACTGGGCGGAGAAGGAGATGCGGAAGCCGTGGCGGAAAGCGAGGAGGTAATGGTCTTTTCAACTGCTCTGAACTTGGGTCATTTTCTGTCCGTGCGATAAATCATGGTAGTTCCTTAAGTACCAACTGTAGCTCAGTCCGTGGAAGTTGGTACATTGTTTTTACTACTACATAGAAGGAGTTCAGTTAGATTCCGTTGCAAATGTACTGTCCTCTTGTTCACTGAAATTTATTAGGCTGTCCGTTTCCACTGAAGAATTGAGTTTGGATGATGTCAGAGAATAAAATTGCAAAAGTCTGGTTTTGAACTTTTGTACGGTTTTTAGTGCATACTGCATACCATTTTTCGTACTTGGCTGCATGTAAGCAGGAAATGAAATGGTGTAGAATAGGCATATGCTGTGGACCTTTGCTCATAACATGAATATTTGCTGTGTCTGGTTGAAATTAAGTGACAGTTGTATATGCATGGATGGACCTCCTCTCATCGTTTTAATGGAATCGATCACTCTTGAATTGTACTATGAGGATTGCATTTTACTAAAATTGACCTCAGGTAATATTTTTGAAGATGAATAGCGTAGGAGAACAGCACCCTGGTCCCAAAGTCCACTGAAACTGAAATCCTGAAAATCATAACCACGTTACAGTACAGCACAAGCTTGTGGAAGTAATGACCGACATGAGAAAGTCAGACAGTGTAACAATAGTTTTGATTGTAAATCCTCTGAATTTTGGGCTGTGCTAAAACTGCATAATTGGATATACTACTTGGTACTTGGTAGACAAAATTTGTAATACCAGAATGAAATTTGAGATAATTTGTATTGTTCATTCATGGCAGTACAAGGTGGAGGTGCCTGAAAAGCAGGACCCGATGCTGGTACTCAAGTTCATATGGATGGAGAAGAACATTGGCATAGCGCTTGACCAGATGGTTCCGGGTGTTGGTAGCATCCCCTTGAGCCCGTACTACTTCTGGCCACGGAAAGATGCATGGGAGGAACTGAGAGCGAAGCTGGAGGAGAAAGAGTGGATCTCCCAGAAGCAGATGATCATCCTTCTCAACCAGGCCACTGACATCATCAACCTCTGGCAGCAAGGCGGCGGCAGCTTGTCGACATGAGGGGCTCTCTCTTCTCCCATCCTCACGAGCTGTTCAGTGTCTTTCTTCTTGCTTTCTTGTTCATTAATTTTAAAGCCACATGGTACATGATCCTGTAGATCGATTGATTCAATCTGTTCTTGTATGATTCTGTTTGTGGAAAATGAATTTTGATTTAATCCTCGCAAGGGTTGTGCGTTTGGGTTCGGTTATTGGCGAGGACGGTGTTTAAGATGATCCACTGTGAATGGTTCTATTTTATTACCATTATATTATGATATGATGCGTTGCCTACCATTCTCTCGCGAAAAGAAGCAGCGGCCTGCATCGGAGTACCACTGGATAGACATATGACCAAGATTCTGCCGGATAGCTTGATCCTGGGCTACTATGCAACTTCAGGAGTCAACACCCCCGGCAAACCTAGCTAGAAAAAAACAGTGGGATTTCGGGCGGCCAGCTTCGCCATTGTTGCCGTCCCCTTCGCTCTAGCCTCCTATGACCAAGGCGCTAGGGTTTCCTTGCCTCTCACCGGCGCCGCGCCAGTCCGCCTTGTCTCCTATGGTTTTTGAACCATGTAGGCGCGGTGGATTGCCGGCGGGAGGGCTCTGTTTGTAGATGTTTTTTTAAGTTTAGTTAGGGTTTGTGCCATACTCAGCAAGACGAGGCGGTGACAGCTTCTAAGGGTGGAATAAAGTCCTCCCCACCTAGCCCTCGTTCCGGCGGAGCTTCTAACATCGTCGAAGGGCGTGTGGAGGTGTGTCTCCGGTGTATCTCGTGGGATCCGGTCGGTGTCTATCTTCAGTGGATTCGCTTGGATCCGGTCTTTGTTCGTGGACGTACGTGTGTCTGCAGGGTGGATCACTCCGATCTACGCTTCTCTTCACTGGCGGCGGTTGTTGTTCTGGTGCGCTGGTCCTATGGGGCCTTAGCACTACGACTTTTCGACTGTCTACTACAACAATATTTGCCCGGCACCGTTGAGGAAGGGGCGATGACGGCGGCACGCCTTCGGCTCGCTCCAGTGCTTGTAGTCGTCGCTAAGTGGTCTACGGACCTGGTTGCAATTTTTACTTCTGGTGTTCTTTGTACTACATTGACAGTTGATGAATAGATCAGAAGTTTTCTCGCAAAAAAAAGAAAAGAAAAGAAAGCTTCGCCGTTGTTTATTGCAACGAGACCCGTGCATGCGCGTCGGCAGCCGGCCTGAGCTTTTTTTAAAACTCACTTTAAAACTTTATTTAAACATCCCAACTAGGGATCTCATCTGACACAACCTGCAAAATACAGTCAGGGGGTTCATGCAACCAAACCTTACAAAGATTATTCGCCACACCCTTCCTGGCTAACAAATGAGCTGCATTATTAGCATAATGTCTAACCCATGTGACTCTCCATCTCTACCTCGAAGCCATCATTTGCTTAACCTCTTCGACGACCGGGCCCAGCGGTGATAAGTCCTTCTCCTTACTCTGCAGTTTGCAAACAATCTCGCGGCAGTCCATCTCAACATGCACGTTTGGTACGTTTAATTCCTCCGCTAGTTGTGCTGCTCTTCTGCAAGAGTATAGCTCCACCTTTGCTGGTTCCTTGCACTGAGGAAAGACATGACAAGCACCGCCGAGGAACGCTCCCTCCTGGTTCCTAAGAACAATGCATGCGCCTCCCAGCTCCCCTACCTTGGCCATTGCCCCGTCGACATTTGCTTTCACCCACCCATCCTCTGGCGAACGCCATTTCTCGCGAGGGGCAGGGTTATCTTGCTTGCTCTTTCGCCCGTGGATGGACTGCCACTCTCCCATCAGGTTGAAAACTCTTCTCGCGATTGCTTCAGCATCTTCAATTCTCCGTCCATCTCTTGCATTATTCCAGGCCAGCCAAAGCGCACACACACCCTGGACCAGGACCGCCCTTTCATCATCGGATGCATCCGGGAACCACATCAAGAGCCATCTCGATAATGCACTCTGGGGGCCGGCTGACTCCGGTGGCATCGCCACCAGCACCCCCAACTCCGAATGCATGATCTTCCAGAACTTCACTGAGTGAAAACAGCCCCAAAATCTGTGATAATTCGTTTCTTCTCTCCCACACTCAACACAGAACACACCATCTTTGATCTTCCTCCTTTGGAGTTCGGTGCCCACCGCCAGTCCATTCCGGATCAGCCGCCACATGTGTGTTTTCACCTTTCCTGGCACGAAAGTATCCCAAAGGCTCAGCCATGATTTGTGATCTGCCACCGAAGATGAGGATTCCGGCCGACCTGCATTGAGGCATTTCTGAGCCATCCACAAGTGATATGTCGATTGCACCATGTACACGCCATCCTTGGTGTAATTCCATGCCAGGTGGTCCTCCATAGTCAGTCCTCCAAGTGGAATCTGTATGATCTCATCAGCCTCGTCCGGAGAGAACATGGAGTACACCTTGCTTTGGTCCCATGCATTGCCATGCGCGTTGAGAAGGTACAGACCCACGTTATCCCATGTATATAGCTTTGACCCAGTGGCCTTAAGCTTCCCTTCCTTGGTATCCAATTGTCATGGTGTACTTTAATTCTTGTGCTATCACCAATCCTCCAAATAAGCCCATCTAACAAGAGGTCCCTATCGTGTAAGATGCTTCTGAAGGTAAAGGAACCGTCGTCTGGGCAAGTTGCATTAAGATTGATCCCTCCACAAAATATCGTGCCTTTTAAGACTTGTGCACACAATGTATTCGGTACCTGAAGCATTCTCCAAGATTGCTTGGCGAGCATAGCTTGGTTGAAAGCTTCCGGATCACGAAATCCAAGACCACCCTCACATTTCCTCATGCACATTTTCTCCCAGGTGATCCAATGCACCTTCTTTTGACCATTTGCTTCACCCCACCAGAAGTTCGAGGAGATAGATGACATATTCCCGCACATTTTCTTTGTGAGTTGAAAACAACTCATGGTAAAAGTTGGTGTTGATTGGAGGCCTGACTTAACAGGCACCTCTCTCGTAGTCTTGGACAACCTTGTACCTTCCAACCGGCCACTTTTCCTCTAGCACTCTCTTTAACATATTTGAAAGTTCCATCCTTTGATTTTCCAACTACTGTAGGGAGCCCTAGGTATCTCTCACTTAGAGCCTCCGATGAAATGCCAATAACCTGCTGCAACTCATGTTTCATTTCTTCAGAGCTGCCCTTCCCAAAGAAGATTGCAGATTTTTGTAGATTAACTTTCTGTCCTAACGCCACTTCATACTCCTGCAAGATGACTCGAAGTTCCTCAAAGTTTTCTCGAGATCCCTCCAGGAACACCACACTATCATCTGCGAAGAGAAGATGAGTAACAGTCGGCCCATTGCTCCCAAAAGACACCCGCTTTAAATTCTTCTCTCTCTGTGCGCTCCTCAGCAGTGCCGAGAATCCCTCCACACAAAATAGGAAGAGATATGAGGAGAGAGGGTCTCCCTATCGAAGTCCTCGTGAAGGAATAAAACTGTGGGAGAGCCCACCATTCAACTTAACAGAAAAAGTAGCTGATTTGAAACACCTCATGACCATCTCCGTCCAGTGACTGGAGAAACCATATTTCAGGAACATTTGTTCAAGAAAATCCCATTCCACTCTGTCGTAGGCTTTCATCATGTCCAGCTTCACGGCGCACAAAGGTTTCCTTTGCTTGCGCTTGCTAGTCGCATGCACACATTCATATGCCACCAATACATTGTCCGTTATTAGCCTACCAGGTAGGAATGCACTATGTTCTTCGGAGATCATAAAAGGTAAAACCACCTTCAGCCGGTTAGCCATTGCTTTCGCGGCGATCTTGTACAAGACATTGCAAAGGCTAATTGTTAAATTGTGATCCAAATTATACCATGTTGGACTAGATGTAGTAGAACCGGTGTGGGCCTTTGCGTTGACGTCAACGCGTGCGAGTACAACTCGTTTACTTGTCCTACAAGGACTCTTATGTATTGCCCTCATATATACCCCATGTAGTCGCACCTCAGACGGTCTGTCGTCTCGTGCTTGTAATACTCCTCCATTATAGTGATTGCGCCTTCTTGCGTCCGTGGTTTTCTCCCGCAAGGGTTTCCACGTAAAAATCCGTGTCTCTTTGTCTCGTTTTATCTCGTTATTATCTAACAAGTGGTATCAGAGCCAAGTTTTAGATACGAGATTTGAGACGTGAGATTAGGGTTGCGTCTGGTTCGCCGCCGCCACAAGTCGCCGAGACCGACAGGTTTTCTACCGCTGATCCGATTCCTACCCGAGCAATCCACGCTGCTGTCAAATCACAAGCCGCTGAGTTCCTGTGCTTCTCCACGTACTGCTCAAGTCCCGAGGCAGCTGCTAGCGTTTTTCTTCGCTTGAAGTGGATTGCGTGGCTACAACTACTAGTCCACCATCGAAGCCAATTCATGTACAGAGTACTATTTGGGTACTGTTCACGTAAAGACCAGAGTCTCCTAGTTCTCACGTGAGCTTGTGCTAGTTTGGCTCTTGTGCTTTTAAACTCGAGTTGCTACATCTACCCGAGGAAACTACCAGGTGCTATCTGTTTTAGTTTTTTGCTCCGCATAATTAAATCTATCAAGAATTTTTCTACCGGCCTATACTACTTTGTGCACAGATTTATCTACTCATGACATCCACGAAGTACGATCTTCCGCTGCTGGACCGTGACACAAGGTTTACCCTATGGCAAGTCAAGATGCGGGCGTTGTTGGCACAATCCGACTATGATGAAGCACTGGATAGTTTTGGGAAGAACCGAATTCAGGACTGGATTGATGAGGAGAAAAGAATTGATTGTAAGGCTTTGTCACACATTCAACTCCATTTGCATAATAATATTTTGCAGGAAGTTTTGAGCGAGAAAACTGCCGCTGCTCTATGGTTAAAGCTGGAAGGGATTTGCATGACTAAAGATCCCACCAAAGAAGATGCATCTGAAGCAAAAATTATTCCTGCATGTGTTACCCGAGGGAGGTAATGTTTTGAATCATATTTCAGAATTTAAAGAGATCATATCTGATCTAGCTGCAATGGAGGTTAAGTATGAAGAGGAAGATACTGCTTTAATGTTACTTTGTTCGCTACCAAGTTCTTATACCAATTTTAGAGACACCATATTATACAGTCATGATACTCTCACACTTAATGAAGTTTATGAAGCTTTGAACTCCAAGGAGAAGATGAAATTAATGGTGCCTCATGATGGTTCGAGTTCATCCCAAGCCGAGGGATTATCTGTTCGTGGCAGGACAAAGGAGAAGAACTCCAATAATGGAAATAGAGGCAAAAGTAAAACGGCTACAGGGCCGGTCGCAATCCGAGACAAGAAGTATTGCGGTATTGCAAGAGAGACGGGCATGACATCTCCGAGTGTTTCAAGTTGCGTAACAAGGAAAAGAGGAAAGGTAACAAACAAGATGAAAATTCGCTAACGTTGCTCGTGATGATAGTTCCAATGATGCTCTTGTCGTTATTGCTGGATGTGCTGAGACCAATGATGAGTGGGTACTTGATACTGCATGCACTTTTCATATGTGTCCACATAGAGATTGGTTTACTACTTTTGATTCCACTACTTCTACTGGTTCCGTTTTGGGTTTTGATAATTCACCATGCAAGATTGAAGGCATAGGTTCTATTCAAATCAAGATGTTTGATGGCATAATCAGAACTTTGACAGATGTTCGGTATATTCAAGATGAAGAGAAATCTTATTTCAAGTAGTGCCCTTGATGCAAAGGGGTAAAAGTATTCAGTGGAGATAGTGTTTTGAAAGTCACCAAAGGCTCCTTATTGTGATGAAAGGTGATTTAAGTTCGACCAATGGTCTTTATTACCTTCGAGGTTCTACCGCTTGTAACGCTACTCCACTATTTCAAAGAATTCGATTGTGATGTCGCTAACCTTTGGCATATGCGCCTTGGACATATGAGTGAACTTGGTTTAGCAGAGTTAAATAAGAGAGGTCTTCTTGATGGATATGAACCTCGTAAATTGAAATTTAGTGAGCATTGTATCTTCGGCAAGCACAAGAGGTCAAGTTCAATACTTGACCCATACAATCAAGGTATTCTTGATTATGTGCATTCGATTTATGGGGACCATCTCGCAAGAAGTCACTAGGTGGTGCTAGTTACATGCTGATTATTATTGATGATTATTCGAGAAAAGTTTGGCCTTATTTCTTGAAGCATAAATATGAAGCATTCTCAGCTTTTAAGGAGTGGAAGATTATGGTTGAAAGACAAACCGAAAGGAAGGTAAAATACTTCAGACCGATAATGGTATGGAATTGTGTTCTAAGCAATTTAAGAATTATTGCAAGTCTGAAGGCATTGTCGACATTACAACGCTCCTTATACTCCTCAACAAAACGGTGTTGCCGAGCATATGAACAGACCATTATTTCCAGAGTCTTGCAGATGTTGTCCTATGCAGGTTTGCATAGCGCTTTTGGGTCGTGGCCGCTTCCATCGCTTGTTATCTCATTAACCGCTCACCATCTATTGCTCTTAATAAGAAAACTCCAATTGAGGTATGGTCGGTTCACCGCTGATTATTCACAGCTTGAGAGTTTTTGGTTGCAATCGCTTATGCTCATGTTGATAATGGAAAGTTGGAGCCTAGGGCTATTAAGTGCTCCTTTCTTGGTTATAAGTCCGTGTTAAAGGTTATAAATTGTGGAATCTCAAACCCGTAAGGTTGTTATTAGCGTAAATGTTATCTTTAATGAAACTGCTATGTTACATGATGTTTCATATACTAATGTTCCTGCTGAGAGTGAACAACAACCTATTGTTCAGAGCCTACTGCTCGTGGAGCATGTTATTGAAACAGTGATACATCCGTAATGAAAATTGTTGATGCACATGATGAACCCGTCGTTAATGATGATCAGTCACTCCCACTCCAAATCAGCCTATTGTTCCACCCAGTTGGAATCTCGCTTGCGTGATGAGTTAGACGGGTATTAATAAACCCGACAAGTTAATTGAAGAGTGCAATATTGTTTCTTTTGCTTTATCTGCGCAGAAGAAATTGAAGGTAATCTGAGCCTTCTTCATATTCTCGAGGCTATTATTTCGGTGATAGTAATAAGTGGATGACCGCTATGCATGATGAGATGGAATCACTTGAAAAGAATGGAACTTGGGATTTAGTAAAATTGCCGAGAGAGAATAAACCTATTCGTTGCAAGTGGGTTTTCAAGAGGAAAGAAGGTGTTTCTCCTAATGATGAGACAAGATATAAAGCAAGGTTAGTTGCTAAAGGTTATAGCCGATTCGGTATTGACTATAACGAAGTCTTTTCTCCTTGTAGAAGCATAGCTCTATTCGCACTTTACTCAAATTGTTGCCATGCATGATTTTGAGCTTGAATAATTGGATGTTAAAACTGCATTTTAACATGGAGAATTAGAAGAGGATATTTATATGGAACAACCTGAAGGTTTTGTTATTCCTGGAAAAGAAAAGCTTGTCTGCAAGTTAAAGAAATCTCTTTATGGATTGAAACAATCCCCGAGACAGTGGTATAAGAGATTTGACACCTTTATGCTCTCTCAAGGTTTCAAAAGGTCTATTTATGATAGTTGTGTTTATTTGAAAACTGTCAATGGTTCAACTATTTATTTGCTCGTTTATGTTGATGATATGCTTATTGTTGCAAAGAGTATGTCAGAGATTAATGAACTAAAGAAGCAATTGAGTAATGAATTTGAGATGAAGGATTTGGGTCAGCAAAGAAAATACTTGGCATGGAAATATCCAGAGATAGACCATCTGGAAAAGTGTATCTAAGTCAGAAGGGATATATTGATAAAGTTCTTCTTTGTTTTAATATGCATAATGCCAAGCCGGTGAGTACACCGTTTGCTGCACACTTCAAATTATCATCAGCTTTATGTCCTAAGTCAGATGCAGATATTGAGTACATGTCTAGAGTTCCGTATTCGAGTGCAGTTGGTTCACTTATGTATGCCATGGTTTGTTCTCGTCCGGATTTATCATATGCATTGAGTGTTGTCGGAGATACATGGCTAATCCTCGAAAAGAGCATTGGAAAGCGATTCGGTGGATTTTCGATACCGCGAGGTACTTCTATCGCTTATTTACGCTTTGGGAAAACGGAGATGGACTTGTTGGTTTTGTTGATTCTGATTTTGCTGGTGATTTGGATAAGAGAAGATCACTCACAGTGTTATGCTTTCACCATTGGTGGTTGTGTTGTGAGTTGGAGAGCAACTTTGCGTCTATTGTGGCTTGTTCCACTCATCGATGCCGAGTATATGGCTATTTCGGGCATGCAAAGAAGCTATCTGGTTGAGAGGTTTGTACACCGAGCTTTGTGGAGATTCATCTTGCCCTACCATATTTTCTCGACACCAAAGTGCCATATATCTTACAAAGAATCCAATGTATCATGAGAGGACAAAGCATATTGATGTCAGATTTCATTATATTCGAGATGTTGTTGCTGAAGGCAATTTGAAGGTATGCAAGATAAGTACTCGTGATAATCCTGCTGATATGATGACAAAGCCAGTCCCTACCAATAAGTTTGAGCTTTGCTTAGGCTTAGTTGGTATCTCTCACTAGTCTGATGGACTTTGACGCACAAGGTGTTTATGCTGATTTGGATGGAGTTATCTACTTTCTTCGACTACTTGAGGGAATTTGGATCAAGGTGGAGATTGTTAAATTGTGATCCAAATTATACCATGTTGGACTAGACGTAGTACAACCGGTGTGGGCCTTTGCGTTGACGTCGACGCGTGCGAGTACAACTCGTTTACTTGTCCTACAAGGACTCTTATGTATTGCCCTCATATATAACCCCATGTAGTCGCACCTCAGACGGTCTGTCGTCTCGTGCTTGCAATACTCCTCCATCATAGTGATTGCGCCTTCATGCGACCGTGGTTTTCTCCTGCAAGGGTTTCCACGTAAAAATCCGTGTCCCTTTGTTTCGTTTTATCTCGTTATTATCTAACAATAGGCGAAATTGCGAAAGTAGCTCCGGTGAGCTTAATTTCGGAATCATCACTATAATTGTGTCATTAAAACCAGTCGGGGCTGCATTACCAGTAAGAAACTCGCGGACCGCATTGCACACACATCGTTTTTTACCAAGACCCAATGCTTTTGATAGAACATGGCTGACAGCCCATCCGGACCTGGCGCCTTCATGGGCCCCATCTGGAATAGGGCTACCTCAATTTCCTCATCAATGAACAGCACGCCCAGCTTAACATTCATCTCCTCTATGACAGCACTAACAATATGCTGCAGTACCCTAGCACCATCTCGTGAGCCCTCAGAGGCGAACAACTGTGCATAGAACTGAGCTGCCAACATCTGCATGCCCTCATCATCATTGCACTTGGAACCATCTTCTATTTTTAGAGCTTTGACAGTGTTTTTCCTCTTGCGGTGTGAGGCACGGTTCAGAAAGTACTTTGTGGTTTGGTCCCCCTTTGTCAACCAGTCAACACGAGATCTTTGTTTGTAGTATACCTCCTCTCTTTCATATAACTCATGTAACTGGTCCTCTATATCTTTTATTTCCCGCCTGTACCCCGTCCGAGTAGCATGCTCTTTGGCATCCACTAACTGTACCTTCAAGTGAGCAATCTGTTTTTAAATTGATCCAAACACTTGGCGGCTCCACACCTGCATGGCCCTTGACGTGAGTTGGAAGCGGCTACATTCCGCCCCGAGTGCACCAGCCTCCTGATTGGATGCATGGGCATCGGCCCATGCCTTGGCCACCATTGCCTCATACCCTTCGTGTCTTGCCCAGGCTACTTCATAAAGAAAAGGGCGCTGACCTCCCAAGCGCGTCGCGGCCGGTGTCGCATGCACTTTAACAACTAGCGCCTGGTGATCAGACTCCTCGGTGATTACATGTAAGGCTTCGACCGCAGGGAATAACTGTGCAAAATCCGTGTTGCTGGCGGCCCGGTCCAGTCTCACTTGAATGTTCTCGCTGCCATCACGTTTGTTGTCCCACGTAAAAGGGTACCCCAAGAAGCCAGGGTCTGCAAGTCCGCAGTCGGACAAGCAATCCGCAAAATTCGCCATTTGGTTCTGCTACCTCTTGAGCATGCGTTGATTTTCTCTTGAAGAGGAAAGGGTGATACAGCAAAGTAGTGTAAGTATTTCCCTCAGTTTTTGAGAACTGAGGTATCAATCCAGTAGGAGATAACACATAAGTCACCTAGTACCTGCACAAACAATCAAGAACCTTGCAACCAATGCGATAAAGGGGTTGTCAATCCCTTCACGGTCACTCGCCAAAATGAGATCTAATAGAGATAGTAAAGTAAATATTTTTGGTATTCTTGTTGTATAGATTGGAAAGTAAAGATTGCAAAATAAAAGAACGACGACAGAAATTGGCAAGTTAAAGGGAAACTAATATGATGTAAAATAGACCCGGGGGCCATAGGTTTCACTAGTGGCTTCTTTCAAGATAACATGTATTACCGTGGGTGAACAAATTACTGCTGAGCAATTGATAGAAAAGAGCATAGTTATGAAGTTATCTAAGGAAATGATAATGAATATAGGCATCACGTCCATGTCAAGTAGACCGAAACGATTCTGCATCTACTACTATTACTCCACACATCGACCGCTATCCAGCATGCATCTAGAGTATTAAGTTCATAAGAACAGAGTAACGCTTTAAGCAAGATGAAATGATGTAGAGGGATAAAACTCAAGCAATATGATATAAACCCCATATTTTTATCCTCGATGGTAACAATACAATACGTGCCTTGCTGCCCCTACTGTCAATGGGAAAGGACACCGTAAGATTGAACCCAAAGCTAAGCACTTCTCCATTGCAAGAAAGATCAATCTAGTAGGCCAAACTAAACCGATAATTCGAAGAGACTTGCAAAGATATCAAATCATGCATATAAGAATTCAGAGAAGAATCAAATAATATTCATAGATAAACTTGTTCATAAATCCACAATTCATCGGATCTCGGCAAACACACCACAAAAGAGTATTAGATCGAATAGATCTCCAAGAACAGCGAGGAGAACGTTGTATTGAGAATCAAAGAGAGAGAAGAAGCCATCTAGCTAATAACTATGGACTTGAAGGTGTGTGGTAAACTACTCACGCTTCATCGGAGAGGCAAAGGTGTTGATGTAGAAGCTCTCCATGATCGATTCCCCCTCCAGCAGATCGTCGGAAAAGGCCCCAAGATGGGATCTCACGGGTACAGAAGGTTGCGGCAGTGGAAAAGTGGTTTCATGGCTCCCCCTGATGTTTTTAGGGTATAAGAGTATATATAGGCGAAAGAAGTACGTCGGTGGAGCTCCGAGGGGCCCACGAGGGTGGGGGCGCGCCCTCCTGCCTCGTGGCTTCCTCGCAGAGTTCCAGACTTCAACTCCAAGTCTTCTGGTTTGCTTCCGGTCCAAGAAAGATCATCGCGAAGGTTTCATTCCGTTTGGACTCCGTTTGGTATTCCTTTTCTGCAAAACTCTAAAATAGGCAAAAAACAGAAACTGGCACTAGGCCTCCACTTAATAGATTAGTCCCAAAAATAATATAAAAGAGCATATTAAAGCCCATTAAACATCCAAAATAGATAATATAATAGCATGGAACAATAAAAAATTATAGATACGTTGGAGACGTATCAAGCATCCCCAAGCTTAATTCCTGCTCATCCTCGAGTAGGTAAATGATAAAAACAGAATTTTTGACGTGGAATGCTACCTAACATAATGATCGATGTAATTTTCTTTATTGTGGCATGAATATTCAGATCCGAAAGATTCAAAATAAAAATTTAATATTGACATAAAAACAATAATACTTCAAGCATACTAACAAGGCAATTATGTCTTCTCAAAATAACATGGCCAAAGAAAGCTTATCCCTATAAAATCATATAGTCTAGCTATGCTCCATCTTCATCACACAAAATACTGAAATCATGCACAACCCCGATACCAAGCAAATAAATTGTTTCATACTTTAGTATTCTCAAACTTTTTCAACTTTCATGCAATACATGAGCGTGAGCCATGGACATGGCACTATAGGTGGAATAGAGCGATGGTTGTGGAGAAGACAAAAAGGAGGAAGATTGTCTCACATCAACTAGGCGTATCAACGGGCTATGGAAATGCCCAGATATCAATGTGAGTGAGTAGGGATTGCCATGCAATGGATGCACTAGAGCTATAAGTGTATGAAAGCTCAACAAAAAAAACTAAGTTGGTGCGCATCCAACTTGCTTGCTCACGAAGACCTATGGCAATTTGAGGAAGCCCATCATTGGAATATACAAGCCAAGTTCTATAATGAAAAAGTCCCACTAGTATATGAAAATGATATCATAGGAGACTCTTTATCATGAAGATCATGGTGCTACTTTGAAGCACAAGTGTGGTAAAAGGATAGTATCATTGTCCCTTCTCTCTTTTTCTCTCATTTTTTTATTTGGGCCTTTTTTTCGTCCGGAGTCTCATCTCGACTTGTGGGGGAATCATTGTCACATCCCTAGTTCTGACAATGCCTAGTGCATGCATTAGAGTGTTGCATCATGTTTAAATTTCATTTAAACCTGAAATGGGGATTGACTAAACCCTAGCACCAAATGAATTCAGCTAGGTTCAACTAAAATATTTTCAATGAGTCCAAATGGCTTTAAAAAAATGTTCATCATTTCTGGAAAATGCTAGAACCATAACCAGAGGTGTTGCACATTTTTCCATGACATATTTGGTCACTGAATTAAATCATATGTACTTTGCATTTGGGCATTTTAATGCTAGTAAATATTTTAAATGTCCAAATAGTCCTAAACTGAAATGTTCCATGTTGGATATATTCTATACAGTGGGCATGTACAGTTTGGTGATTTTTGAAAGTGCATAGGTATTATTGATAAAGCCCTTAAAAATTTACAGAATAATAGAAACTGTAAGAAAAACAGAAAGCAGAGAGAGAGAAGGAATCTCACCTGGGCTTACCTGGCGGCCCAAGTGGCCGGCCCAGCCCACCACCACAGCCTCCCCTGCTGCCTTCCTCCTCGATGAAAGGATTTAGCGCGTGCTCGCCACACACCACCGCCACGCTACCGCCAGCCTCGCCACCGCTCTCCCGACGCCTGACGCCTCAGACGCCGACACACGGCCTCCCGACCGCCCCTCACTCTCTCCCGAGCTCTCCTCCTCTGCTTTCTCTCTCTCGTGCCGAAGCGCAGCTTGCCGCCACCGACGCTGTTCGCCCATGCCACTGCCACCTCGCCTCGCCGATGCCTCCAAGAACCGCCGCTTTCTTCTTCGCTCCACCAACCCATGTGACGCCGAAGCCTCGAGCGCCGCCCCCGACGCCTTCTTCCTCCTCGGGCCACCGAGATCGCCGGCGACCTCCCGCCGCCACCAGCCCCTCCCGAGCCCGCTGTTCGCCTCGCCGCCACCGCAGTGAGCTCCTGCCTCGTTCCCCTTCTCCGCTCCCTCTCTCGAGACGCCGTAGCCGCTGCACCGAGCTCACCCGCACTCCGCCGCCAGTGCTCACCGCCGGCGTGATTCGCCACGCGAACGGCTCGGTCGCCACGCCCATCTTGTTCACCGCATCACGAGGCCACCATTAGCGCCACCGCTTGCTCGCTACACCGCAACGCTGCCCGCACTCCACGCCTCAACTCCGGCGGCCGAACCAAGCTTCGCCATTGCCGATATAGGTCGCCCGGATAATCGATCAGCACCACTCGACGCTACTGGATCACCACTGCCTGTAGGTGGTCTCTCCGTCTGCTTGGACGCCGGAGCGAAACCCGCAGCCTCCGCCGCGCTTGACCCGCCATGGCTAAACGCCGGTGGGTTTGACCACTGACCACGGCGGGACCCCCGTGTCCATGACATGTGGGCCGGCCTTTGACCGAATTAGTGTAGGGTTGTAATTAGTGCTAATCGCCTGCTTAGTTTAGGTTTTGGTTAATTAGCGCTAATCAACTTAGTTAATTAGTTGGCTCACTGACTAGTGGGCCCATGCCCTAGCTAACCTAGGTTAGTGCTAACTTAACACTAACTAACTCTGTTAGTTAGTTGTTACACTGACATGTGGGTCCCTGCCGTCAGGTTTGACCTGGGCTGGCGCCTTTGACCTGATGATGTCACCCCGACGTCATGCTGACGCAGATAATCTTTTCTGGATTTATTCTAATACATGAAATTCCAGAAATTGTTGCAAACTTCTAAATTCATATAAAATCAACCGTAGCTCCAAATCAAACAAATTATATATGAAAAATTATCAGAAAAATTCAAGGAATCCATCTGTACCATTTTCATGCATCTTTGAACAATGTTTGTCCTCTGTTTTGGACAAAACAAATAAAGGGCATTTAAATAATCATATATGGAGTTGGAATTTGAGTCATGTATTCAAACCAACTTCATTTAAATCATAGCTAGGTGCATTAGCTCAAATCACAGCATATTGCCATGTCATGATCATGCATCATATTGTAGCATTGCATTGATTGTGTTCTTTCTCAGTTGCCGGTGTTTGTCCCCTCTCGATAGACGTGGTTCCGACGATGAGTTCGATGACACCAATGAAGAACTATATTATCTTCGAAGTGCTGTGCAAGCAAAACCCCTTGTTCATTCCGACATAATCCCACTCTCTCGCCTCGCTCTATTTTACTGCATTAGGACAACAACGATTCATCTCATATTTGCTGCGGTAGCTGAACCCCTTTATCCTTTGCATGACTCGTCATTCCACAAGAATAGATGAAACCCACTAGCATGAGTAGGAGTTGTTTGAGCCTTGTTGTGCCTACTCATACATGCTTGTTTGTCATGCCTGCTACTGCTTAGAGTTGAGTCAGGTCTGATTCATCGGGAATGAATCAGAGGTGTGTGAACATGTCCTACTATGTGTGAGCTAAGTGTGTGAACCCGATTTGGTAAAGGTATCGGTGGGAGGCCATGTAGGAGTACATGGTGGGTTGTCTCATTGAAGCCGTCATTAGGAACTGAGTTCTGTGTTTGTGATCCATGATTCAGCTACTACCATGCATTGGGCCTCAAATATGACCCCGCCGACTTCTTATTCACCCTTGTCCTCTGTCCCAGAGTTGCAAGTAGTTTCGTGTTTGTAGTATGTCGGAGGCCGGCGCAGCGCTGACCGTAGGGGTGGGCTGTGATGCGGTAGGCACGCACACGTGTACCGGCGCCTGCTTGGTGTCTCGGGAACCCTGTTCACATCGCTTGAGGTCAGTGAGCGAAACTTCGCCAAACTCCTCATGGATGGAACCCAATAGGCGATAAACCCGGACTAGGGACTCGAGTGTTTAGGTAGGTCGTGGTCTACACCCACGCCGGCTTTCGCTGAAGTCCGCCGAGCACATGTCGTGTGCGCACGCTAAGTGGTGGAAACATGTATGAAGAAGTACACCCTGCAGGTTAACATCATCTATTCAATAGCCGTGTCCGCGTAAAGGACTTCGGTTGCCTATAACAGTTCATAGACAAGTGAAAGTGGATACTCTAAAATACGCAAGATAAGGGTGAGTGCTATGGATGGCGCTCTCGTGGGGAGACGGAGCAGATCCATAGTGGTGTATTGATATGGTGAATATGTGGACTCGTAGCGCCACCTCAAGAGTTACTTGCAATGTAGTTTAGGATAGCCACCGAGTCAAAGCTGGCTTGTCATTGTTAAACTCCACCATCCCTTTGTTGATAATGATGCATATGTAGTTAGTTCCGATGTAAGTCTTGTGGGTACATTTGTACTCACGCTTGCCTATTTTATGTTTTTGCAGAGACTTCAGCCTCGCTAGTAGTTCCACGTGGACTTCGACGCTTAGCTTGATACCTCAGCCACGATCTTGTGCCCTCGGCAGATCTCGTAGATAGTCGCTTCTAGCCTTTTCATTTGTAGATGTCTGCACCTGCACATGTTAAGCTTCCGCATGTGCTTTGATTTGTATGCTCAATGTTGGGTCATGAGACCTATGTTTGTAATATCTCGCCCCTGAGCCTATTGAATAAATATTTGAGTCGAGAGTCATGTTGTGATGCCATGTTGTGTTTGCACATATCGAGCATATTGTGTGTATGCTATTGAAATGCTTGGTATGTGTGGATCCGACTATCTAGTTGTTTATCTTTAGTAGCCTCTCTTACCGAAATGTCTCCTAGTGTTTCCACCGAGCCATGGTAGCTTGCTACTGCTCCGAGCACTTAGGCTAGCCGCATGTGTCCTTCTTCGCTCTCGTGTCTCGTCCCTTCGGGAAATGTCACGCTGAGTACCGGAGTCCTGTTAGCCCGCCATGCCCGGTTCACCGAGTCCTAGCTAGCCCAAGCTACAGCCCGAACTTAATCGCTGATGACCGACACGCTCGATGTCGGGTCATGGATGCCTGTCCTCGTAAGTTTGTGCCACTTTGGGTTTACGACTAGCCATGTCAGCCCGGCCCTTATCATATGGATGCTAGCGACACTATCATATACGTGAGCCAAAAGGCGCAACAGTCCGGGAAAAGGTAAGGCGACACCTGGGAATACCGCATGCGTGAGGCCGCAAAGTGATATGAGGTGTTACATGCTAGATCGATGTGGCATTGAGTCGGGTCCCGATAGCTTTGGTATCGAGCTCGATCATCAGAGGATTACCAAGCCAAACCGGTCGGTTGTGTCTAGAAATGCTTTAGTTATATGTAGGGGAATTGATTGTGGGATTGGAACGTAAGGCTCTTTTTACTCCTTATACCTCATGGCCTTCTAATCTGAGTCAACCTCTTCTCTTCTACGGGGATTAAGAACTAGGTCTTCTCATCTATCTATCAGGATGACGTGTTACTAATCCATAGACTTATAGAATTATTAGTTTCAAATCTCAGTTCAGTTTTACTACTTCCGTATGTTCATAACTGTTGATCTCGAAACCTTGATATTGTGCTTCGGAGTGGCTATGCCACCATTTTTGTAGCATGTATCCTATCTTTTCTGAGCATTTACAGCCGTTATGCTGTCCGAGTCATCCCAGGTTTCTAAATAGTCTGATGCGTTTGCAAATCCTTTCTTTCCGTTCCGGATGTCCTTTATGGTCAGGATAAGCACACTAACCGGTGCGTTGAGGTAATATATTGCCTTGACATATATGTTGGAGCTGTTTTTATGACCCTAGGTGTTTTAGGGAGTCACCTATTAATCTAGCCATGTATTGTGTCCCCAGTGTGATGATTCTGGCCACCATTCTCGAAAGCATTCCGTGATGCCATTTAGTTAGTAGGCATTCTACTCCTGGGTTCTTGACCCAAGATTCACTCCACTTACCTTGTGTTGATAGTGTTGCTAGTTCCTTTAGGTTATTAGTAACCTTACGATATTCCTCGAGGTCCGTGGTATTTCCTTCTTCCAAATACCGTGAACCTTTTATGGCAGAAGTTTGTTGGATCAAAGGATCACAACGGGAGTGCTCTCTATGAGTTCTCCTTGCTATATCGTGACTCTGCCAGTTCTACCTTTCTGCATGGGTTATCTGGAAGAAACATGTTGAACTTGGTTCAACATACTAATCTATGCGCCCACAACTCGTAAAAACATATGTTCCTTTGAGTTGTCCTCTTTAGTTGCTTTCGCCCTCGCCTATCAATTGATAGTCAGGAGTAGTTGTGCTTTCGTGTTCCTCGATGCCCACTACTCTTGTGGTCCGTCAAGTCATTCTATTCGAATGACTAGGAGAAACAAACTCCAAGACTTCATCCATATCTAGGATTGGGTCAAAGCAGTTGTATTCCGCAGATAAAATGCTAATCCAGTTTCGCTCGTTCTACCCTCAAGTATTGCCCTCTTTATGTCAGATGCATGAGAATTGCACCATTTCTCATGAATTCGTGACGAGTGATACTTCTCGCCATCATTGTTCATTCCTCGATTTCCGTGTTATTGTAACCGGAATGCCGACAAGTGAATTGTGGTGTGTGAAATCAATACTGCTAGCAACTCCGTTGCTTGGTAGTAAATGGACAATATTGTCATTCTTAGCGTGTTGGTTATTAAATCATCATCCTAAGATTGATTGTGCTACCTAGTCCTTATTTCTGGTGCACTCTTCGATCAATGAGTTAGGATTGTGCCAATCCCTCGCTCTTGTGATCATATCGTCTTGCCCTGAAAAGCAAGATTGTTCTTGAGCTTAGTAACATATCGGTGGTTCGTGATTTTCTGAATATCTTCTCGGAGGTATCACCAGGTTGTCACCTGACCGCTATGTTAAGTTCGTGATCAAGTTGGTTTCATATAAACCACCCCTCCTCCAAGAATCTGTGTTGCATACCCCTGAGCTAGTTGGTTAAGCTAAACAACAACTTGGAGAGTTGGAAGATAAAAGCTTGTCCGACTTAGCTCATGTTAAGGGATATCTTCTTGTGTGCGTGTGATGAAGAAAGATGATATCTTCATCAATTGATCCTCGAAACCAGTTGTTGGAGCTATTGTCTTGCCAAACCTTGATTTGAGTGTGGGCTATCGTCAAATCAAGTTAGAACCAACGATATTCGTAATGTTGTCTTACTCGTGGTTGATCCCTCGAGCATACACCATTACATCTTTTGGTCTGACCAATACTATCACCGTGCTCACATGATGGCGGAAGTCCAGTGATATGGAAATTCCAATGAGTTACTGTTGAGCCCATCAGCAGCATCTTGTCTCCCCCATGATCCATGTGGAACATTAAAGCTAGCATTGGAAACTTTTGTAAGCATTATCTTCGTGCATGTTCATGAAGAATATGTTGAATGAAAGAAGTGGCTTCCTCTAGTTCATGTGCATTTGAAGCAAGTTGTCACCGTGAATTTGAGAAAGTTCGCTTTGCTTCCTCGTTACCATCCCAAGTCACCATGCAAGTGCGAAGTATGCTTTGGTTTGACAGGCTCGCAACCTTCATTCCATATGTATCCCTAGCACACCAAGCCACTAACTGATTTATTCAAGGAGAAGAAGTTCCTTCTTAAGAGCATGCCTTAAGCAAGGACTTCATTATCCTTGATGGTGGTTCCCCACCTGAACTCGGTAGTGTTTTATTATAAGCCTACTACGTGGTCATGTTGTCTAGGACAGCGTGTTCACAGGTTTGTAGCAGAACCAGCTCATGTTTTGGAGCTTGCTATCGTAGTTCATTTCCCGAGAATCTCGCAACGTCATCTCGTCGACTTGTGTTGCAAACTTCCATTTTTCTTTTTAGACTCGATGAGTCTGAATTATTCTGACACCAACCAGATCTGAATCTCAGGTAGATATGATGGTTGGAACATTTCCCAAGAACTATAATATTGGTCTTGCGATAACCGGTATCATGGCCAACACACCCCGCCGGAAGACCTATTATTGTAGTATCTTGATTGAAGAAGTTGGCCACCTCCCCATAAGGACTTTGTAGGATTTACTCCCTAGCCGTGCCTTATGATTCTTTTGTGTGCTTCCGAAGTCCGACCTTTTACTTGATGTTCTAGATATCAAACCATATCTATGAATGGGTTACACTAGTACATCAAGGAGAACATTAGAAGCGGAGTGCTAAATGTCTCTCGGTCGATCATCCAGATTTTGTTTCCTTGGCCTCACTAAGGTGAAATCTGAGAAAGTGTTATCCTCCTTTGCATCTGCATCATCCATCGCTATTCATCATGGTAGTATGTTGTGTTGTCATCACCCTTGATATGGATGTTGGTAAAACCTTGATGAATATGGAAACGCTCAAGTTCTTGAGAGCACGCACAAGCACTATGTACTATCACCAGCACTAACTGGGATTGCTCTCAGCTTCCTCGGTTATGCTATAACCCTTTCAACAAAGGACTCACTCTCATCGCTGAGCTTCTCCCGCCATTAAAACCATCCCTTGTGTTGTTTTCAACAAGGTAATCCACATCATCCATTCTGGCCCGAGAATGTCATTCTTTCGGACTCCTTCAAATGATCGATGGTGAATTGCCTTAGGCTGGTATAAAGAATTTCAATGATCTCTGAACCAAAGGTAATTCTTTTTGCCACTTAAGGGGATATATCTACGAATTGCCTTCCTCTAAGATGTCTCGCTGTGGTATCATGGCAACTCAAACTCTCGCTACGTTGACAACCGTTCACCACCCTCTTAGGTGTGGAATTGTTATCTACCTAGTGAACCCTCGTCATCTGTTCCACTCCATTGCTCTAGATGTGTGCTTTGTATCTCAGCTTGCGAGATGTTTTTATGACTCACCCCGTGAGCTGATCCTAAGTTGTTTGATCTTCGAGAAGATCGATCCTACTAGAGTTTTCCCTTTCTACTTGTTGTCATGTGGGATGGAGTTCTCAGAGCAAGACTTCGAGACAATGATGGTGATCGAATCAACGTTCATTTGAAGTGCAACTTGGATCGTGAAGATTATTTTAGTTTATGCTTTCGCTTTTATCTTACTTCACGCCAATCTCGGCCGAGATTCTTGTTTAGTGGGGTGAGTTGTCACATCCCTAGTTCTGACAATGCCTAGTGCATGCATTAGAGTGTTGCATCATGTTTAAATTTCATTTAAACCTGAAATGGGGATTGACTAAACCCTAGCACCAAATGAATTCAGCTAGGTTCAACTAAAATATTTTCAATGAGTCCAAATGGCTTTAAAAAATGTTCATCATTTCCGAAAATGCTAGAACCATAACCAGAGGTGTTGCACATTTTCCATGACATATTTGGTCACTGAATTAAATCATATGTACTTTGCATTTGGGCATTTTAATGCTAGTAAATATTTTAAATGTCCAAATAGTCCTAAACTGAAATGTTCCATGTTGGATATATTCTATTGTCACATCCCTAGCTTCTAGTATTGCACTAGGCTAGCTTCATGTGTGCATCATATTTAAATTTTGCTTAATTTTGAAATGGGGATTGCTCAAACCCTAGCATTGAAGAGATTCACTAGGTTCACCCAATATAATTTCAGTAAGTCCAAGTGTCTTTCAAAAATGTTCATGATTTTTGACATAGGTGAAAAACCTCTACCAAAAATGATGCCAATATTTTTGGGCCATTTTGGATTTTTGAATTAATCCATATTGTATTTGAGTTGAGCTTAATAAAAGCTATAAATAATTTTATAGCTCCAGATATTTTGAAAATAATTGTGGGTCATTTGTATATTGCGAGAGCTCCCACAATAATTTCAGAATTTATAAAAATGGTTTAGTGCCTAAACTAAACTAGAACAGAGAAAGAAAAATAGTCAAGGAAACAAAAAAGGAGAAAACCCACTGGTAACTTACATCAGAAGCAGAGCTCACCAAGCAGCTCCACCACTGTGGACAAGATCGTCTTCTCCCTCCTGCCAGAGGAGAAGAAGCAGCGTGCGTCTGGCAAGACACCGAGCCAGCGCCAGCTCCTGCTTGCCACCTCATATGCCTCTCGGCGCTTCCAACCGCGCCACGGAGACACCCTGAGCCTCCCTCGTTCTCCCTCTCCTCTGACCGCCCCCTCCTCCTCCTCTCTCTTCCCTCTCTTCCCTATGAGCCCCGAGAGCACGCTGTCGCCGTGCCGTGGCTATAGGCCACCACCCGCCCAACCAGCACGGGCGAGGAGCCCCACCACGACGCCGTGGAGCTACACATCGACGCAGCGACCACGGAGCCTCAGACGCCATCCCCGGCCTCATCTTCAACCTCCGCCGCCGATGACCTCGCAATCAATTCGCGGGCTCCAAAGACTTCCCCAACCTTGTCGCCGACTCGCTAGTCCCTACGTGAGCCACTCTCCATTTTCCCCGAATCCCCTGCTGCCCTCCCTAGCTAGCTTTTTCCACTTGGCGAGCGCCGCCGTCCGCCATTGCCGCCAGTGCCGCCGCTGCAGCCCTCCCGGACCAAACCAAGCATGTGCGCGAGCTCCTGGAGCTTCGCCAATGCTCTGGTGCTACTCCTCTCGCTTGCTAGCAAGCCACAGCCCCGCGCACGACCGAACCCGAGCTCCGGCCGCCGCGGAAATGCTCGCCGCCGTCAACTCCGGCCATCCCAGCTGCTGCCGCCACCACCACTAGATGCGCGAGTCTCCCAGCTCTCTGTAGCCGCAAACCACGATAAAAACGATGCTCTGTAGCGCCGTCCCGAGCAACGCCGGCGAGCCACCGCCACGGGATGTGGTCACCGGCGGTGAACGCCGTCGGCGACGTGGCGCGGGTTAAGTAAGCACTAATCACACGCCGATGTCACGGCGACAAGGTCCCACAGGTTAATTAACCGCTAACAAAATACTTAGTATTAATTTAGCAGGTTGGACCCCACCCATTAGCTTGATCTTGCCACGCCACCCGCTAACCGCCCCCACACGCCGAGTTGACTGCTGACGCGCTCTGCTGACCCGCCCCACCTGTCACCACACTAACCAGCCTTTGGGTCATCGACTGATGGACCCCACTGGTCAGGTTTGACCCGAGGCAGCCCTGTTGACTCTGCTGAGCTCAGGATGACACCATGCTGACGTAATATTCCATTTCTGGAATTTAGTTTATTTTCTAAATAATCAGGGAAATTCCAGAAAATACCACAAACTTCAAAAATTCATAGAAAATCAACCGTAGCTCCAAATCAAATAAATTATATATGAAAAATGATCAGAAAAATCCAATCTATCCATCTGTACCATTTTCATGCATGTTAGAACAACTTATAGCTGCTGTTTAGCACAAATCATATAATGGCATTTAAACTTTCACATATGGAGTTTGATTTGAACTTAGGGTTCAAACCAACTTCATTTAACTTTGTTGCTAGTTGCATTAGCTCAAAACACCAGCATGTTGCCATGTCATGATCATGCATCATATTGTTGCATTGCATTGATTGTGTTTTCTCTGTGTTGCCGGTATTTGTCCCCTCTCGATAGGCTTGGTTCCAACGATGAATTCGATGACACCGATGAAGAACTATATTATCTTCAGAAGTGCCAGGCAAGCAAAACCCCGTTGTTCATTCCGATACAATCCCACTCTCTCGCTCCTGCTCTCTTTTACTGCATTAGGGCAACAACGACATATTTGTTACTTGCTGCGGTAGTTGAACCCCTTTATCCTCTGCATGACCTGTCATTGCCACAGTAAATAGATGAAACCCACTAGCATGAGTAGGAGTTGTTTGAGCCCTGATGTGCCTACTCATTCATGCTTGTTTGTCATGCCTGCTATTGCTTAGAGTTGAGTCAGATCTGATTCATCGGGAATGAATCAGAGGCGTGTGAACATGTCCTACCATTGAGAGCTAAGTGTGTGAACACGATTTGGTAAAGGTAGCGGTGAGAGGCCATGTAGGAGTACATGGTGGGTTGTCTCATTGCAGCCGTCCTCAGGAACTGAGTTCTGTGTTTGTGATCCATGAACAGCTACTACCACACATTGGGATCCTTAATTGACCCTCTCGGCTTCTTAATCACCCTTGTTCTCTGTCCAGGAGTTGCAACTAGTTTCTGGTGTTTGTAGGTAGTGTTAGTAGTCTACCAAGTGGCACCCTGCATGTGGGCTTGGGACAGACTAGGCACATGGCTGGTGTACCAAGTGGCACCGGATGGTGGGCTTGGGAACCTGCACACATCGCTTGGGGCCGTGAGCGACACCCCGGCCGGATCTCCTTGCGGATGGAACCCAATAGGCGATAAACCCGGACGAGAGACTTGAGTGTTTAGGTAGGTCGTGGCCGACTCCCTCGCCCGGCTTCCGCTTGAAGGTTGCCGAGATACATGACGGTAATGGGCGATAAGTGGCGAGAGCGTGTGAAGAAGTACACCCTGCAGGTTATCATTATCTATTCAATAGCCGGATTCCTCGGATATGGAAACTTGGACCCTTGTACAGTTCATAGACAAGTGAAAGTGGATACTCTAAAATACGCAAGATAAGCGTGAGTGCTATGGATGGCGTTCTCGTGGGGAGACGGAGCGGATCCATAGTGGAGTATTGATATGGTGAATATGTGGACTCGTGTGCGCCACCTCAAAAGAGTTACTTGCAATGTAGTTTAGGATAGCCATCGAGTCAAAGCTGGCTTGTCTGCAGCTTAAACCCCACCATCCCTTTGTTGATAATGATGCATATGTAGTTAGTTCGATGTAAGTCTTGTGGGTACATTTGTACTCACGCTTGCCTATTTTATGTTTTTGCAGAGACTTCGGTCTCGCTAGTAGTTCCACGTGGACTTCGACGCTTAGCTTGTTACCTCAGCTACGATCTTGTGCCCTCGGCAGATCTCGGTAGATAGTCGCTTCTCAAATTTTTTCATTTATAGATGTCTCACTCGGACATGTTGAGCTTCCGCATGTGCCTTGACTTGTATGCTCAATGTTGGGTCATGAGACCTATGTTTGTAATATCTCGCTCCTCGGAGCCTATTGAATAAATACTTGAGTCGAGAGTCATGTTGTGATGCCATGTTGTATTTGCACATATCGAGCATATTGTGTGTATGTTATTGAAATGCTTGGTATGTGTGGGATCGACTATCTAGTTGTTTATCTTTAGTAGCCTCTCTTACGGAAATGTCTCCTAGTGTTTCATCGAGCCATGGTAGCTTGCTACCGCTCCGAACACTTAGGCTGGCCGGCATGTGTCCTTCTTCGCTCTCGTGTCTGTCCTTCGGGAAATGTCACGCGATGAATACCGAGTCCTGTCACCCGCTTCAGCCCGGTTCACCGAGTCTGCTAGCCCAGTGCTACAGCCTGGATTCACTCACCGATGACCGACACGCTCGATGTTTGGGTCATGGATGCCTGTCCTATAAGTTTGTGCCACTTTGGGTTTACGACTAGCCATGTCAGCCGGGCTCCTTATCATATGGATGCTAGCGACACTATCATATACGCAGCCAAAAGGCAAACGGTCCCGGCAAAGGTAAGGCGACACCCGTGGGAATACCGTGCGTGAGGCCGCAAAGTGATATGAGGTGTTACATGCTAGATCGATGTGGCATTGAGTCGGGGTCCTGACAGCTTTGGTATCAGAGCTTGACAGCCTGTAGGATTACCAAGCCAAACTGGTCGAAGTTGAGTCTAGAAATGCTTTAGTTATATGTAGGGGAATTGATTGTGGGATGGAACGTAAGGCTCTTTTTACTCCTTATACCTTATGGCCTTCTGATCTGAGTCATCCTCTTCTCTTCTACGGGGTTTAGGAACTAGGCTTCTCTTCTTTCTATCAGGATCACGTGTTACTAATCCGTAGACTTATAAGATTGATGGATTTAAGCTTCAGTTCAGTTCCTACTACTTCTGTATGTTAACTGTTGATCTCGAAACCTTGATATTGTGCTTCTGAGTGGCTATGCCACCATTTTTGTAACATGTCTCAAATTCTTTTGAGCATTTATAGCCGTTATGCTGTCTGAGTCATCCCAGGTTTCTAAACAATCCGATGCATTTGGAAATCCTCTTCCTCTGTTTTCAATGTTCTTTGTGCCAGATTAGCACACTAATCGGTGTGTTGAGGTACTCTATTGCCTCGACGTAAATGTTGGAGCTATTATTATGACCCTAGATGTCTAGAGTATCACCTAGTAATTTAGCCATGCTTTGTGTTCCTAGCGTAATGATTCTGGCCATCAGTCTCGAAAGCATCCCGTGATGCCACTTAGTATGTAGGTATTCCACTTCTGGGTTTTGAACCCGAGATTCACCCTACTTACTTCATGTTGATAGTGTTTGCTAGTTCCTTTAGGTTATTAGAACCTTGCGATAGTTCTCGTGCTTCGTGGTATATCGTTCTTCCAAATACCATGAACTGCTTATGGCAGAAGTTCTTGAACCAAAAGATCACCACTAGAGTACTCTTGAGGGTTCTCCATTCATAATTGTGAATCTGCCAGTCCTTCCTCTTTAGCATGGGTTATCCGGAAGAAATATGTTGAACTTGTTCGACATACTAACCTATGCATCCACAACTCAGAAAGATATATGTTCCTTTGAGTTGTCCCTCTGTAGTTATATTCCGATCCTTGTCTATCAGTTGATAGCCAAGTTTATGTCGTGCATTCGTGTTATCGATGCCTATTACTCTTGTGGTCCGTCAAGTCTTTCTATTTCGGAATGACTAGGAGAAACAAACTCCAGTACCTTGTCCATTTCCAGGATTGAGTCAAAGCAGTCGTACTCCGCAGATCAAATTGCTAATCTAGCTTTTGCTCTGTTCTACCTTGGAGTAATACCATCTTTATATCAAGAATGTCATGGGAATTGCACACCATCCTATGAATTCTTGATGTAGTAATACTCCTCGCCATCATTACTCATTCCTCGGTTCCGTGTTGTCGCAACCGGAATACCGACAAGTGATTCGTGATGTGTGAAATCAATACTCCTAGCAACTTTGTTGCTTAGTAGTTAAAGGACATTAACCCCACTCTTAGCATGTTGATCTTTGAATCATCACCCTAAGTATGATTGTGCTACCTAGCCCTTATTCCTGGTGCACTCTTCGATCAATGAGTTAGGATTGTGTCAATCCCTCGCTCTTTTGATTATATCGTCTTGCCCTGAAAAGCAAGATTGTTCTCGAGCTTAGTGACATATCGGCGGTTCGTGATTTTCCGTATATCTTCTTGGAAGTATTACCAGGTTGTCACCTGACCGCTATGTTGAGTTCGTGATCAAGTTGGTTCCTTGTAACCACCCCCTTCTCCAAGAATCTGTGTTGGATACCCCTGAGCTAGTTGGTTAAGCTAAACAACAACTTGGAGAGTTGGAAGATGAAAGCCTGTCCAACTCAGTTCATTCCAAAGGGATATCTTTGTGCGTGTGTGTGTTGAAGAAAGATGATATCTTCATTGATTGATCCTCGTGGTTAATTGTTGGATTTATTGTCTTACCCCAAACCTTTGGTTTGAGTATGGGCTATCATCAAATCAAATCGTAACTAACGATGTTCGTAATGTTGTCTTACTCGTGGATTTTCCTCGAGCATACACCATTATATCTTTTGGGTCTGACCAATACTATCACCTTGTTCACATAGTTATGGAATTCCATCTCCATGGAAATTCCGATGAGTTGCTGTTGAGCCCATCAGCAGCATTTTGTCTCCCCCATGACTCATGTTGAACATCAATCTAGTGTTGGAAACTTTTATAAGCATTATCTTCATGTCCCATTCGTGAAGAATATGTTGGATGGAAGAAGTGACTTTCTCTGATTCACGTGCATTTGGTGCAAGTTGTCGCCGTGAATTCGAGAAAAATTGTTTTTGTTCCCCTGGTACCATCCCAAGTCAGTCATGCATGTGCGAAGTATGCTATGGTTTGACAGGCTCGCAACCTTCATTCCATATGTATTCCCTAGCACCCCAAGCCACTGATTGACTTGTTCAAGATAAAGGAGTCTGTTCTAAGGTGAAATCTTTGGACCTCCACGCGTGGAGACTTCGATATCCTCGATGATGGTTCCCAACCTGAACTCGGTAGTGTGTAAGACTACTATGTGGTCATGCTTGTCTGGGACAACGTGTTCACATGTTTGTAGCAGAACCAACTCATGTTTTGGAGCTTGCTATCGTAGTTCATTTCCTGAGAATCACGCAACGTCTTCTCGTCGGATTGTGTTGTAAACTTTCATTTTTCTTTCTAGACTCGACGAGTCTGGAATAATCTGACACCAACCGGATCTCAATCTCGTGCGATATGATGGTTGGAACTATTCTAAGATCTATGATGTAGGTCCCGATAAGGTTGATGTTGGCCGACACACCTAGTCAAGATCTATTATTGTGGCATCTTAATCGAGCAAGTTGACCATCCTCTCCATAAGGATGTCGTATGCGACTTATTTTAGAAGTTGTTCCTTATGGATCCTTTGTTCTCCGGTTGGACCTTTACTTGATGTTCCGGATACCAACCGGTATTGGGTTAACTCGGTACATCAAGGAGAACATTAGAAGCGGAGTGCTAAATGTCTCTCGATCGATCATCTAGATTTCGTCCCTTGGCCTCGCTAAGGTGAAATCTGAGAAAGTGTTATCCTCCTTTGCATCCGCATTGTCCATCGCTATTCATCATGGTAGTATGTTGTGTTGTCAAGACCCTTGACATGGATGTTGGTAAAACCTTGATGACTATGGAAATGCTCAAGTTCTTGAGAGCACGACAAGCGTTAGGTGTTACCATCGGCACTAACGGGATTGCTCTCGCCTCGACTATGCTATAACTTTTTCAAACAGTGGACTCACTCTCTACTGTTGAGCTTCTCCCCAGTTACTAAAATCATCCCTTGTGTTGTTTTCAACAAGGTAATCCACATCATCCATACTAGTCCGAGTATGCTACTCCTTCGAACTCCATCAAACGATCGCTCGACAATTGCCTTAGGCTGGTATAAAGAGTTTGATCTCTGAATCAAAGGTAATTCATTTTGCCACTTAAGGGGATATTTCTACAAGTCACCTTCCCTAAGGTGCCTCGTTATGGTATCATGGCAACTCAACTCCTCACTACGTTGACAATCGTTCACCACCTCCTTAAGTGTGGAATTGTTGTCTACCTAGCGACCCCTCGTCATCTGTTCCACTCCATCCCTCTAGATGTGTGCTTCGTGTCCTAGCTCGAGAGATGTTGCTATGTCTCATCCCGTGAGTTGATCCTGAGTTGTTCGGTCTTCGAGAAGATCGATTCTTCTAGAGTTTTCCTTTCCTCTTCTTGTCATGTTAGTTGGAGTTCTCAGAGGAAGACATCGGGTCAAAGATGGTGATCGATTCAACATTCTGATGAAGTGCCACCTGGATCGTGAATATTATGTTAGTTTGCGTTCCCCCTTCATCCTACCCTACGCTTGAATCTCGGGACGAGATTCCTGTTTAGTGGGGGCGAGTTGTCACATCCCTAGCTTCTAGTATTGCACTAGGCTAGCTTCATGTGTGCATCATATTTAAATTTTGCTTAATTTTGAAATGGGGATTGCTCAAACCCTAGCATTGAAGAGATTCACTAGGTTCACCCAATATAATTTCAGTAAGTCCAAGTGTCTTTCAAAAATGTTCATGATTTTTGACATAGGTGAAAAACCTCTACCAAAAATGATGCCAATATTTTTGGGCCATTTTGGATTTTTGAATTAATCCATATTGTATTTGAGTTGGAGCGAATAAAAGCTATAAATAATTTTATAGCTCCAGATATTTTGAAAATAATTGTGGGTCACTTGTATATTGCAGAGAGCTCCCACAATAATTTCAGAATTTATAAAAAATGGTTTAGTGCCTAAACTAAACTAGAACAGAGAAAGAAAAATAGTCAAGGGAAACAAAAAAAAGGAGAAAACCCACCTGGGTAACTTACCTGTAGCAGCAGCCCAGCTGCAGGCCCAGCCACCAGGGACAACACTGTCTTCTCCCTCCTGCCAGGAGGAGAAGCAGCTGCGTGCCCGGCGCACAGCCGAGCCGCGCCAGCTCCTGCTTGCCACCTCAAGGCGTCTCGGCGCTTCCAACCGCGCCACGGAGACACCCAGAGCCTCCCCTTGTTCTCCCCTCTCCCTCTGGACCGCTCCCCCTCCTCTGGCTCTCTCTTCCCCTCTCTTCCCTATGAGCCCCGAGAGCACGCCGTCGCCGTAGCCGTGGCTATAGGCCACCACCCGCCCAACCAGCACGGCGAGGAGCCCCACCACGACGCCGTGGAGCTACACACCGACGCAGGCGACCACGGGAGCCCTGCACGTCATCCCCGGCCTCATCTTCAACCTCCGGCCGCCGATGACCTCGCAGTCGATTCGCGGGCTCCAGCACTTCCCCGACCTCGTCGTCGACTCTGCTAGTCCCTACGTGAGCCACTCTCCATTTTCCCCCTGGAATCCCCGTCGTTCCCCTCCCCTAGCTAGCTTTCCCACCTTGGCCGAGCGCCGCCGTCCGCCATTGCCGCCGTGCCGCCGCTGCAGTCCTCCCCGGACCAAACCAAGCATGTGCGCGAGCTCCTGGAGCTTCGCCAATGCTCGTGCTACTCCTCTCGCTTGCTAGCAAGCCACAGCCCCACAAGCGATCAACCCGAGCTCCGGCCGCCGCGGAAATGCTCGCCGCCGTCAACTCCGGCCATCCCAGCTACTGCCGCCACCACCACTAGATGCGCGAGTCTCCCAGCTCTCTGTAGCCGCAAACCACGATAAAAACGATGCTCTGTAGCGCCGTCCCGAGCAACGCCGGCGAGCCACCGCCACGGGATGTGGTCACCGGCGGCTGAACGCCATTCGCTGACGTGGCGCGGGTTAAGTAAGCACTAATCACACGCCGATGTCACTGACAGTGGGTCCCACAGGGTTAATTAACCGGCTAACAAAATACTTAGTATTAATTTAGCAGGTTGGACCCCACCCATTAGCTTGATCTTGCCACGTCACCCGCTAACCGTCCCCACACGTCAGAGTTGACCTGTTGACGCGTCTGTTGACCCGGCCCCACCTGTCAGCCACACTAACCAGCCTTGGGTCACTGACCAGTGGACCCCACTGGTCAGGTTTGACCCGAGGCAGCCTTGTTGACTCTGCTGAGCTCAGGATGACACCATGCTGACGTAATATTCCATTTCTGGAATTTAGTTTATTTTCTAAATAATCAGGGAAATTCCAGAAAATACCACAAACTTCAAAAATTCATAGAAAATCAACCGTAGCTCCAAATCAAATAAATTATATATGAAAAATGATCAGAAAAATCCAATCTATCCATCTGTACCATTTTCATGCATGTTAGAACAACTTATAGCTGCTGTTTAGCACAAATCATATAATGGCATTTAAACTTTCACATATGGAGTTTGGATTTGAACTTAGGGTTCAAACCAACTTCATTTAACTTTGTTGCTAGTTGCATTAGCTCAAAACACCAGCATGTTGCCATGTCATGATCATGCATCATATTGTTGCATTGCATTGATTGTGTTTTCTCTGTGTTGCGGTATTTGTCCCCTCTCGATAGGCTTGGTTCCAACGATGAATTCGATGACACCGATGAAGAACTATATTATCTTCGAAGTGCTGTGCAAGCAAAACCCCTTGTTCATTCCGATACAATCCCACTCTCTCGCTCCTGCTCTCTTTTTATCGCATTAGGGCAACAACGACATATTTGTTACTTGCTGCGGTAGTTGAACCCCTTTATCCTCTGCATGACCTGTCATTGCCACAGTAAATAGATGAAACCCACTAGCATGAGTAGGAGTTGTTTGAGCCCTGATGTGCCTACTCATTCATGCTTGTTTGTCATGCCTGCTATTGCTTAGAGTTGAGTCAGATCCGATTCATCGGGAATGAATCAGAGGCGTGTGAACATGTCCTACCATTGAGAGCTAAGTGTGTGAACACGATTTGGTAAAGGTAGCGGTGAGAGGCCATGTAGGAGTACATGGTGGGTTGTCTCATTGCAGCCGTCCTCGAGGCTGAGTTCGTGTTTGTGATCCATGAACAGCTACTACCACACATTGGGATCCTTAATTGACCCTCTCGGCTTCTTAATCACCCTTGTTCTCTGTCCGGGAGTTGCAACTAGTTTCGGTGTTTGTAGGTAGTGTTAGTAGTCTACCAAGTGGCACCCGATGCATGTGGGCTTGGGATGACTAGGCACAACCTGGGCCTGGTGTACCAAGTGGCACCGGATGGTGGGCTTGGGAACCCTGCACACATCGTTTGGGGCCGTGGCGACACCCGGCGGATCTCCTTGCGGATGGAACCCGAATAGGCGATAAACCTGGACGAGAGACTTGAGTGTTTAGGTAGGTCGTGGCCGACTCCCTCGCCCGGCTTCCGCTTGAAGGTTGCCGAGATACATGACGTGTACAGGGCGATAAGTGGCGAGAGCGTGTGTGAAGAAGTACACCCCTGCAGGGTTATCATTATCTATTCGAATAGCCGGATTCCTCGGATATGGAAACTTGGACCCCTTGTACAGTTCATAGACAAGTGAAAGTGGATACTCTAAAATACGCAAGATAAGCGTGAGTGCTATGGAGGGCGTTCTCGTAGGGAGACGGGGCGGATCCATAGTGGAGTATTGATATGGTGAATATGTGGACTCGTGTGCGCCACCTCAAAAGAGTTACTTGCAGTCGTAGTTCAGGATAGCCACCGAGTCAAAGCTGGCTTGCTGCAGTTAAACCCCACCACCCCTTTGTTGATAATGATGCATATGTAGTTAGTTCTGATGTAAGTCTTGTTGGGTACATTTGTACTCACGTTTGCCTATTTTATGTTTTTGCAGAGAGACTTCAGTCTCGCTAGTAGTTCCACGTGGACTTCGACGTTTAGCTTGTTACCTCAGCTACGATCTTGTGCCCTCGGCAGGATCTGGTAGATAGTCAGGCTTCTCAGCCTTTTTCATTTATAGATGTCTGTACTCAGACATGTTGAGCTTCCGCATGTGCCTTGACTTGTATGCTCTGAATGTTGGGTCATGAGACCTATGTTTGTAATATCTCGCTCCTCGGAGCCTATTGAATAAATACTTGAGTCGTAGAGTCATGTTGTGATGCCATGTTGTATTTGCACATATCGAGCATATTGTGTGTATGTTATTGAAATGCTTGGTATGTGTGGGATCTGACTATCTAGTTGTTTATCTTTAGTAGCCTCTCTTACCGGGAAATGTCTCCTAGTGTTTCACCGAGCCATGGTAGCTTGCTACTGCTCCTAACACTTAGGCTGGCCGGCATGTGTCCTTCTTCGTTCGTGTCTGTACATTCGGGAAATGTCACGCGATGAATACCGGAGTCTGTCAGCCCGCGACAGCCCGGTTCACCGAGTCTGCTAGCCCAAAGCTACAGCCTGGATTCACTCGTGATGACCGACACGTTCGATCTTTGGGTCATGGATGCTGTCCTGTAAGTTTGTGCCACTTTGGGTTTACGACTAGCCATGTCGGCCGGGCTCCTTATCATATGGATGCTAGCGACACTATCATATACGTGTGCCAAAAGGCGCAAACGGTCCCGGGCAAAGGTAAGGCGACACCCGTGGGAATACCGTCCGTGAGGCCGCAAAGTGATATGAGGTGTTACATGCTAGATCGATGTGGCATTGAGTCGGGGTCCTGACATCTATACAGTGGGCATGTACAGTTTGGTGATTTTTGAAAGTGCATAGGTATTATTGATAAAGCCCTTAAAAATTTACAGAATAATAGAAATCAGAAGAAAAAGCGTAGCGAGAGAGAAGGAATCTCACATGGGCTTACCTGGCGGCCCAAGTGGCCGGCCCAGCCCACCACCACAGCCTCCCTGTCGTCTTCCTCCTTGGACAGAAGGACGAGCGCATGCTCGCCAGCCACCGCCACGCCACGCCTCGCCAGCTCCTGCCACCGCTCTCCCCGACGCTCTGGGCGCCTCACGCGTCGACACGCTGCCTCCCGACCGCTCCTCACTCTCTCCCGAGCTCTCCCCTCCTCTTTCTCTCTCCTCTGCCGAAGCGCAGCCGCCCACCGACGCTGTTCGCCCGCCCACTGCCACCTCGCCTCGCTGATGCCTCCAAGAACCGCGCGCCTTCTTCTTCGTCTCCACCAACCCATGTGACGCCGGAAGCCTCGGGCGCCGTCCCGACGTCTTCTTCCTCCTCGGGCCACCGAGATCGCCGCGACCTCCGTCGTCACCAGCCCCTCCCGAGCCCGCTGTTCGCCTCGTCGCCACCGCAGATGAGCTCCTGCCCTGTTCCCCTTCTCCGCTCCCTCTCTACTTGCGCCGTAGCTGCTGCCGAGCTCACCGCACCGCCGCCGCTGTGCTCACCGCCGGCGTGACTCGCCACGCTAGCGGCTCGGCCGTTAGGTCCATCTTGTTCACCGCATCACGTAGGCCACCATTAGCGCCTCAGCTCGCTTGCTCGCACACCGCAACGCTGCCCGCACCCACGCCCGAACTCCGGCGCAAGAACCGAGCTTGCCGCCGTCGATATAGGTCGCCCGGCATAATCGACCGCACCACTCGACGCTACTGGATCACCACTGCCCGTAGGTGGTCTCCTCCGTCTGTTTGACGCCGGGCGAAACCCGCAGCCTCCTCCGCGTTGACCCCAAGCTAAACGCCGTGGGTTTGACCCACTTGACCACGGCGGGACCCCCGTGTCCATGACATGTGGGGCGACCTTTGACGAATTAGTGTAGGGTTGTAATTAGTGCTAATCGCCTCTGCTTTAGTGTAGGTTTTGGTTAATTAGCGCTAATCAACTTAGTTAATTAGTTGGCTCAGCGACTAGTGGGCCTGTGCCCTAGCTAACCTAGGTTAGTGCTAACTTAACACTAACTAACTCTGTTAGTTAGTTGTTACACTGACATGTGGGTCCCTGCCGTCAGGTTTGACCTGGGCTGGCGCCTTTGACCTGATGACGTCACCCCGACGGTTATGCTGACGCAGATAATCTTTTCTGGATTTATTCTAATATAGGAAATTCCAGAAATTGTTGCAAACTTCTAAATTCATATAAAATCAACCGTAGCTCCAAATCAAACAAATTATATATGAAAAATTATCAGAAAAATTCAAGGAATCCATCTGTACCATTTTCATGCATGTTTGAACAATGTTTGTCCTCTGTTTTGGACAAAACAAATAAAGGGCATTTAAATAATCATATATGAAGTTGGAATTTGAGTCATGTATTCAAACCAACTTCATTTAAATCATAGCTAGGTGCATTAGCTCAAATCACAGCATATTGCCATGTCATGATCATGCATCATATTGTAGCATTGCATTGATTGTGTTCTTTCTCAGTTGCCGGTGTTTGTCCCCTCTCGATAGACGTGGTTCTGACGATGAGTTCGATGACACCAATGAAGAACTATATTATCTTCAGAAGTGCCAGGCAAGCAAAAACCCTTGTTCATTCCGATACAATCCCACTCTCTCGCCCTGCTCTATTTTTTATGCATTAGGACAACAACGATTCATCTGTTACTTGCTGCGGTAGCTGAACCCCTTATCCTTTGCATGACTGTCATTCCACAAGAAATAGATGAAACCCACTAGCATGAGTAGGAGTTGTTTGAGCCTTGTTGTGCCTACTCATACATGCTTGTTTGTCATGCCTGCTCTTGCTTAGAGTTGAGCAGTGTCCGATTCATCGGGAATGAATCAGAGGTGTGTGAACATGTCCTACTGTGTGTGAGCTAAGTGTGTGAACACGATTTGGTAAAGGTATCGGTGGGAGGCCATGTAGGAGTACATCGTGGGTTGTCTCATTGAAGCCATCATTAGGAACTGAGTTCTGTGTTTGTGATCCATGATTCAGCTACTACCATGCATTGGGCCCTGAAATATGACCCCGCTCGACTTATTATTCACCCTTGTCCTCTGTCCAGGAGTTGCAAGTAGTTTCTGGTGTTTGTAGTATGCTGGAGGCCGTGCGCAGCGCTGACCGTAGGGGTGGGCTGTGATGCGGTAGTGTAGGATCGAAAGTATGTCTAGAGGGGGGGTGATTAGACTACTTGACAATATAAAAATTCTGCCTTTTGACAAAGAACAGTTTTTGGCAGATTCACAATTATGATTAAGTCAAGCATCACCCTACACATGCAATTCTAGAGTATATTCAGCGGAAAGTAAATTGCACATGTAGTAAAGAGAGGTGGAGAAGAGCAAACACAATTTTGGAGACGCGGTGATTTTTCTCGTGGTTCCGATAGGTGGTGCTATCGTACTTCCACGTTGATGGAGACTTCAACCCACGGAGGGTAACGGCTGCGCGAGTCCACGGAGGGCTCCACCCACGAAGGGTCCACGAAGAAGCAACCTTGTCTATTCCATCATGGCCTACGCCCACGAAGGACTAGCCTTACTCGGGGTAGATCTTCACGATGTAGGCGATCTCCTTGCCCTTACAAACTTCTTTGTTCAACTCCACATCTCGACGACGGAGGCTCCCAAGTGACACCTAACCAATCTAGGAGGCACCACCCTCCAAAAGGTAATAGATGTTGTAGATGATGATGAACTCCTTGCTCTTGTGCTTCAAATGATAATCTCCCCAACACTCAACTCTCCTCACTGATTTGGCTGTGGTGGAAGAAAGGATTGAGTGGAAAGCAACTTGGGAAGGCTAGAGATCAAGCTTCATATGGTGGGAGTGGAGCAACTTGATCTCAACACAAGGGTAGGTAGTTCTCTTCTCGAAATGTAAGGTAGGAGTGGTAGTTCTTTCGATGGCTCTCTCCACGAATGAAGAGGGGTGGAGGGTATAAATAGCCTCCACACAAAATCCAACAGCTACACACATTTGAGCAATCTCGGTGGGACCAAAGTGGACAACTCGGTGAGACCGATAGTTCAAATAATGTGAGCGTTCGGATTTTCGTGGGACCGAAAATACAATCTCGGTTAGTCCGATTAGTGCAATGACAAGAGAATGCCGTTTTGGGGACCGACTTCATCATCTCGGTGACACCGATTTGATGATGAAGATTCTGAAGCTTGGCAACTCATATTTCGTGAGACCGAGTTGAATCGGAAAATCCGAGTTTGCTAGGGTTTGGCTTATGGCTGAGGTGGTTCATCTCGGTGTGGTGAGTTTGGAATATCGGTGGGACCGAGACTACTTATGAGTGTATATGGCAGTGAAAGTTGTTGATAGTTTAGGAGATGTATCACTAAGCACTTGAGCAACCAGATCATCATCATAACCTCATCCCCTTTTAATAGTATTGGCTTTTCCTATGGACTCAATGTGATCTTGGATCACTAAACCAAAAATGGAGTCTTGAGCTTTTGCCAATGCTTGCCTTAGCATTTTGGGGGTCCACTTCTTGATCCTTGCCATACCCATATCATCAACTCTCTGAAATGATTCTCAAGTAACTATTAGTTCAATGATATATATGTTGTTATTAATTACCAAAACCACCCGGGGATTAGTTGCACTTTCAATCTCCCCCTTTTTGGTAATTGATGACAACATATAGATCAAAGCTTCGACAAAGGATATAATCAATGAATAATATAAATCGCTTTGAGAAGTATGTGATAAGCAAGAGCTCCCCCTAAATTTGTGCATTATTTAAGATTTGCGTTTGAATGCAAATGCACAATCGATTAGGATCATGGGTCACTCTTCCATGTCACATACATCTTGGTGGAGCGCACAAAATGATAAGAATGAACAGCATGCACCCAATCACCAAGACATGAGTAAATGGTCATACGAGATAGGAATGGCATATGATAAGCATTAAGCACACATTAAAGCATAGTACGACCAAGCACTCATTAAGGTAGAATCAAGCGGAGTATCAAACACACCAATGTCTCGAAAACCAAAAGTATCTCAAAGAAACCGCAAAGGAACGAAAGAACGAAAGAGCAAAAGCGCAAAGACAACAGCACTCTCTCTCTAGAAGTCCTATGATCTATACAATTTCTCCCCCTTTGGCAACAAGTTACCAAAAAGTTCGAAAAAGCATAGAGCTAAGCGTCACTGGGGACTCTGCGGGCGGCTCCGTCAGGTTGATGTCGGAGTGGATATGACAAGATCGGCGAAGACTTCACTGATGTCTGTCTTTGGAGGAGTAGTCCTTTGAGCTGGAGCTGGAGTAGGAGCAACTGCTGAAACTGTGGAGGTCTTTGAAGCTGTAGTCCCGGTGTCGATACCTCGGAATAGCAAATGATCGGGGTCCTTTGGGAACCGGAGCGATCTGTTGATGAGAATCTGGACTAAGTCATCCTGCAACTCACGCATAAGCTCTTCCTTCTCTGCTTTGCTTCCTCAATGTCTGCGTCGAGCTTGTTGACGGTCACTTGCACTTGATCGACTTCACGTCCAGGCGTAGATCTTCTCGTCAACAATCCTCTCTAAGCTCTCCGAGACTGTACAATGCTGGCGAGCGTTGTTCAATCCTTTGAGTAGCTTCAAGAATTTGCTCTCCAAACTCTTTGGTTTAGCTGCTGCTGCTTTCTTTTCTTTGTCGACTTTGGCTTTCTTAGCAGCTTGATCTTGGCTTGACCTTCAACAGATGTCGGATCCTCCTCATTCATCCCAACAACATTGTCTTCATGCTCGCTGCAATGGTAAATGTTCTCTATCCAACAAGAATGTGCCCGTGCCAAACTTGGCATTGATAAGCATCTGAATCTGCGGGCAAATCCACATGACCTTTTACGGTCACCGCAGGTCCTCTTAATGGTCTCTACCATCAAGTCCATCGCCTTGAAAGGTGCTTTCTCATCAAGTATGTGCAGCATGTTGATAGAGTATCCTCGATCATGCGATCATCTCCAGATTTGGGCATCAAGGTATGCCTCAAAATGGTATTAGTGGTAGGTAAGCCTGCTCGAGATAGTAGATCGAGCCGAGCTTCCAGATTCCCAAATCCTTTGCTTGGAATCTCTTTGTACATGTTCTTCATGGATTCATGATTCTTCTTTGGAATCCCATATACATCAATATCATCTTCTCGTTGCCTTTGGAGCATTCAGATTTTCTGCCCATTCTTCAACAGAAGAAGAAAATCTTTGACCTTGATCATCCACACAATCTTTCCATCGGGGTAGAAGTGAGTGTGGCATAAAATTGCATTATCATCTCATCGTTCCAAGCTGGTCAATTTCGACCTACAAAATCTGCAACTCCACATGCGGTGAAACTTTCATGCACATGTGGAAAGTAATCTCATGCTCTTCATTGTCAATGTACTTCCAATCAACATATCTTGTGTCTGCGACTATGGGCTTCTTGTCCATCAAGACGGTCTCATAGAAGTCCTTTGCTCTCGGTGTGAAATCTGGGATCTACAAGGCTTCTTCTCCTCATGGCATATGGGTCATTTGTCTCCATAGCCCGAGACCTTTATCTTTCCTTGCCTTCATATCCTTAGCTTGAGGATGAGCATCATTATAGAGTGGCGTTTTGGACGAAGTTTCAAAAAAACTGGTCCTTCATCGTCGACTCACCGGTGGCACATCATCCTTGTTCTTTTCAGACGCTGGAATGTTTCGACGGTCTTCTTGGGCTTGGCAGCGAAGCTTTCTTTGGAGCTGCCTTAGCTGGAGCAGATTTCTTGGGCTTTGATGTGGCTCCACCTTAATGGCATCACCCATGAACTTGGCTTCGAGGAGGAGGCTGGGGTGCTTCCTCATCCTCATCCTCTACTGCTGCATCTTCATGCACTAATCTCTTTCTCTTGGTGGTTTTCTTCACTTTGCTTGCAGCTGCCTCTCCCAAATTCAGCTTCTTAGCAGCAGTTGATGCTTGACTTTCTGGTGCCCTTCTTAGATTGTTGATCTTGTTGCTCTTTGGCAACAACCTTCCTTTTTGGCTTTGAGGTCACCTCTTCCTCAACAACAAAATCTGAGTCCTCATCATCTGAATTCCTCTTCTTTCTAGCTCTGGTGGCTGCAGGAGGCATGCCACTTGGTGTACTCCTCTCACCATCATCGGATGAGCTACTAGGATCGGGACTAGTGCACGCCTCTGGAATGTCTCGCAATGGGTGTCTCGACCTGTTACGATCACACGGCATCGACATGGTGACAACCTATGAATAGATAAGGTGTAGGCAGAGAAGAAGAGTCATCACAAAATGCGAAGTTTTTGCAAAAAATGAGTTCAAATTCTAGTATTAGGTTTTCACAGAAGACATTTGGTCGACCGAGTTTAAGGTTCGTGAATCCGAAGTGTAAAACAGAGCTTGGCACACCACTTTCGGTTTGACGAAGTGGGTTTCGATCTGCCGAAAACACTAGGGTTTCACAGAATCTTCATTTCGGTCACACCGATTTTGCACAACTCGGTTGGACCGAAGGTGCGATGCAATGGCCATAGGCCAAATCGGTCATACCGAAAATATAAAATCAGTCTCACCGAGATGTGTTCCATGAAACCTAACCCTAAAACTTTTACTCGAATCTAGTTCAACGAACCAATCTGGTGTACAGGAGGATTTCAATCGTGGCAAGATACTAGGCAATCCAAATGTGCATTGAATCGGAGATGGGAGCACGAGTGGGATCAAAACTCACCCTAACTTGGTGGAGTTTTTCTCGGCGGAACGGCGCGGAGGAGATGGCCGTTGACGGCGACGGAGACTGAGGCGAGGGCGCCAAAGCGGCGGCGGCGACGATCCGGAGACCAAGGCGACGGCAAGAAGGGTGTGGGGCAAAGCGTTTGAAGGAGGAATCAGCAGCGGCCCTCGGAATATATATACCCCTTCATTGTCGGTGGGACCGAGTTGTAAAACTTCGGTGGCACTGAGATGGATAACTCGCTAAGCGATTATGCACTTGATCACGCCGAAAATCACAACCGGTTTCACCGAGATGAAAACCTAGATCAGTCTAAATGCTTTCGGTTCGACCAAGTTTGAGTGAGTTGGTCCGACCAAATCAATTAGAAGGTTTTGGAAATTAGCCCTTGACGGATCGGTGGCTCAGTGCTCCTCACCCGAGGGTCCGAAAATGACTTGTTCAAAATTTGTGATGAAAGCATGAATAGAATTTGAGACAAGAAAGCATAGATAGCTAGGGAGGTACTTAGGCATTCTTGTCCATCCATTTGGTCAGAAAAATCAAAACGACCAAAACAACAAATGGATGTCCTTGAATGGATAAAATCATGCATCCAACATGCTCACACAATAATATAGCAAATGAAATATGTGTCAAACATGCACAATCAAAACTCTAGCAACTAACACACAATTTGTCGATGACTAGGTCATCTTTATATGAGTATATTGACTTAGGAGCCAAATGAGAACATTTGATCATAGGTCATACTCATCGTTTAAGCACAAGTGGGGTTACCACTTTTACATAAAGCATTGATGTGTTCACATCATTTGAAGATGCTTTAGCTCAATTTTTAGAGCAAAGCTCCCCTAGATGTGAGAACCCTTTTAAAGGGTCAAACTAACCTTGGGTTGTCGTAGAAGACTTCATGTAGATGTTGAAGATGTGGATGCTCAATGTTGATGGAGATCATCAAGAGTTGGGAGCTATCATTTGGATTCGGGCACTTTCAATACCTACATGGGTTAGTCCCACAAGGAACAAACAAGGATATCCATGGACATAGATTGAAGTTCACAATAGATGATGTCCATGAAAGCAATGATTACCTTGTCCCTTGACTTACCAACAAGAGGGTTTGTGACTCCATGAACTAGTGCACGATGTGGAAGTTGATTGCACAAGTTTTTGCCAAAATGAATGTGAGTGAAGTATGTTGGCGGAGTCACCCTCAAGAACTTTCTAGTTCTTCTTCTTCGGGATCCACATCATCTTGATGGGAATCCTTGGGGTTGTAGTTGAGCTTGACGAAGTAGAACTTGATGTTTCCTTGGGAACCCACTTGACCATGGCTTGAGGTGCTTCAATAAATGCATCAATCTCCTCTTGAAGCTTGTCCTTGCCTTTTAGCTTGTGGTCTTGTGGTGGAAGGTCATCTTGAGCTTGTTCCACATTGGAAGAAGTAGGATCATACTTCTCCTTTTGAGGAACAAACTGTGGGGTAGGATATTGACCTTCTTCCCTCAACGCCTTGGCGTTGAACTTTCGCTCAAAACCAATTCCTTGATTCTTCCGTGCCTTCCTTGCTTGTGAACAATTTCCTCAAAGTTCTTGCTTCGGCAAGGCTCTTGTAGACACCTTTCTCTATGATCCCTTTCAATAAACTATTTTCTTGCTCAAGTGTAACTTGGCTTGAAACATTGTTTGTGGAATCAAGAGAACTACTAGAAGCAACAACATTGGATTTAGCATGGTTATTATTACTGCTAGAGGAAGAATTTTTCTTATGCTTGTCATGCTTAGTCTTAATGGGTGGCAAGAAATTAGACAAGAGAAGTCGTTTGGCAAGATATGAAGAACTCTTCTTTCGAAGATCGTCATTGATTGCTTTTAGAAACTCATGTTCTTGCTCTAGAGTGAGCTTCTCGAAGCGTAGCTTCTCATGAGATCTTAGGAGCTCTCTATGATCTTCTTGAGTTGTTTCATGAGCTAACTTAAGAGTTTTTAGTTCTTTAGTTAGACGCTCAATCTCCTTCATAGCATTGTCATTCGACTCTTCTCGACTATAAAGACTACTAGCATGTTCATCGTTACTAGGCTCACTGGTTTTATCATGTAAGAGCTCATCTTCACCAAGCAAGTCATCCTCATCACTATCGAAGTCAATGAATTTAGGGTGTGATACCTTGGGGCCTTTAGCCATGAAGCATCTTCCAATTCCCTCATTTGGTGAATCAAATAAGTCGTAGGAGTTGGAGTTGGAGGATACGAGAGCAAGACCGGCAACACCTTCATCTTGACTGTAGTCGGAGTCGGAGTGATAGCTTCCTTCGATTGATTGTCCGAGTCGGGCCGAGACCCATTCACCTACATGAGCTTGATGTTTTCTTCTTGTGTAGCTCCTTGATGACTTGTCCTTCCTCTCCGAATCCTTGCTTCTCCGAGAGGGTCTTCGTTCATAACGATCATCTCTGCTCCTTCTCTCTTTCCGAGGTGACTCATCTCTTGAGCTTCTTCTTCTTGGAGATTCTTCTCTTCTCTTGTGGGGTGCCGTACACTCATTTGAGTAGTTTCTGGGTCTTCCACAATTGTAGCAGTTTCGATCACGACTAGAAGATCTCTTTTCATCATATGATCTAGACTTTGAGCTTCTCTCTTTGCCTCTATTCTTGTAGAATTTGTTGAAGTTTTTGACCATTAGGCTTATCTCTTCATTGGAAACTAACTTGTCACTTGAGGTTGTGGGAGCATCACTTGTAGCTTTGTAAGCACCACTTGACTTGTTGTGAAGCTCTTCCTTATCCTTAAGTGTCATCTCATGAGCAACAATTCTTCCAATGACTTGGTTGGCTTGAGATTCTTGTAGTTTGGCATCATTTGGATCAAAGTGCACACGGTGTCATACTTTCCATCCAAAGCTCTGAGAATCTTCTTGATGATGAATCGGTCGGTCATTTCTTCGCTTCCTAAGCCGGCAATCTCATTTGTGATGAGAGCAAGCCTAGAGTACATTTCAGCGACTCCTTCACCATCCTTCATCTTGAACTTGTCAAGTTGACCTTGAAGAATATCTAGCTTTGATTCCTTCACGGACTCGGTACCTTCGTGCATTTCAACCAAAGTATCCCAAATCTCTTTTGCATTCTCAAGGCGGCTGATTTTGTTGAACTCCTCGGGACACAAGGCATTGAAGAGAATGTCACAAGCTTGAGCATTGTTTTGCAACATCCGCAATTCTTCGGTGTAACCCACGATCCGAACTTTACCTTCCTCGAAGAATTCACCTTGCATACCAACACAAATAATGCCCCATGCGGCTGGGTTATGACCAAGAATATGCATTTTCATTTTATGCTTCCAACTAGCAAAATTTGTACCATCAAAGTAAGGACCTCTACGAAAATTACCCTCACTAGACGCCATACTCTCCTAGGTTGTGAAACCAAACTTATGGAGTCCAATGCAATGGAAACCAATACAATGGAGACCAAAGCTCTGATACCACTTGTAGGATCAAAAGTATGTCTAGAAGGGGGGGGGGTGATTAGACTACTTGACAATATAAAAATTCTGCCTTTTGACAAAGAACAGTTTTTGGCAGATTCACAATTATGATCAAGTCAAGCATCACCCAACACATGCAATTCTAGAGTATAGGCAGCGGAAAGTAAATTGCACATGTAGTAAAGAGAGGTGGAGAAGAGCAAACACAATTTTGGAGACGCGGTGATTTTTCTCGTGGTTCCGATAGGTGGTGCTATCGTACTTCCACGTTGATGGAGACTTCAACCCATGGAGGGTAACGGCTGCGCGAGTCCACGGAGGCTCCACCCACGAAGGGTCCACGAAGAAGCAACCTTGTCTATTCCATCATGGCCTCACGCCCACGGAGGACTAGCCTTACTCGGGGTAGATCTTCACGAGTAGGCGATCTCCTTGCCCTTACAAACTTCTTGGTTCAACTCCACATCTCGACGACGGAGGCTCCCAAGCGACACCTAACCAATCTAGGAGGCACCACCCTCCAAAAGGTAATAGATGTTGTAGATGATGATGAACTCCTTGCTCTTGTGCTTCAAATGATAATCTCCCCAACACTCAACTCTCCTCACCGATTTGGCTGTGGTGGAAGAAAGGATTGAGTGGAAAGCAACTTGGGAAGGCTAGAGATCAAGCTTCATATGGTGGGAGTGGAGCAACTTGATCTCAACACAAGGGTAGGTAGTTCTCTTCTCGAAAATGTAAGGCGGGAGTGGTAGTTCTTCTCGATGGCTCTCTCCACGAATGAAGAGGGGTGGAGGGTATAAATAGCCTCCACACAAAATCCAACCGTTACACACATTTGAGCAATCTCGATGGGACCGAAGTGGACAACTCGGTGAGACCGATAGTTCAAATAATGTGAGCGTTGGGATTTTCGTGGGACCGAAAATACAATCTCGGTTAGTCCGATTCGTGCAATGACAAGAGCATGCTAGTTTGGTGGGACCGACTTCATCATCTCGGTGACACCGATTTGATGACGAAGATTCTGAAGCTTGGCAACTCATATTTCGTGAGACCGAGTTCGAATCGGAAAATCCGAGTTTGCTAGGGTTTGGCTTATGGCTGAGGTGGTTCATCTCGGTGTGGTGAGTTTGGAATATCGGTGGGACCGAGACTACTTATGAGTGTATATGGCGGTGAAAGTTGCTGATAGTTTAGGAGATGTATCACTAAGCACTTGAGCAACGGATCATCATCATAACCTCATCCCCTTTTAATAGTATTGGCTTTTCCTATGGACTCAATGTGATCTTGGATCACTAAACCAAAATGGAGTCTTGAGCTTTTGCCAATGCTTGCCTTAGCATTTTGGGGGTCCACTTCTTGATCCTTGCCATACCCATATCACTGAACTCTCTGAAACGATTCTCAAGTAACTATTAGTTCAATGATATATATGCTGTTATTAATTACCAAAACCACCCGGGGATTAGTTGCACTTTCAGGTAGGCACGTGGCACGGTGTACTGGGCGCCCGTTTGGTGTCTCGGGAACCCTGTTCACATCGTTTGGGGCTGTGAGCGAAACTTCGGCCGGAACTCCTCATGGATGGAACCCGAATAGGCGATAAACCTGGACTAGGGACTCGAGTGTTTAGGTAGGTCGTGGTCTACACCCACGTTGGCTTTCGCTTGAAGTCTGCCGAGCACATGTCGTGTGCAGACGCTAAGTGGTGGAAACATGTATGAATAAGTACACCCCTGCAGGGTTAACATCATCTATTGAATAGCCGTGTCATGATAAAGGACTTCAGGTTGCCTATAACAGTTCATAGACAAGTGAAAGTGGATACTCTAAAATACGCAAGATAAGGGTGAGTGCTATGGATGGCGTTCTCGTGAGGGAGACGGAGCAGATCCATAGTGGTGTATTGATATGGTGAATATGTGGACTCGTGCGCCACCTCAAGAGTTACTTGCGATCGTAGTTTAGGATAGCCACCGAGTCAAAGCTGGCTTGTCAGCTGTTAAACTCCACCATCCCCTTTGTTGATAATGATGCATATGTAGTTAGTTCGATGTAAGTCTTCTTTGGGTACATTTGTACTCACATTTGCCTATTTTATGTTTTTGCAGAGAGACTTCAGTCTCGCTAGTAGTTCCACGTGGACTTCGACGTTTAGCTTGATACCTCAGCTACGATCTTGTGCCCTCGGCAGGATCTGGTAGATAGTCAGGCTTCTAGCCTTTTTCATTTGTAGATGTCTGTACCCAGACATGTTAAGCTTCCGCATGTGCTTTGATTTGTATGCTCTGAATGTTGGGTCATGAGACCTATGTTTGTAATATCTCGCTCCTCGGAGCCTATTGAATAAATATTTGAGTCGTAGAGTCATGTTGTGATGCCATGTTGTGTTTGCACATATCGAGCATATTGTGTGTATGCTATTGAAATGCTTGGTATGTGTGGGATCTGACTATCTAGTTGTTTATCTTTAGTAGCCTCTCTTACCGAGAAATGTCTCCTAGTGTTTCCACCGAGCCATGGTAGCTTGCTACTGCTCCGGAGCACTTAGGCTGGCGGCATGTGTCCTTCTTCGTTCTGTGTGTCATCCCTTGGAAATGTCACGCGTTGAGTACCGTAGTCCTGTTAGCCCGCTTCTGCCCGGTTCACCGAGTCCTGCTAGCCCAATGCTACAGCCGGAACTTAATCGCTGATGACCGACACGCTCGATCTTTGGGTCATGGATGCTGTCCTGTAAGTTTGTGCCACTTTGGGTTTACGACTAGCCATGTCAGCCCAGGCTCCTTATCATATGGATGCTAGCGACACTATCATATACGTGAGCCAAAAGGCGCAAACGGTCCCGGGAAAAGGTAAGGCGACATCCGTGGGAATACCGTGCGTGAGGCCGCAAAGTGATATGAGGTGTTACATGCTAGATCGATGTGGCATTGAGTCGGGGTCCTGACAATCATAGTCTCCATCATTCTTTTCTCACATGGGAGAATTCTCTAATAATAATGATCATCACACTTTTATTTACTTACAACTCAAGAATTATAACTCGATACTTAGAACAAAATGACTCTATATGAATACCTCCGGCAGTGTACCGGGATGTGCAATGAATCAAGAATAACATGTATGAAAGAATTATGAAGGTGGCTTTGCCACAAATACGATGTCAACTACAAGATCATGCAAAGCAATATGACAATGATGGAGCTGTTGGAAAACGTAGTAATTTCAAAAAAATTCCTACGCACACGCAAGATCATGGTGATGCATAGCAACGAGAGGGGAGAGTATTGTCCACGTACCCTCGTAGACCGAAAGCGGAAGCGTTATGACAACGTGGTTGATGTAGTCGTACGTCTTCACGATCCGACCGATCCGAGTACCGAAAGTACGGCACCTCCGAGTTCAACACACGTTCAGCTCGATGACGATCCCCGGACTCCGATCCAGCAGGGTGTCGGGGATGAGTTTCGTCAGCACGACGGCGTGGTGATGATGATGTTCTACCGACGCAGGGCTTCGCCTAAGCACTGCAATGATATGACCGAGGTGGAATATGGTGGAGGGGGCACCGCACACGGCTAAGGAACGATCACGAAGATCAACTTGTGTGTCTAGAGGTGCCCCCTCCTCCGTATATAAAGAGGGGAGGAGGAGGGGGCCGGCCAAGGGGGTGGTGCGCCCTAGGAGGGGGAAACCTATTGCTCTCGCGTAAAGACTTTTTTTTACGCGACAGGAAAAAGTGACTACGAATTCCCCTTTTTGTTTGTGAATCCCTGTTTGTATCCTTTGAGCGCACGCCCATTAAGTAGCGATCAAATCAAGGAAATCGATCAAACGATCCCAATACCGTGCCGGCCCAAATCATGATCTTCACCAACTTGGATTTGGTTCTCTCGCGAAAATCGCGAGTTGCAGAGATGAGAACCATGAAAAGCAAGATCCCGAATA
>CM038142.1:388578751-388636406 GCA_021437245.1 Aegilops speltoides
TGAGTTTATAAGTTTTGATGTACGAAGTTTGTTGAGTCCGGATGTGATCACGGACATGACGAGGAGTCTTGAAATGGTCGAGACATAAAGATTGATATATTGGGCGACTATATTCGGACACGGAATTGTTCGGGTGATTTGGAGAAAACCGGAGTCTTGGGGGTTACGGAATCCCCGAGAGTATTGGGCCTTATGGGCCTTAGGGAAAGGAGAGAGGGGCGGCCAGCATGGGCGCGCCTCCTCCCTCTGGTCGGAATGGACTAGGAGGCGGCGCCTCCTTTCCTTCCCTCTCCCCTTCCTTCCCCTCCTAGTAGGAGTAGGATAGGAGGAGTCCTACTCCTACTAGGAGGAGGATTCCTCCTCCTTGGCGCCCCAAGGGGCGGCCGCCTCCCCTTGCTCCTTTATATCACGGGCGGGGGCACCCATAGACACACAAGTTGATCTCAGATCGTTCCTTAGCCGTGTCGGTGCCCCTCCACCATATTCCACCTCGGTCATATTGTCGGGAGTTTAGGCGAAGCCTGCGCGATAGAACATCATCATCGTCCTGCCGCCGTCGTCTTGTGGAACTCATCTCCGGAGCTTTGCTGGATCGGAGCCCGGAGATCGTCATCGAGCTGAACGTGTGCTCTACTCGGAGGTGTCGTGCGTTCTGTGCTTGGATCGGTCGGATCGTGAAGACGTGCGACTACATCAACCGCGTTGTCATAACGCTTCCGCTTACGGTCTACGAGGGTACGTGGACGAACACTCTCCCCTCTCATTGCTATGCCATCACCATGATCTTGCGTGTGCGTAGGAATTTTTTTGAAATTACTACATTCCCCAACAATGGCATCCGAGCCTAGGTTTTATGCGTTGATGTTATATGCACCAGTAGAACACAAGTGAGTTGTGGGCGATACAAGTCATACTGCTTACCAGCATGTCATACTTTGGTTCGGCAGTATTGTGAGATGAAGCGGCCCGGACCGACATTACGCGTACGCTTACGCGAGACTGGTTTCACCGTTACGAGCACTCATGCTTAAAGGTGGCTGGCGGGTGTCTGTCTCTCTCACTTTAGCTGAATCGAGTGTGGCTCGCCCGGTCCTTGCGAAGGTTAAAACAGCACCAACTTGCGAACTATCGTTGTGGTTTTTGATGCGTGGTAAAACGGTTCTTGCTAAAGCCCGTAGCAGCCACGTAAAATTTGCAACAACAAAGTAGAGGACGTCTAACTTGTTTTAGCAGGCATGTTGTGATGTGATATGGTCAAGGCGTGATGCTATATTTTATTGTATGAGATGATCATGTTTTGTAACTGAAGTTATCGGCAATGGCGAGAGCCATATGGTTGTCGCTTTATTGGATGAAATGCAAGCATACATAATTGCTTTACTTTATCACTAAGCGGTAGCGATAGTCGTAGAAGCAATAGATGGCATAACGACAACGATGCTACGATGGAGATCAAGTCGTCGGCGCCGGTGATGATGGTGATCACGAGCGATTGCCGGAGATGGAGATCACAAGCACAAGATGATGATGGCCATATCATATCACTTATATTGATTGCATGTGATGTTTATCCTTTATGCATCTTATCTTGCTTTGATTGACGGTAGCATTTTAAGATGATCTCTCACTAAATAATCAAGAAGTGTTCTCCCTAAGTATGCACCGTTGCGAAAGTTCTTCGTGCTAAGACACCACGTGATGATCGGGTGTGATAAGCTCTACATTCAAATACAACGGGTGCAAAATAGTTGCACACGCGGAATACTCAGGTCATACTTGACAAGCCTAGCATATACAGATATGGCCTCGGAACACGGAGACCGAAAGGTCGAACGTGAATCATATAGTAGATATGATCAACATAGTGATGTTCACCATTGAAACTACTCCATCTCACGTAATGATCGGACATGGTTTAGTTGATTTGGATCACGTGATCACTTAGATGACTAGAGAGATGTCTATCTAAGTGGGAGTTCTTAAGTAATATGATTAATTGAACTTAAATTTATCATGAACTTAGTACCTGATAGTATTTTGTTTGTCTATGTTTGTTTGTAGATAGATGGCTCGTCTTTGTTGTTCCGTTGAATTTTAATCGTTCCTTGAGAAAGCAAAGTTGAAAGATGATGGTAGCAATTACACGGATTGGAGTCAGAACACGAGGATTATCCTCATTCTTTGCCTGAAAAAGTTCGTCTGGAAGCACCGCTGGGTGCGAACTGCTTCTTGATCTGGCAACCGATGATGTTAAGAACATCTGGCGAGCAAAGTGATGACTACTCGATAGTTCGATGTGCCATGCTTTACGGCTTAGAACCGGGTCTTCAATGGCGTTTTGAGCGTCATGGAGCATATGAGATGTTCCAGAGTTGAAGTTAATATTTCAAGCAAATGCCGGATTGAGAGATATGAAGCCTCCAATAAGTTCTACAGCTGCAAGATGGAGGAGAATAGTTCTGTCAGTGAACACATACTCAAAATGTGCGGGTATAATAATCGCTTGGTTCAACCGGGAGTTAATCTTCCTAATGATAGTGTCATTGACGAAATTCTCCAATCACGCCACCAAGCTACAAGAGCTTCATGATGAACTATAACATGCAAGGGATGAACAAGACTATTCGAGCTCTTCGCAATGCTAAAAGCTGCGGAGGTAGAAATCAAGAAGGAGCATCAAGTGTTGATGGTTAACAAGACCACCAGTTTCAAGAAAAAGGGCAAAGGGAAGAAGAAGGGAACTTCAAAAGAATGGCAAGCAAGTTCTTTGCTCAAGAGAAGAAACCCAAGTCGGACCCAAGCACAAATCGAGTGCTTCTCTTACAAGCGGTGGACATTTGAAGCGGAACTGCCCCAAGTATTTGGCGGATAAGAAGGATGGCAAAGTGAACAAAGGTATATGTGATATACATGTTATTGATGTGTACCTTACTAATGCTCGCGAGCTTTTGAGTATTTAATCTTGGTTACATTACTAATATCGCAACTCGAAGCAGGGGACTACGGATTAGCGAAGATTGGCTAAGGGCGAGGTGACGATGCGTGTGGGAAATGGTTCCAAAGTCGATGTGATCGCGGTCGACACGCTACATCGTGGATTTGTCACGGCGGATGTCCTAAGCGTAAGGACTTAGTCGTGGAGCCATTACTACGGGTTTACTTGCGGGGGTTAAAGCGGACATAAAGACACAAGGGTTTTATACTAGTTCGCCCCTTCGATGAAGGTAAAGCCTACGTCTAGTTGTGATGGAATTGATGTAGTCTCGATGGCTAGGAGCAAACAAGCCGCCTAGGCTTGAGTTGTGGTTGTCTTTGAACCGTCATGCGGGTCGTCCCTTATATACACGAGTGGCGCCGTCGGTTCATAGAGTCCCAACCGGTTCATACTCGTATCCGGTTGGTATCTCTCTATCCTAACTTACAATACAAGTTATACATCGGGCGGTTTACGACTCTGGGCTCTAAACCGACTATAGGCCTGGGCCTTTCTCGATTACACCACTAACGGAGCTAATCCGCCCAAGCTGGCGGTTTACACCTAGTGGTAATATCTAACATTAGGCCCCAAGATTGATTTGAACTGGTTCATGTCAATCCTTCACAAAGCCTGTATCTTGGACATCTTCTTTTGTTTGGTAAATCGCCACGTCGTCGTCACTTCTGATTACTGTAAACCGGCATGACGTCGTTGCTTCTGGTCATTGTAAACCGGCATGACGTCATCTTGAAATTTGATCCTTTATAACGCCTTCTTTAATAGCAGCCCCTGGATCCACGCGCTTGACCTAGCTTTACTGCCTTATAAATAGGACCGAAGGGTCATTCTCTTCCTCCCTTCGCTTCCTCTTCTTCGTCTTCCTCGCGCCGCTGCCCTTAGAGCTCCGCCATCGTCATCGACTTCTGCTTCATCCTAGGCCGCTGCATCGACCTGAACGTACCAGAACACTGCGGCCTCTCTCCGCGTCTTCTCCATTCCCAGTAAGCTTCTTCCTCTTCTTGAATCTGTTTCTATACTTAGATCTATTTTTAGGGTTCGAGCTTCATACCATGTTTTTCGTGCTTTTTTATCCTTTTAGCTTTGAACCATGCTGTGAATCTTGTTCTGTACCAATGATGACTCCTGCGTATCCGTTGTACTTTCTCCTTTTAATCCCATGAATCTTCTGCATATATATATGCCTTATGGTCCACTTCTGTTTCTTCTTTACTTCCGCGAAATATTTCCTGTTTTCTGAAAACCCGCGTTTGATCCGTAGTAATCATGAGATCTTGTGAAACTTGTTTCTGTAAACTGTCCATGACTTCAATTATCTCCAAGGCCTAGATTAGGCGGTTTAACTTACCATAATAAAAAATGCTAAACCGGCATAGGTACACCATTAGTCCCCTTGTTGAACCGCCAGAACTCATCACATCTCAATAAACCGATTTAAACACTGCCTCCGGTTTATCATAACCTAGATCAATCACTTTGTGACAAACACGCTCTTAAACCGGATCCGTTACTTTTGTAGATCTTGTCATGGCCAAACAGGTGTATGAATGCAACTGGGTTCCTTCCCGCATCTCTGAGACGCAGCTGAATGAGTTGGTATCAATTGGTGCTTTAGATGACAAAGACACGATCCTTTGGAGGTTCTGGAGAAGAATGTTCTCCCACTCCTCAGGAAGGGGAAGTTGTAGTTTTCACGGATCACCTGGCCCGGGGTTTCAAACCGCCCGGGTCAAAATTTTACCGGGACGTGATGGCCAATTTTCAGCTCCGTCCCCAAGACATTGGCCCCAACTCCGTCACCAACTTTGTGCCACTTTCAAGTGCTATCCAAGCATATCTGCAAGAGGAACCTTCATTGAACTGTTTAGAGATCTCTTCCATCTGAACCGTCTTGAATTCACCGATGGCCCCAATCTGAAATTGGGCGGTATGGCTATCGAGAAAAGGAAGGAGATTACCTATCCCCGTCAAACTCCATACTCACCCCAAAGAGTGGAATGCGACTTGGTTTTACTGCAAAGATACTTCTCTGAAGGCGAAAATCCTTTACGGCTTTCGTCGGGCGGCTAAGCAATACTCATCCCTTTCCTCAAAGATTGACGCCAAAGAGAGAAGCAAATATGCTCCTGGCTGTCCAAGCTCCGAGCCTTTATGACCAGCGGTTTGGTGGAATTGATCTTGCACGCTGGCTATCTTGGGGCATCTTGCCCTTGAGCGGCGTTAAAACAATGTGCGAAGATACCGGCGCGTCGACGACCCACTCCGACACACCAAACTTGAACTTTCGATGATGAAGTTACGGATTGATGAAGAAGAATCTTGAATGAACCGGACATCTCGTGCTCAAACCGCTTGGCTCCCTCTTGCACCACCAACCGCCACTGCGGTAAGTCTCGATGCGTCATCATTAAAACTTGCTATTACTTTCATATATCCAACTTTTAATTATTTACGATCCGGGTGATAATCCGTTTTGGAGCAAGAAACTTTCCCAAGACAAAGCGGACAAAGTCGGGCGGCCAAACCGCCCAAAACCAAAGTTGTCAAGAAATCAGCCCACAAGAGAAAGACCACTGCTTCATCTGATCCGGCCATTGACGATGATGTGGGTAATCCGGAACTTGATTCTCTTGGCTTGCTTTTTACACGCCTTATTGATGATGATGCTTGTCGGGATGATCTTTGAAGCCAACAACGCAGGATTTGCCGAGGTAACCATTCTTTCTTCGATTCAACAAATTTGCCTTCACCAAAATTTCGCCGGGCAAACCGGAAAGTTAACTTTTCTCACCCCCTTGCTTACTTGGATCCCAAACTTCTTATGAAGACACAACAACATGAAGCTCGCCGCACAACCCGGCACAGCGGACGGTAGTTACCTCTGCGGTTTACCAAACAGCCGGTTCGAAAGCGCCGCACCGAGGTTTCCGACCCTTTTATTGCTTTAAATTCCAAAGCGGGTTTCTTCCACAACCTCTTAATCCGTTCGACTCCGATTATCGGGTTACTTCCCATTCATCCTCTGGCGAATCCTCACCACTCGGCTACCGCCGTTGAAAATAGCCGCAGATGCGTCAATACGACCATATACTTTCGATACCTACGTAATAGATATACTTTTTCGACTTTTGTCTCTTCGAACCAAACCAAAACCCAGCAAGAAGGCCGCTTAGACAAAACAGTGAAGAGGCTGCCGCTTGGATCATGAGCAAGCACCGGATCGCGAGCGTTGCCTCTGAAGATATTCCCAATGACCCTCCGGTTCAAGAGGAGGTTATTCTGAAGAGAGCTGTGAATACTTCAATCTCTGCTGATCCACCAGCTAGCATCGTCCGGTTTGAGAAGCCTCGCGATCCCCATGAAACAGATCGTGCCCACACAATCCGTCGAGTCGAAGATGATGGCGTTGTGATTCTTGGTATGGGCGCTCTGGCGGGAATCCTGCAACTTTAACCCGGCATCTTGTGAAAGAGGACTATTCCACTTTTAATAAAGGAAAATGGGATGTGGGCTGAAACATATGCGCTTTGGCGCCCAAGACCTTCATTACGGATATTTGAACCGCTTTCTGATGGCCGTGACTATGAAGCTGGCTTGGTGAAATTAATGAGAGACAAGTTTGAGGTAACACTCCTTTCCTTATTACTAGTATATTAGTCCTTGTAGCCCCCAAGGGCCGGTTTGTAATCTTGATCAAACCGGGACTTGATTATTTTCTTGATCCATTTTGGAATCTTCCTGCATAACCACCAGGGCCGGTTTAACTCTGCACACTTAAACCGGTACTTCAATAAAAATTTGCCTAACAAAACATTGGTAGGATCAAATAGTCATTAGCCCCCAAGTGCCAAGTTGAATACTCGTATTGAGCTTGGGACTTTGCCATGTATTAGCAGTAGAAAAATTGAAGGTACATTAGCCCCCAAGTGTCAAGCATATAAGCGTGTTGTGTGGTTGAGACTTTGACTTAATTGCTGGTGAGCGTACTATCAATCGCGGTGAGGTGAAAATCAAGGATGATCGGATTGCCGATTTACAAGCGGCTTTGAAAACCCAATGAGGCGAAGCAGAGAAGGCCAAGAAAGAATTAACCAGCGCCTTGACCGCTGCTGAGCAGTGAAAGAAGGCTGAAGAAAGAGCGAGCGATGGGCCCTTTGAAAAGGCCAATTTGATCAAGCAGGCGAAAATCTGAAGCTGCCCTTAAACCGGTGGTGGATGATCTGACAGCCGTGAAGCGGCAAGTACATTCTATGACTGCAGCAATCTTTGGTAAGCTCCTTGTGAATAATTGTGATATGTTGCACCAGCTGCATCATTAGTCCGGTTTAGAACTAATCATTTATCGTTTGTAGGCATCGCGTTGGGCACTTGGGAAGCGATGTGCGGAAGAAAGCGAAGGCTGTCTACACTTTAGTTGAGCAGCTATATCTAGGAGCCCAGCGCATCATCACCACAATGTCACATAACAATCCAGCGCCTTCCTCGATTCAAGATACCACGAACCGCTATCAATGCTTCCGTCCCGGTTGAAGAGGTGAAGAAGTCTGCTTTGCGCGACCGGAGCCATCAATGCCTTGATCCGAGCCAAGGCATGGGTACGGACTTTGATCCGTGGAAGCAGCTCAAGGCTATCCCAAAGTGAAAGAAGATGGCTCGACTTGATGAAGAGGACTTATGGGCGATAAACCGTGCGATCATGCTCGGCTTGTCAATTGACCGAAGAAGCCGACTTGGAGCATTACCAAGCACAATACAATGATCAAAACAAGCGAGTGTCTGCCCCAACCTTTGAACCAGAAAACCTGATCCCTCAATCCGTAAGCATACTTACGCACCCGATATTGAACCGTCTTCTTTGATCCACGAAGAGGCTGTTTTCCAAGCGCTAATGGGAATCGATGGACCACTTGTGGATTTCCAGCCAATGGGTAGGGATGAAGAGGTGAAGCGGCGAGAAGATGAAGAGCAGCCTTGAACCGTGGCGGGTTAAATATCTCTGCTGGCGGTTTGCCCGAAAACAATGATCTCATTTGGGCCTTGTGTTGCCTTGTAATAACTTTTAGTTAAAACTTTTGCTTTGACTATGCCTTCGTGCATAAGTTGTAAAACCTTTGCATGATTTCTTTATCCTGCAACGAAAAAAGTCGAAACTTGGCGGTGGTAATACTACCAGCGGTTTATGGTATTCAAATAGATATATAAAATTCCAATAAATATGTGATACAAATACCGCCGTGTCTGGACATGAAGTCATGGCGTAGCCAAACTTGAAGCGGAGGCCTTTGTTTTTAAAAACCATGACCGTCAGGGAGATAAGAACTCCCATATAACCGTCTTTGAATCGGCACAAGCCCCTTTGTTATTCCGTGATGATAAGCGGAAGAAGATAAACCGGCGGAAAACTCTGGCGTAAACCGTGTCTGTCGGCTAATGGCGACCGTTGAACGGATAAAAATAGTTGTCGGGTTAAAAACGCAACAACAAAAAAATCGAATACCAATTATGTGAAAATATGGCAACAAAGGCAATAACTCTTCGCAAAAGAAAAGCTTCATGGAGCTGGTCGATGGCATTACCATGGTCGACGCAACCAAGCCCCGAAGGCGTAGCGATGGTGCTAGTCGGCCAGTCCCCAAAAGACTCTTGGCGAGTCGCCGCCAAGTGGCATGACATTGGTTGGTTCGACCAAGCCCCCAAATGACTCTGGCCCTATTGGCCGACCAAGAGGCGTGACCGGTTCAGACGTGACCGTGTCCCCAAATGATCTGGTGGCTTTCGCCTATCAAGAGGTGTTGCATTGGTTCGGACACGACCAAGCCCCCAAGTGATAAATATAAATGTCAAGGGGTAAATCGGAGGCTGCTTTAGAAACAAAAACGCTCCATGTAACCACACATGATAAGAAAGACAGAGACCCCGCTTTAGCTGAGGCTCCGGTTTTTATTATATCGAAGATAATATATACATTGTCATGATATATACATAAACTGAGTCGATGACTCAAGTGTAGTAAGGCCGAAGATGAGCTATATTCCACGGCCTGTTGGTCTCCTCCTCTGACGTACGTGAGTCTTGACGCTCTCGAATATCAATCAGATAGTATGATCCGTTGTGTAGATTTTTGCTGACCACAAAAGGTCCTTCCCAAGGTGGGGATAACTTGTGCATATCTGTGCGGTCTTGGATGAGGCGAAGCACCAAATCTCCTTCTTGAAAGGTTACGGTTCTAACTCGGCGATCGTGATAACGACGAAGATCTTCTTTGGTAAATCGCCGAACGGCGGCTGCCATATCACGCTCCTCATCCAATAGGTCCAAAGCGTCCTGTCGCGCCATCTCGTTGTCCGCTTCAACATAAGCCGCTACACGGGGCGAATCGTGCCGGATATCACTGGGGAGAACTGCCTCCGCTCCATAGACCATGAAGAAAGGTGTATATCCAGTGGATCGGTTTGGCGTAGTATTGATACTCCATAACACCGATGGGAGCTCTTCAACCCAGCACCCTGGTGTTCTCTGTAATGGAACCAGAAGTCGGGGTTTGATGCCTCGTAAGATTTCTTGATTAGCGTGTTCTGCCTGCCCGTTTGACTGGGGATGCGCTACTGACGACACGTCAAGCCGGATGTGCTCGCGTTCACAAAACTCTTTCATAGCCCCCTTGGATAGATTAGTGCCATTATCAGTAATGATACTGTGTGGAAAGCCAAACCGGAAAATCACCTTTTTGATGAACTGCACCGCTGTTGCCGCATCACACTTGCCGACGAGCTCGCTTGACCCACTTGGTAAATTTGTCCCTTTGCCACCAACAGTGGGTCTTCTTATCCTTGGACCGCTTAAAGGGTCCAACCATATCCAACCCCAAATGCAAACGGCCATGTTATTGGGATCATCCTCAACTCTTGTGCGGTATATGAACGCTGGAGAATTTCGACATCCATCACACCGTTTGACCAAGTCCTCCGCATCGGCATGAGCGGTTAACCAATAAAATCCGTGGCGGGCGCCGCCGCCACTGGGGACTTTGAACCGGCGTGATGTCCACAATCCCTTCATGGATTTCCTTCAAATTTCACCACCTTCCTCGGAAACACAGCGTTGAAACGCATACGACACCTCGCAATGATGTAACTCACCATTAAGAATCGTCATCGATTTGGAGCGCGGATTATCTGTCGGCGAAACCTCATCTTCGGTAACTCCCCTCGAGTCATATCGCAAGGTAAGGGATCGTCCCATCCGGAATAGCATGCAATGCTGCCACCAACCGAGCTTCGGATCGGGAATAGCCAAATCCGCTTCACCGGGAGCCGGACCCGACGGGTTGTGCAAGACGTCCAAAAAGACATTAGGCGGGACCGGTTTACGCTGTGAACCCAAACGGCTTAAAGCGTCTGCCGCTTCGTTCCTCCGGCGATCCACATGATCCACTTGATAGCCCTTGAAGCACCCTGCGATATTATCCACTTCCCGACGATATGCAGCCATGAGCGGGTCCTTAGAATCCCAAGTGCCAGATACTTGCTGAGCCACCAGGTCTGAGTCACCAAAGCACTTAACTCGGCTTAAGTTCATCTCCTTAGCCATCCGGAGACCATGGAGCAAGGCTTCGTACTCAGCTGCATTATTAGTACAAGGGAACATTAAACGGAGAACGTAACAAAACTTATCACCTCGTGGGGAAGTTAAAACGACTCCGACCCAGGGCCTTCAACCGCTGGACCCGTCGAAATGAATAGTCCATGACGTGTGATCCGGCTTCTCCTCTGGCGCTTGTAACTCCGTCCGGTCATTAATGAAATCAACAAGTGCTTGTGACTTCAACATTTGTGCGTGGTATATACTTTAGTCCATGCGCCCAAGCTCGATGGCCCATTTGCAATCCGCCCGTCGCCTCCGGTTTTGTATGATATCACCCAAAGGAGCTGAACTAACCATCGTGATAGGGTGCCCTTGGAAATATTGCTTGACTTCCGGTAGCCATAAAACACCATATCGAGCTTACGCCAATGCAGATACCTCTGTTTGGACTCAATGAGCACCTCACTGATATAATAAACCGGCCATTGAACCGGATACTCCTTGCCTGCCTCCTTGCGCTCTACCACAATGGCCACGCTTACTGCTCGAGCATTGGCTGCCACATACAACAACAGCGGTTCCTTGTCAACCGGAGCCACAAGAACAGGCGGGTTGGCCAATTGCCACTTTAGATCCTCAAATGCTTCGTCAGCAGCTGGACTCCAGACGAAGTTATCTGTCTTCCTCAGCATCTCGTACAAGGGAATGGCCTTCTCTCCGAGGCGGCTGATAAACCGGCTCAACGCAGCGATCCTGCCCGCCAGACGCTGAACATCATTGATACACTTCGGTTTAGCCAAGGAAGTGATAGCTTTAATTTTCTCCGGATTAGCCTCAATTCCTCTGTTAGACACGAAACCCCATAACACTGCTAGGAACACCAAAAACACATTTGGCGGATTAAGCATCATCTTATAAATCATGAGTTGTCGAAGGTTTCCTTCAAATCTTCCACTAGTGTCTCCTTTTGTCTTGATTTCACCACAATATCATCTACATAAGCATGCACATTGCGCCAATCTGTGTATGCAAGCAATTACATACACACCGATAAGTAGCACAGGCACTTTTGAGCCCAAAAGGCATAGATACATAGCGAAGGCTCCAAATGGAGTTATGAGCGCTGTCTTCTCCTGGTCCTTAACCGCCATTTTGATCGATGATATCCGAGTATGCATCCAAAAACTTAAACGCTCATCTCCGCCGTGGCATCAATAATCTGATCAATGCGGGAGGGCAAAGGATCTGCGGACAAGCCTTGTTGAGATCTGTAGTCCACACACATCGCCAGTGCCATTTTCTTAGGACCAGCACGGATTAGCAAGCCACTCTGGATGAAACACTTCAATGATAAAACCAGCCGCCAACAACTGGCTACTTCCTCTCAATGGCCTTGCGCCTTTCTTCGTTAAACCGCGGAGGAACTGTTTCACGGTTTATACTTGGGATCCACATTAAGTGTGTGCTCGGCGAGTTCCCTCGGGACACCCGCATGTCGGGCGGCTTCCATGCAAAGATATCCGGTTCTCACGGATGAACTCGATGGCGCGCTTTCCTATTTGGGATCGAGTTGGCAGCGACAAGGAACTGCTTGGACGAATCGCTGGCACAAAGTCAACAAGCTTGGTCTCATTGCCGATTTAAACTTCAGATCCGATTCATGCTCCGTAGTTGGTTTCTTCAAAGGGTCATATCTGCGGGATCAACATTGTCCTTATAGAACTTCAACTCTTAGTGGCAAAGACCGCCTCTGCATAAGCTGCGTCGCCTTCCTCGCATTCCAAAGCAACTCGGCGGCTTCCATGCACCGTTATCGTTCCTTTGTAACCCGGCATTTTGAGCTGCAAGTAAATATAACAAGGTCGCGCCATGAATTTAGCATAAGCCGCCGTCCAAACAAGGCATAATCACGGACTCGGATTTTCACCACTTCAAAAGTTAGCTTTTAGACCGGGAATCATGCTCGTCTCCAAAGCCACATCGAGGCTATCTTACCAGCAGGATAAGCAGATTTGCACAGTACTACGCCATGGAACACCGTATTGGACGGTGCGAGATCCTTGTCAGTGAGACCCATGCGACGGAAAGTTTCATAGTATAATATATTATCTGCTTCCTCCGTCCATAAGCACCTTAGTGAACTTATAGCCCCTACCGAGGGTCTACCACCAATGCCGGTGACCGGATTATCAACCGGGGATGGTCCTCTCGCTCCACACAATAGGCTGCTCGGACCAGCGTAAATACCGCGATAAGGCCGGTTCAACGAGTTCTTGCCCGTTTGTGAAGCTTCCGATCCGCTTGTCCAAACTGGTTGTGAAAACATGATATCGCCCACTATTCAAGCTGCTTTGGTTGGCTCGATAGCTTTGATGTTCTTGCTGCTCTTGCTTTGGCCACCACGATTACTCGATTATTGTGATTCCCTGGTTAGGCCACTCAACCGAAGCTCCGTCTGACCCGCCCATGGAAACGGATCTGAACCACCACGACCCTGGTCATCTTGAAAGCATCGAGTTTTGAACTCTGCATAATATAACAGATCTTTCGAGAGATGGTTCGATGGGGACTCCTTCGTCCGTGCTTGGGACAAGGCTGATTCAACAAGTAATTCAAGCGGCTTGTATTAGGATTTGGACCCGATTTGCCTTGCCTCTGCTGCGTGGGCCTCATCACACATGCATTAGTGTTGGCTCTGAAATCCGGGTTTCCATCGGCCTTGCGCTTGCCCCGTTCCATGACCCGCCGGTTTGTCTGCTGCCCCTTGGAGTTGCCGTTCTTCTTTCCCTTCCTGTACGTCATCATCGACTTGGGATCCTTGATACTGTCGAATCGGCATACTTTACCAGCGGCCATGAGGGTTCCCATATCATTGCGAACCGCTTCATCGTCCCAATTTTAACTTCAAAGGCTCAAACGGCGGTTGCCTTCTAATGTTAAGATCGCCGAGTCGGCGTTGATCCGATCGAGGAGTGCGAATCTCGGACACACGGCGTACCCAGCGGGTTGTTGACTCCTTCTTCACGGGCGCAAGCCGCCAAGTCTCGATGGATTTTGGCTGCTTACGTATCCTTGAAGTTACGGATAAACCGGGCCCGTGGCGGGCCCATGAACTGATGGAATTGGGCGGTAAGCTCTTCAACCAAATGCGGGCTGTGCCTTCCAAATCATGGTGAAGTACTTTGCACATGCGATCTCATCCACATCTAGCATCTCCATGGCCATCTCATAACTTTCAACCCACGCTTGAGGACAGATCCGCTTTGTAATTTGGCACCTTGCGTGGTCCCTTAAATCCTTAGGCGGGCGCACATTGTGTGGCGCGGGATTAAGCAGGCACCCCAAAGCGGATGCAACTCTGGCCCGCGAAGGTGGTAGGCGAACGGTGTGTGTTGATCCGCATCATCTGCGCTGCTAACTCGGCCTCCTGCGTGCGGGCCCGATCCACCACTTCACGAGCATCACGAATGCCGCCTATCTGGTGATTGCCTCGGGCGCTTCACGGTCCAGCGTTGCTTGATAGGGCGGTTCATCCATCGCTTCTCTGTAGCTCCGGCTTGGGCGGGCGTAGAAGTGAATCCGATCACGGCTATATGAATCGCTTCTGTTGGATCGGTGCGATCGAGAAGCTCCTTAACCCGGCGCGTCTCGGCGCTTGTGGGAATCTCCTTGATTGGGATCGCCTCAATCGTCAGTGGCCGCAACAAGGTTGTCCATAGGGTTAGAATAATGGCACAGGGGTGTTATGCACCGGCGGAGGGACCACCATGTTACTGCTGCGGAGGCTCCATCGGTAGCGGTTGGACCGTCGCTCCGCTCCCGGTGCCTCAATCCGGTTTACCTCCTATCTTTGGGGGGATTCTTGGGTCCGGCTCCGGTCTGAAAGAGATTTCTAGGATCAAATCTCGACGGTATGATCTATACTTCGCTTCAACACCTCCTGCGACGCATTCTGGTCAAGCATGAGTTTGTAAGCTTGTGCATCTAAAGCGGCCCGCTCTGCGGCCATACGCTCCTTCTCTGCCGCTAGATCCGCTTTGGCTTGCGTGATCTGCTCTTTCACCTTTGCAATCTCTGCATTATGAGCCTCCTGATCTGCTGGGTTGTCCTCCGCCATAAGCGCTGCTAGTGCATCAAACAGATCTGACAGAACTTGAACCGGCGGGCGCACCGGGCCTCCTGCCCCTGCTGCCGCTGCTGAACCGGAAAGCATTGCTGCCGCGGTTGAAGAGTGGTTCGCTGCCTGCGTACTGGCCATGAATACTCCAACTCGGTTTAACTGGCTTGGGGGGTCCGGAATACTGTCACCGTCGGAACAGCCCCTGATCATATCATCCTGCAACTGGTACAATGACTCGGTCTCTCCTGTTGAAGATTCATCGCCGAATAAGCAGCGGTCTCACTACCGTGTTACGAACGGCGTCGTACTCTCCATGTGTGACTCCAACGAATACATGCTTCACGGCCGGTTTAACTTTGGGCAGGTCGCGCCGCCGAGCCGTCTCGGCGAGGTCGGTGCAGATGTCCGGCTCGGGCCCAGAGCTCCCGATCTTGCCAATGAACACGTGTATGCCGCGAAGGGACCCGGTATCCATACTCGATTGAATCGGCCTCGGGACCCCATCCGGCGTCGTCGATGTAGATCCGACGCGGCGACTCTTGGTCATCCGGCCACGACGTAGCCTTCGAGTCCTTTGAGCTTGCCCTCCAAGATCGTCAAACCATCGTCGCGATAGCCCCACGGTGGGCGCCAAGCGTCGTGGATTTGTCACGGCGGATGTCCTAAGCGTAAGGACTTAGTCGTGGAGCCATCGCTCTGAGTTTACTTGCGGGGGTTAAAGCGGACACAAAGACACAAGGGTTTTATACTAGTTCGGCCCTTCGATGAAGGTAAAAGCCTACGTCTAGTTGTGATGGAATTGATGTAGTCTCGATGGCTAGGGAGCAAACAAGCTTCGCCTAGGCTCGAGTTGTGGTTGTCTTTGAACCGTCGCCGGGTCGTCCCCTTATATACACGAGTGACGCCCGTCGGTTCATAGAGTCCCAACCGGTCCATACTCGTATCCTGGTTGGTATCTCTCTATCCCTAACTTACAATACAAGTTATACATCAGGCCGATTTACGGCTACAAGCTCTAAACCGACTATAGGCCCTGGGCCTTTCTCTGATTACACCACTAACGGAGCTAATCCGGCCCAAGCTGGCCGGTTTACACCTAGTGGTAATATCCCCAACACTACCTCTACATCTACCATCGGGATTAGTTTTAGACCTAAATAATTGTTATTTGGTGCCAGCGTTGAGCATGAACATTATATCTGGATCTTGTTTGATGCGAGATGGTTATTCATTTAAATCAGAGAATAATGGTTGTTCTATTTATATGAGTAATATCTTTTATGGTCATGCACCCTTGAAGAGTGGTCTATTTTTATTGAATCTCGAGAGTAGTGATACACATATTCATAGTGTTGAAACCAAAAGATGCAGAGTTGATAACGATAGTGCAACTTATTTGTGGCACTCCCGTTTAGGTCATATCGGTGTAAAGCGCATGAAGAAACTCCATAATGATGGGCTTTTGGAATCACTTGATTATGAATCACTTAGTACTTGCGAACCGTGCATTATGGGCAAGATGACTAAAACGCCGTTCTCCGGAACTATGGAGCGAGCAATTGATTTGTTGGAAATCATACATACTGATGTTTGTGGTCCAATGAATGTTGAGGCTCGCGGCGGGTATCGTTATTTTCTCACCTTCACAGATGATTTGAGCAGATACGGGTATATCTACTTAATGAAACACAAGTCTGAAACATTTGAAAAGTTCAAAGAATTTCAGAGTGAAGTGGAAAATCATCGTAACAAGAAAATAAAGTTTCTGATCGATCGTGGAGGAGAATATTTGAGTTCTGAGTTTGGTCTACACTTGAAACAATGCGGAATAGTTTCAGCAACTCACGCCACCCGAACACCACAGCGAAATGGTGTGTCCAAGCGTCAGTGTCGTACTTTACTTGATATGGTGCGATCTATGATGTCTCTTACTGATTTACCGCTATCGCTTTGTGGTTATGCTTTAGAGACGGCCACATTCACGTTAAATAGGGCACCATCAAAATCCGTTGAGACGACGCCTTATGAACTATGGTTTGGCAAGAAACCAAATTTGTCGTTTCTTAAAGTTTGGGGCTGCGATGCTTATGTGAAGAACCCTCAACCAGATAAGCTCGAACCCAAATCGGAGAAATGTGTCTTCATAGGATACCCAAAAGAGACTATTGGGTACACCTTCTATCATAGATCTGAGGGCAAGATTTTCGTTGCTAAAACCGGATCCTTTCTAGAGACGGAGTTTTTCTCGAAAGAAGTGAGTGGGAGGAAAGTAGAACTTGATGAGATAACTGTATCTACTCCCTTATTGGAAAGTAGTTCATCACAAGAACTGGTTCCTGTGACAACTACACCAATTAGTGAGGAAGCTAATGATATTGATCATGGAACTTGGATCAAGTTTCTCTTGAACCTCGTGGGTCTACGAGTAAGATCCGCACTAGAGTGGTACGGTAATCCTATTCTGGAAGTCATGTTACTTGACCATGACGAACCTGCGAACTATGAGGAAGCGATAAGATGGGATCCATGTATGAAAACAAAGTATGGACTTTGGTTGACTTGCCCGATGATCGGCAAGCCATTGAGAACAAATGGATCTTTAAGAAGAAGACTGACGCTGATGGTAATGTAACTGTCTATAAAGCTCGACTTGTTGCAAAAGGTTTTGACGGGTTCAAGGGGTTGACTACGATGAGACTTTCTCACCAGTGGCGATGCTTAAGTCTGTCCGAATCATGTTAGCTATTGCTGCATTTCATGATTATGAAATTTGGCAAATGGATGTCAAAACTGCATTCTTGAATGGATTTACGGAAGAAGAGTTGTATATGATGCAGCCGAAGATTTTGTTGATCCAAAAGGTGCTAACAAAGTATGCAAGCTCCAATGATCCATTTATGGACTGGTGCAAGCATCTCGGAGTTGGAATAAGCGTTTTGATAGTGTGATCAAAGCATATGGTTTTATACATACTTTTGGAGAAGCTTTGTATTTACAAGAAAGTGAGTGGGAGCTCAGAGCATTTACGATATTATATGTAGATGACATATTTTTAATTGGAAATGATATAGAATTTCTGGATAGCATAAAGGGATACTTGAATAAAAGTTTTTCAATGAAAGACCTCGGTGAAGCTGCTTACATATTGGGCATCAAGATCTATAGAGATAATCAAGACACTTAATAGGACTTTCACAAGGCACATACCTTGATAAAATTTTGAAAAAGTTCAAAATGGATCAGGCAAAGAAAGGATTCTTGCCCGTGCTTCAAGGTGTGAAGTGGAGTCAAACTCAATGCCCGACCACAGCAGAAGATAGAGAGAAAATGAAAGATGTTCCCTCTGCTTCAGCCATAGGCTCTATCATGTATGCAATGTTGTGTACCAGACCTGACGTATGGTTAGCAATAAGCTTGGCAGGAAGGTACCAAAGTAATCCAGAGTGGATCACTGGTCACGATCAAGAACATCCGAAATACGAAAAGAACTAAGGATATGTTTCTCGTATATGGAGGTGACAAAGAGCTAGTCGTAAATGGTTACGTCGATGCAAGCTTTGACACTGATCCGGATGATTCTAAATCGCAAACTGGATACGTGTTTTTATTAAACGGTGGAACTGTAAGTTGGTGCAGTTCTAAACAAAGCGTCGTGGCGGGATCTACATGTGAAGCGGAGTATATAGCTGCGTCTGAAGCAGCAAATGAAGGAGTCTGGATGAAGGAGTTCATTTCCAATCTAGGTGTCATACCTAGTGCATCGGGACCAATGAAGATCTTGTGTGACAATACTGGTGCAATTGCCTTGGCAAAGGAATCCAGATTTCCCAAGAGGACCAAGCACATAAAGAGACGCTTCAATTCCATTCGGGACAAGTCCAAGTGGGAGACATAGAGATTTGCAAGATACATACGGATCTGAATGTTGCAGACCCGTTGACTAAGCCTCTCTCACGAGCAAAACATGATCAGCACCAAGACTCCATGGGTGTTAGAATCATTACTATGTAATCTAGATTATTGACTCTAGTGTAAGTGGGAGACTAAAGGAAATATGCCCTAGAGGCAATAATAAAGTTATTATTTATTTCCTCATATCATGATAAATGTTTATTATTCATGCTAGAATTGTATTAACCGGAAACATGATACATGTGTGAATACATAGACAAACATAAGGTCACTAGTATGCCTCTACTTGACTAGCTCATTAATCAAAGATGGTTATGTTTCCTAACCATAGACATGTGTTGTCATTTGATTAATGGGATCACATCATTAGGAGAATGATGTGATTGACATGACCCATTCTGTTAGCCTAGCACTTGATCGTTTTGTATACTGCTATTGCTTTCTTCATGACTTATACATGTTCCTGTAACTATGAGAATTATGCAACTCCCGTTTACCGGAGGAACACTTTGGGTACTACCAAATATCACAACGTAACTGGGTGATTATAAAGGAGTACTACAGGTGTCTCCAAAGGTACATGTTGAGTTGGCGTATTTCGAGATTAGGTTTTGTCACTCCGATTGTCGGAGAGGTATCTCTGGGCCCTCTCGGTAACGCGCATCAATATAAGCCTTGCAAGCAATGTAACCAATGAGTTGGTTACGGAATGATGCATTACGTAACGAGTAAAGAGACTTGCCGGTAACGAGATTGAACTAGGTATTGGATACCGACGATCGAATCTCGGGCAAGTAACATACCAATGACAAAGGGAACAACGTATGTTGTTATGCGGTTTGACCGATAAAGATCTTCGTAGAATATGTAGGAACCAATATGGGCATCCAGGTACCGCTATTGGTTATTGACCGAGAATAGTTCTAGGCCATGTCTACATAGTTCTCGAACCCGTAGGGTCCGCACGCTTAACATTACGATGACAGTTTTATTATGAGTTCATAAGTTTTGATGTACCAAAGTTTGTTCTGAGTCCCGGATATGATCACGGATATGAAGAAGAGTCTCGAAATGGTCGAGACATAAAGATTGATATATTGGACGACTATATTCAGACACCGGAATTGTTCCGGGTGATTTCGGAGAAAACCGGAGTGCCGGGGGGGTTACCGGAACCCCCCGGGCGAGTATTGGGCCTTATGGGCCTTAGGGGAAAGGAGAGAGGGGAGGCCAGCATGGGCCGCACGCCCCCTCCCCCCTCTGGTCCAAATTGGACTAGGAGGGGGGGCGGCGCCCCCCCTTTCCTTCCCCCTCTCCCCCTTCCTTCCCCCTCCTAGTAGGAGTAGGAAAGGAGGAGTCCTACTCCTACTAGGAGGAGGATTCCTCCTCCTTAAGCGCCCCAAGGGCGGCCGGCCTCCCCTTGCTCCTTTATATACGAGGAGAGGGGCACCCCATAGACACACAAGTTGATCTACGGATCGTTCCTTAGCCGTGTCGCGTGCCCCCTCCACCATATTCCACCTCGGTCATATCGTCGCGGAGTTTAGGCGAAGCCTGCGCCGATAGAACATCATCATCGTCACCACGCCGTCGTCTTGTGGAACTCATCTATGGAGCTTTGCTGGATCGGAGCCCGGAGATCGTCATCGAGCTGAACGTGTGCTGAACTCGGAGGTGCCGTACGTTCGGTGCTTGGATCGGTCGGATCGTGAAGACGTACGACTACATCAACCGTGTTGTCATAACGCTTCCGCTTACGGTCTACGAGGGTACGTGGACGAACACTCTCCCCTCTCGTTGCTATGCCATCACCATGATCTTGCGTGTGCGTAGGAATTTTTTTGAAATTACTACGTTCCCCAACACACATAATGGTGAAGTGTCATGTAGTCGACGTTCACATAACACCACTAGAGGAAAGACAACATACATCTCATCAAAATATAGAACGAATACCAAATTCACATGACTACTAATAGCAAGACTTCACCCATGTCCTCAGGAACAAATGTAACTACTCACAAAGCATATTCATGTTCATAATCAGAGGAGTAATAATATGCATTAAGGATCTGAACATATGATCTTCCACCAAGTAAACCAATTAGCATCAACTACAAGGAGTAATCAACACTACTAGCAACCCATAGGTACCAATTTGTGGTTTTGGATACAAGATTGGATACAAGAGATGAAGTAGAGTTTGAGAACAGATGGTGCTGGTGAAGATGTTGATGGAGATTGACCCCCTCCCGATGAGAGGATCGTTGGTGATGACGATGGTGATGATTTCCCCCTCACGGAGGGAAGTTTCCCCGGCAGAACAGCTCCGCCAGAGACCTAGATTGGTTCCGCCAAGGTTCCGCCTCGTGGCGGCGGAGTTTCATCCCATAAACTTGCCTCTGATTTTTTTCCATGGTAAAAGCCTTCATATAGCAGAAGATGGACACCGAGGCTACCGGGGCCCGGGAGGCAGGCGCGCCCGGTGAGGTGGGCACACCCCCACCCTCCTGGCCTGGGTGTGGGCCCCCTCTGGTGTTTCTTTCGCTCAATAATTCTTATTAATTCCAAAAATGACTTCCGTGGAGTTTCAAGGATTTTGGAGCTGTGCAGAATAGGTTTCCAATATTTGCTCTATTTCCAGCCAGAATTCCAGCCGCCGACATTTCCCCTCTTCATGATAAACCTTGTAAAATAAGAGAGGATAGCCATAAGTATTGAGATATAATGTGTAATAACAGCCCATAATGCAATAAATATTGATATAAAAGCATGATGCAAAATGGACGTATCAACTCCCCCAAGGTTAGACCTCGCTTGTCCTCAAGCGGAAGCCAAAATCGATAAATATGTCCACATGTTTAGAGATAGAGGTGTCGATAAAAATAAAATACGGACATGAGGGCATCATGATCATTCTTATAACAGCAACATATATAGATTTTATCATATGATTTCTTATGCTCAAATAACAATCAATTCACAATGTCAAGTATGGTTCAAAAACTTCATTGGGAACTAACAAACTAAAATCTCAGTTATTGAAGCAATTGCAATTTATCGTAACATCAGAAAGAGTCAAGAATAGAGCATTTCAGCAAGTCCACATACTCAACTATCATACAGTCTTCTACAACTGCTAACACTCACGCAATACTTGTGGTTATGGAGTTTCAACCGGACACTGAGAAAGATAGGGGCTTATTGTGTTGCCTCCCAACGTATTCACCTTTGGGTGATGTCAACAATAATAATTCACGCTAACTTACATCCAATTGGATATATATATATATATATATATATATATATATATATATATATATATATATATATATATATATATATATATATATATATATATCAAGATCTTTCAAACACGAGGAGCTTGCCAAAGGATAAAATGAAAAAGGAAAGGTGAAGATCACCTTGACTCAAGCATAAAGTAAAAACATAAAGTAAAAGATAGGCCCTTCGCACAGGGAAGCAGAGGTTGTCATGTGCTTTTAGGGTTGGATGCACAAAATCTTAATGCAAAAGAACGTCACTTTATATTGCCACTTGTATATGGACCTTTATTATGCAGTCCGTCGCTTTTATTGCTTCCATAGCAAGATCGTATAAAGCTTATTTTCTCTGCACTAATAAGTCATACATATTTAGAGAGCAATTTTTATTGCCTGCAGCATGACAACTTACTTGAAGGATCTTACTCAATCCATAGGTAGGTATGGTGGACTCTCATGGCAAAACTGGGTCCAAGGATATTTGGAAGCACAAGTAGTATCTCTACTTGGTGCAAGGGTTTTGGCTAGCATGAGGGGGAAAGGCAAGCTCAACATGTTGGGAAGATCAATGACAATATAGTTTAACTGAGATGTGAGAAAACATAAACCATTACGTTGTCTTCCTTGTCCAACATCAACTCTTTTAGCATGTCATACTTAATGAGTGCTCCCAATCATAAAAGATGTCCAAGATAATATATTTGTATGTGGAAACCTCTCTTTCCTTATTACTTCCTATTAATTGCAACAATGACCAAAACTACGTTTGTCAACTCTCAACAACTTTTATGGCTCATACTTTCTATGTGTGAAGTCATTACTATCCATAAGATCAATATGAGCTCTTTTATTCTTTTTATTCTTTCTACTTTCTCAAGATCATGGCAAGATAGCAAAGCCCTTGACTCAACACTAATCTTTATTATAGATAGCTCACGGACTCGATTACATAAATAGATCATAAAGCAAAACTCAAAACTAATTGATACTAAAACTTCAATCTACTAGATCAAGTTACCACTAAAAGGATCGAACTAAATAAAACAGTAAAGATAGGGGTGTGATGGTGATACGACACCGGGGCACCTCCCCCAAGCTTGGCAGTTGCCAAGGGAGTGCCCATACCCATGTGATTATGTCCTCGGAGGTGATGGAGGTGGTGATGATGATGGTGGATAATCGCACATCAAGCATAAAAGCTCCTCCAACTTGCGGATAATGCCCTTGAGTCTGACGATGTGATCCTTCAACAAAATATTCTCCTGTGTGAGATTCTTATCTTGAAAGCTTCACTCTCAGTTGGAGTAAAGAGGTTAGGTAAGGGTTGAGGGACGTCTTCTTCTTTCACCGCCGGAGCTTGAACCTCCGTGGCCTTCTTGACCCATTCATCCTTGTTGATCTCTTCCGGTTCTTCTCTTTTCAGCTCTATCTTCAATAGCCAAGCATCCTTGTCTTCATTGTTGAAGGAGGGCGACATCATGGTGCTCTAGATCTGTAACAGAAGCAGCTCGAAACGAAAACAGAGGGTATTTGTGTGATACGGTGGTCAAAGCCTTCGGGAGATTATATAATGAATTTTTACCGACCAAAATATGTAAAGTGCAAGAAAACGGAGTCCGGGAGGCATACGAGGTGGCCACGAGATAGGGGCGCGCGCCCAGGAAGGGTGGGCGCGCCCTCCACCCTCATGGAGGCCTCGTGTCCTTTCCGGATTACTTCTTTCTTCCTAAAATTCTTAAATATTCCAAAACGGATAAAAATTGCCTTTAGAATTGTTTTGGAGTCGGTTTACTTACCGTACCACATACCTATTCCTTTTCGGAGTCTAGAACATTCTAGAAAGTGTCCCTTATGTATTCCTTCGGGGTTACGGTCTCAACAATACTAGTTTCAACATTGATAGGATTACCTGAGATATAATGTTTGATTCTTTGACCGTTCACCACCCTCGAACTTGTGCCTTCGAAGTTGTTGATTTTTATGGCACCGGAACGATAGACCTCCTCGATAACGTAAGGACCTTACCATTTAGAGAGAAGTTTTCCTGCAAAAAAATCTTAAACGAGAGTTGAATAATAACACATAATCACCTACGTTAAACTCACACTTTTGTATCCTTTTGTCATGCCAGCGTTTGACTTTTTCTTTGAATAGCTTGGCATTCTCATAGGCTTGGGTTCTCCATTCATCAAGTGAGCTAATATCAAACAACCTCTTCTCACCGGCAAGTTTGAAGTCATAGTTGAGCTCTTTAATAGCCCAATATGCTTTATGTTCAAGTTCGAGAGGTAAGTGACATGCTTTTCCATAAACCATCTTATACGGAGACATACCCATAAGATTTTTATATGCAGTTCTATAGGCCCATAATGCATCATCCAGTTTTTTGGACCAGTTCTTTCTAGATCTATTCACAGTCTTTTCCAAAATTAATTTGAGCTCCTTGTTGCTCAACTCTACTTGACCACTAGACTGCGGGTGATAAGGAGATGCAATTCTATGATTAACATCATACTTAGCAAGCATCTTACGGAAAGCACCATGAATAAAACGTGAACCACCATCAGTCATAAGATATCTAGGGACTCCAAACCTCGGAAAAATAACTTCTTTAAGCATTTTAATAGAAGTGTTATGATCATCACTACTAGTTGGAATAGCTTCTACCCACTTAGTAACGTAATCAACATCAACTAAAACGTGTGTGTAACCATTAGAGGCAGGAAAAGGTCCCATATAATCAAAGCCCCAAACATCAAATGGTTCAATAACAAGAGAATAATTCATAGGCATTTCTTGACGTCTACTAATATTACCAATTCCTTGACATTCACCACAAGATAAGACAAACGTACGAGCATATTTGAAGAGAGTAGGCCAATAAAAACCGGATTGCAATACCTTAAGTGCAGTTCTATCTCCAGCGTGGTGTCCTCCATATGATTCAGAGTGACACTTGCGTAGGAGCTGTTCCTGTTCATGCTCAGGTACACAACGTCTAATATCACCATCTACTCCTTCTTTATAAAGGTGTGGGTCATCCCAGAAGTAATGTCTTAAATCATAAAAGAACTTTTTCTTTTGCTGGTATGTGAAACTAGGTGGTATAAATTTAGCAACAATGTAATTAGCATAATCAGCATACCAAGGAGCAGTACGAGAAGCATTAACGACCGCTAATTGTTCATCAGGAAAGCTATCATCAATAGGTAGTGGGTCATCAAGAACATTCTCTAACCTAGATAAGTTGTCTACAATGGGGTTCTCAGCTCCCTTTCTATCAATAATATGCAAATCAAATTCTTGGAGCAAGAGAACCCATCTAATGAGTCTAGGCTTAGCATCTTTCCTTTCCATGAGATATTTAATAGCAGCATGATCAGTGTGAATAGTAACTTTGGAATCAACAATGTAAGGTCTAAACTTATCACATGCAAACACAACTACTAAGAATTCTTTTTCATTAGTAGCATAATTTCTCTGGGCATTATCAAGAGTTTTACTAGCATACTGGATAACATTCAATTTCTTATCAACTCTTTGCCCTAGAACAACACCTACAACATAATCACTAGCATCACACATAATTTCAAAGGGTAAATTCCAATCAGGTGGCTGAACAATAGGTGCAGTGATCAAAGCTTTCTTAAGTATTTCAAATGCTTCTACACAATCATCATCAAAGACAAAAAGGAATATCTTGTTGCAATAAATTAGTCATAAGTATTGAGATATAATGTGTAATAACAGCCCATAATGCAATAAATATTGATATAAAAGCATGATGCAAAATGGACGTATCAGGCATCAAGATCTATAGAGATAGAACAAGGCGACTGATAGGACTTTCACAAAGAACATACCTTGATAAGATTTTGAAGAAGTTCAAAATGGATTAGTCCAAGAAGGGGTTCTTTCCTGTTTTACAAGGTTTGAAGTTGAGTAAGACTCAATTCCCAATGACTGCAGAGGATACAGAAAAGATGAGTGTCGTCCCCTATGCTTCTGCCATAGGCTCTATCATGTATGCGATGTTGTGCACAAGACCAGATGTCTGCCTTGCCATAAGTATGGCCAGAAGGTTTCAAAGTGATCCAGGAGTGGAACATTGGACAACGGTCAAGAATATCCTTAAGTACCCGAAAAGAACTAAGGAAATGTTTCTCGTTTACAGAGGTGATCAAGAGCTCGTCGTAAAGGGTTATGTCGATGCAAGATTTGACACTGATCTGGATGAATCTAAGTCTCAAACCGGATACACATATGTTCTGAATGGGGGAGCGGTAAGATGGTGTGGTTCCAAGCAGAGCATGGCAGCTGTTTATACATGTGAAGCGGAGTACATAGCTGCCTCGGAGGCGGCAAAGGAAGGTGTCTGGATGAAGCAATACATGACAGATCTTGGAGTTGTGCCTAGTGCACTGGACCCAGTGACTCCGTTCTGTGACAACACTGGTGCCATTGCTCTAGCCAAGGAACTAAGGTTTCACAGGAGGACCAGGCACATAAAGCGACGCTTCAATTCTATCCATGATTACATCAAGGAGGAAGACATAAACATTTGCAAGATACATACTGATCTGAATGTTGCAGATCCATTGACTAAACCTCTTCCACGGGCAAAGCATGAGCAACACCAGACCTCTATGGGTATTAGATTCATTACCATATAATGCTAGATTATTGACTCTAGTGCAAGTGGGAGACTATTGGAAATATGCCCTAGAGGCAATAATAAAGTGGTAGTTATTATATTTCCTTGTTCATGATAATCGTTTATTATCAATGCTATAATTTATTTGACCGGAAACTCAAATACATGTGTGGATACATAGACAACAACATGTCCCTAGTAAGCCTCTACCGGACTACCTCGTTGATAAAAAATGGCTCTGGCTTCCTAGCCATAGACATGAGTTGTCATTTGATAACGGGATCACATCATTAGGAGAATGATGTGATGGACAAGACCCAAACTATAAATGTAGCATATGATTGTGTCAAGTTTATTGCTATCATTTCTGCATGTCAAGTATATGTTCCTATGACCATGAGATCATGCAACTCACTGACACCGGAGGAGTACCTCGTGTGTACCAAACGTCACAACGTAACTCGGTGACTATAAAGGTGCTCTACAGGTATCTTCGAGGGTGTCTGTTGAGTTAGCATGGATCAAGACTGGGATTTGTCACTCCGTATGTGGGAGAGGTATCTCAGGGCCCACTCGGTAATACAACATCACAATGAGCTTGCAAGAAATGTGACCAATGAGTTAGTCACAGGATCTTGTATTACAGAACGAGTAAAGAGACTTGCCGGTAATGAGATTGAACTAGGTATGGAGATACCAACGATCAAATCTCGGGCAAGTAACATACCTATAGACAAAGGGAACTGCATACGAGATTAGTTGAATCCTTCACATCGAGGTCTGACCGATAAGATCTTCGTAGAATATGTAGGAACCAATATGCGAGGTTTGACCGATAAGATCTTCGTAGATATGTAGGAACCAATATGGGCATCCAAGTCCCGCTATTGGTTATTGACCGTAGAGGTATCTCGGTCATGTCTGCATAGTTCTCGAACCCGCAAGGTCTACACACTTAACGTTTCCTGATGATATAAGTATAATCGAGTAATTATCGTGGTTCCCGAAGGTTGTTCAGAGTCCTGGATGAGATCCCGGACGTGACGAGGTACTATGGAATGGTCCGGAGGTGAAGATTGATATATTGGACGAAGGGTATTGGAGTCTAGTATTGTTCTGGAGGTACTGAGTGATGACCAACATCACCGAAAGGGGGTTCAGGGGGCCCTGACAAGTGTTGGGGGCCCCAAGGGCCAAGGGGAGGGGGCAAACCAGCCCACTAAGGGGTTGTGCGCCGCCCTCATACTTTCCCACATAACCATAAGGGATGGGGTGCTACCCTAGGGCAGCCACCCCCTTTGCCTTGGGGGCCAAGGCTCCCAGGAGGGAGGCGCGCCAAAACCCATCTAGGGTTTCCCCCTGGTGGCCGCTGCCCCCCCTAGGGAACCCTAGGGAGCCCCTCCTCCTCCCTTCCCCCTATATATAGAGGAGTAGAGGGAGGGCAGTCGCACCCATCTCTGCCACGGCGCTGCCCTCCCTCTCCCTCATAGTCCTTCTTGAACGCGAGGCTTGGCGAAGCCCTGCTGAGATTTCTCCACCACCACCGCCATCGCGCCGCCGTGCTGCCGGAGGACTCGAGCTACTACTTCACCATCACTCGCTGGATCAAGGAGGTGAAGGCGTCATCAAGCTGTACATGTGTTGAAGTGGAGGTGTCGTCCGTTCGACACTTGGATCGGGAGTTCGCGGGACGGATCGTGATTGGATCGCGAAGATGTTTGACTACATCAACCACGTTTCTTAACGCTTCCGCTTAGCGATCTACAAGGGTATGTAGCCTCTCGTAGATGTTCATCTCCTAGATTGATCTTGGTGAGCGTAGGAATTTTTTTGTTTCCCATGCAACGTTCTCCAACATGGCCCCCACCAGACCCTCCCACAGCCTTTCCGGTCACAACCAGAGCGACATCACGAGAAAAAACAACCTCTTCGGCTTTAGCTATGGCTGCCTGGGCGACCTCATTGGCACGAAGCAGAGCGAGGATAGCAGAAGGAGAACCAAAGCCAGGCTCAAAAGTGATGCCAGCATCCAGAAGCACGTGAATCAAATGATCGTCCAAGCGCGTAGGAAGAACCAACCGAACAGGAGAAGAAACCATGGGTGTGGGAAGGGAAGGGGTACCTGGAGGAGGGAGATCCTTTGCCACTGCGTGATGCGCCGCCTGATCAACCACCCGCTTGTCGCTGTTCTTGACCGACCAGTTTTGCGGGCAGTGGAGGTCGGGGATCGAATGGACGGGGAACGAGCCACCGGGGAGGGCGAAGCCGTAGCAGATGCCGGATCGGACGCCCCGCCCAGGTCAGCGTCCAACCGACGGCAAAGGCCAGGTGCAGGCTGCTTGGTGCCCGTTGAGGCCCTGCTCTTCACGGAGAACTTCTTGACATAAGATTTCTTCTTGCTTGCACGCACTACCGCATCGTAGGAGGGAAAGGAGGTAGGTTCTCAATGCTGGAGTGTGAAGGAGAGGCAGGTCGGGCCGGCAAGTTGGAGCAAGCACTGGACACCGTGGTACCCCCGAGGGTGGGAGCACCCGGAGCCAACATCGTTGGGCCCTCCACACCCACATCCCTGGTCTTCTCCGCACCTTTGGACACACCATCCAGCGGGATGTTATCCTTGACTAGAACATGGACCTCCGAGCCCATGCCATCCCATTCGAAGCGGGTGAAGTGAGGGTCAGTGCCACCACTAGGGTTACCTGCATCATTGTCACCATCGCCATGCTTGTCAAAAGGAGAAGGCTTCGGGGGGGAGGAGGAGTGTGATGGGCCTCCGCCCCTTCAACACAAACATGCACACGAAAGCCAACTGAGGAAGGGAACACATCAACGACACCATGGACACAAAGAGGATCAACACACCACACCCTGATGCGGGCCAGGCCTAATTTCTCCAGGGAGTCTACCTCGACCAGCTTGCCAATCAGGATGCCAAATGCCATGAGGAAAGATGTGGAGCGGACGGTAGGAGGCACATCATCAACCAACACCCAAGTGTCAAAAAGGGGATCAACAGATTTGGATCCATTGGCCGCGACCTTGACAGAAACTACAAGTTGGTTGAGCAGGAGAGTGAAACTAGTACAGGAAGTAATCATCTTGAGGCATTCTTTGGAAGGGAAGACGACGGCAAACTCAAACTCCAACAACTGGTGGATCTGCCAATCCCACCCGTCGACGTCCCAAATCCGGAGCTCATTTAGAAGGGTGTGGGGAGAGATCCTCTGATCCTTGACGGTGATAACTGTGGCATTAGACAGGGAGGGAGCGGAAACCACCTGTGGAACATCGCTATCAAGCGCAAAGAAGGAGCAGCCCAGGAGCCCGAGACCATAATGGACGAAGGAGCGAGGCTTGCGACGATACTGACAGTCCACCGTTAAGTGGCACTCCTCCCGAAAGACGAGGCAAAATGGCGGATTGAAGTAGCAGGACTGAAAGTGACCAGGTTGGTGACAAGCGAAACAAGTAAGCGTGGAGCTGGGGCTTGGGTTAGAGGATGGGGGCGGGATAGAGGAGGGGGTAGAGGGAGAATGCCATCTCCGAGACCCGCAAAAGACGAGCCAAGAGCAGAGGAAGGGAAGCGACGTCCTTTGGACCCCTGCAGAGGGGGGTCGTACCCGCCACGCGGCGTCGAAGCCGCCGACCCGTGTGGAGGAGGAGGCGGTCGCCCCGTTGCTCGCCACCACCACCTCCCAGGGGTCCGCAACACCCACCGACGAGCCACTAGACTAAGCCGAGAACAAGCCACCCTTAGATCCGGGGACCGCTGATCCGTCGCCCTCAACCATGGCCGTCGCCGCACAGGCCCGCTCATTGTGCGGCAACCACTCTGGCCTGGCGGCCCAGGCGTCATGCTCCCGAGCCACCTTCTCACACACCGCCCGCTCTGCCTCGAGCTTGTACTGAAGCGCGGCCTCATACGCCAGATCCGTGGCCGTCTCTGCCGAGCCCTCGCGGCAACGCTTGTGGCTGGAGAACGCCCCGCTGGAGGAGCCCCGCAATTTGTCCATGGAGAGGACCACCGCGAACGAGATGGAGAGGGGAGGAGGAGGGGTGGATCCGAAGAAAGTGCGAAAGGGAAGCGCAGCCAACGCACGTCTGTTTTGGATGCGGGGAATCCTGGAAATGGCGGGAGGAACCCTTGCGGGCCCATATATACCCGGAACAGGCTAGGCCGAGGGGGCGGGGGCAAGCCAGGTGGGGGCTGGGCCACACGCGGTCCATGGCCCAAGCCAGGCAGAGGAGGAAAAACATCGAGGGAGGAGAGAGGTGGAGGCCCAAAAGGCCCAGCAGACACAAACCCATCCCGCCCCAGGGGCCCGCTAGCCCCCGGACCAACGGGCAGCTCTAGGGTTTGCAACAACCCCAAGGACACTGAGCCCAGCGAGCCTGACCCCACCGCCGACCACTGGGCTGGGGAGGCGGTGGACTCCGCCACCACCAGAGACGAACAACGCCCTGGCGCCGGCCCCAGGACACCACGCGCCGGCGAGGGGAAGGGGAACATACCAGCTTTCCAACGCCGATGAGACACGCTAGACCACCCTGGATCCACCTATGAAGGGGAGTAGGCAGGCCGGCCCTGGCCCCCTAGGGCAAACTTCCGCACGCGCGTAGACACCGCTCTAACGACCACCGGAGCCGCCGCCCGGAGGGGGCGGGGAAAGGGGGCTCCGCATCGGAGGCAGATTCCCCCTCGTCCCCGTCGAGAGCCCAGAACCTATTGCCCACCCGAGGGGGTGGGGAGGAGGCAGGGAAGGAGGGGAAGAAGGGGCCACCGGAGATCCAAGGGAGGAGAGGTCCGGCAGCAGGGGGAACCAACCGGAGAAGGGGCCGCCGGCGACAGGAGGACCAAGGAGGGGAGTGGCGACGAGGACGGATGAGGAGGGGGAGGGGAAAGGGAGAGGAGAGCCATCTCGCCCATCTTCCAATCAACTACTGTATCATTTGAACGGAAGCTTGCATCTACTGTATTTTAAAAAAAGAACCTTGCCCAACAGCCGAAGTAAGGTTACTTTTTGCGGAATAGCACCCAGTAACAAAGGGGTCAAGCATGATTTTAACTGTAATAGCTTCAAGTACAACAGCTAGTCAATACAGACTCTATCTTAGTTGCGTAAGTTGTGAGTACCTGTCTGTGTCGGCTAGCAGATGTAGAATATAGTAGGTGTACCGCTTAGAAATCCGTTGGTGCTTCCGGGAGCGCGCTCTCGTGCACACAGAAAAAATATTTTAAAGTGTGAAAAATTTCCAAACAATTTTTTTGCCCATACTTCCCGATATTATATGTGTGCACATCAAGTTTCGGAGAAAACCGATATTTTTGTGCCTTGTGTAAAAAAGACAAAAGGATGTCTTGTGAAAATCATTTTTTAATACCGGATTTTGTCTTTTTCACACATGACACGAAACGGCTTTATGAGCATGTACAATATCGAGATGTACGCGTAAAATTTTTGTTTGAAATTTTTTGACATTTCAAAATATGTTTAAAACACATTCTAAAAACCAGGAGGGCGCGCTCCTATGTGCCAAAACGCCGCTCTCGTGTACCGCTCTACAGGAATGGTAAGGGCTTGCTTCAAACAGGCTTCGTCTCATACATGGTACGCTCTCCTTTGACCTAGCCAGCCGCCCCTCCAAAAAGCTAGGGTACTCTGCCTCCCGCCGGCGCCGGCGCCGGTCCGTCCCATCTCCGGTGGCCTTAGGCCATGGAGGCGGAGTGGATCTCGCCCCTTGCGGTGGGAGGCTCCGTTTTAGATCTTTTTGATCTTTGTTAGGGTTTGCATCCTGCTCGGGAAAGCGAAAGCGGCGGCTCCACGAAGATGGAATAAAGGTCTCCCGCCTAGCCCCGTTCGGTGATCGTTCAGCATCATCGGTGGGCGTGGAGTTGTGTCTCCGGCTGATCTGTCCGTGGTGGATTTGCTCGGATCTGTTCGTCGTTCGTCTTCGTTCGTGTGTCTTGAGTTGGATCCTTTTAATCTACACTCTTCATCTGCGGCGGTTGCTGTTACAGTGCGTTGGTTCTATGGGGCCTTAGCACGACGACTTCCGACTGTCTACTACAACAAGGTTTGCCCGGCTCCGATGAGGGAGGCGATGGCAGCGCGCGCCTTGGCTCGCTTGATGCTTGTAGTCGCCGCTAGGTGGTCTACGGATTTGGATGTAATTTTTATTATTTCTAGTATTCGTTGTACTACCATGATTGAAGATGAATAGATTGGAAGTTTTTCCCGCAAAAAAAAAAAAAAACAGGCTTCGTCTCCATTTTTTTCCTGGTGGATATACACTTGAGTGCAAAAAGGGCTAACTATGTCTAGTAGGAAAACATGTATAATTTCTCGGGAGTATAAAAAATTGATCACGATTAGCCATGTCCTCCATTATGGACACCTTAGCGCAATTATACTAGAATCATTGTGAGATTCCATCATTTTAGTAATATTTATTAGGTTACTTAATTGGTTTGCTTAATTAAACTTCTGGTCACTAAAAGATTGTTGGTGTAGGTAGGAAAAATTGGCTCTACACAAAACTCCTCTTCAGAAACATCTTGATTTTACAAAACCTACACGTAGCATTATATGTGTTTATATTCTTTTGGGTGCATGCTTGCCAATACGTTCAACAAATTGATCCTTTTGGTCTGCAACTTTTCATGTTCGGTTTATTAGACGAAGAGTAGGTGTTACGGATTAGGTCATGGGTCTACACTGACCTCTCCCAGTGGCATTGATGGAACTCTACAATTGTTTTTCTTTTGCTTACTTTGTGATTGATAGCCTACTCTAGATTCTCGGTACATTATGACATGTGAATTATGAGTGCTAGCTATTGATCCAAGGACTAGAACTGTAAAACTAAGAGATTGGGATCCCTACCGAGTCCGGGTCATCACATTCTAGGATTCAAGAATTTTGGTTGTGACACCCACCATGCGGCCCATGAAGCACGACCAACCTATTTCTTCGTGGCTTGCACTCAGAAACCTCACTAGGGTAGATATTCACGAAGTTGGCAGTCTTCGGGCTCGCACAAACTGTTGCAGCCTTCACACAAAGAACTTGATAGGATCACAAGTGACTCCTACCGTCAATGATGCACTCACCATCCAAGAGTAATAAGCAAAGCATAATCACTTAATAAGAGCTCCATGCAAGATCTTCAATCAAAGCTTCTCTCAATAATCCATAGGAACACTCTCATACAAGGATATAATTGTGGTGAAAAAAACTGAGTTGTAGTGATGAGTTCTTGGCCTTCTAAGAATCAAGAAGTACAAAATGGAATCACACGACACTTCTTTCTTCTTCTTTTTGCCATGGATCTCTCTTTCTCTACGCGGTAGGTGGATGGGTTGAAATATTGTGTGCTTTTTTGTGGCAGATAATGATGAATGAAATGAATGTGATGGTCAGCCACGAAGGGGTGTGAGTAGAGAATACATAGAAAGAGTCCAAAATCCAATTTTCCTTAAAGGTTAACTAAGGCTAGGAAGCACCAATGGAAGACTAGCAGAACTACCGAATCAATTCAAATAAATTTGAACGGACATGTCAATGTTCAAGAACCATACTCAGAAGTACTGAAGAAAGAATGAGACAAAATGTAGCACCTTTTTTAAGATAGAAAAACTCGGAAGAACTAGTAAAACCAATTGCTCGGTATTACTGTAGTAAACACAAGAGTTATCAGGATGATATTTACAGAAAAGAGCCAAATCACAGCTCGAAAGTTCCGGACGAAAATGAGCGAAGGTACCGAACTCATGCCATGACCAGCAGATAAGCAAACTGAGACGACTCGAAAGTGATGATGAAATTTTTTGTGCTCGAAAGTGTCGGAGCAAACAAACAATGTTTCAAGGAGGAATTACTCGACAGTTCAATAACAAAATAAATGGCGGTTCCGAACCGTTGAAACTAGGTTTGACCTCTGAGTATGAATGACCCTAAGTGGTTCGGTAGTTCCGGCAGAAAATCTTTGAAAGTACCAAACTTAGAGAAACTCATACAAAGGGAATGACTACGGAGATTTTCGAGGACTTTGGCTTAGGATCCATTCTTGGAGCTCAAACAAAGTATTTGCTTGTAACCCTCTTCATAGTATGGTTGTGATATACACAATGTGAATCTTGTATTCGCCAAAGTCCGGAAAATACATAACAAGAGCTCGAGGAGAACAACAACTAAAAAAGTTGTTTGAATGGGTCACAAGTGATCTTCCACTTGTAGCCAAACCTGATACACAATGAGATCACATGCTATAGGCGAAATAAGCTCAATGAAACATCGGTCATCTCAATGGTTTTGCCATAGATCATCAAAACCAATGGGGGTACAATGGAGATGCACTTTCACCTAGCTATATAAAACCCCGCTACAAGAGCTTCACTATAAGACGTCGTAAATGCTGATGGGTGCTATGGAATATACTAAAAATATTTCTCCATTCAAGTGAAATGTGAGTGGTCGGATATCAACCTTCACATGCTACTTGCACAAGCACTTGGCACCACAAGCCACAATACAATACAATACAATACAATACAATACAACAGAAAAATACATGATACTAGTCACACTTGAAACTGTGAGCATACTGTTTTCTTACTCTACGCGCCACCATGCATGGCTATGTTGAATCACTCCTGTGGTTTGCCACTGCTGGATCCCGCGGGATGGTGCGACGCAAATATAGAGTCGACTCTTGAACCGGTGTAACACGAGCAGCTGTTGAAACCTGATCTCCTCCTCCCGCATTCACTCTTGGAATATTTAAATTCCTGTTAACTCGCCACAACTGCATTTCCTTTGGCGTTTCATTCACATATTTTGCGAAAAACTCTTTCAAGTGAGCTTGATCATGTGGTTGGTACTTGATTTCTATTGAGTTCAGTTTCTTGTGCCGAGCAAGTGTTGAAACACATTGGTTGGGACATGTCCTTTTCGGCCCTGCCTTCCCTTTGCTCCTCTTCGGACGACCTAAAAACTGTTGTGTACAAGATTTTTTGTCACAGGTGTACAAGAAACAAAGAACTAAAATGTAGAGTGCAATTAAAAAGAGGCATGTACCTTGCAGCGGCGCAATCGGAGCTTCTCCAAATTAGGGGCGTTCTCAAGGATTTTCATCAACACTTGGAGGTTGATTGCTCCAATATCACAACCGTCGAGAAGCAAGGTTCTTAGGTTTTCGAGGACCGGAAAATCTTGAGACTCATGGTCCAGCAATGCCTGAAATAAAAGAACAAGATAAAGATCCACCCATGTCTAAAACATCACCATCACAAAGCTCACTATGTGTATAACTTACTGACCAAGAATTATATACCAACGTTTAGCTAATACTCTACACTTCTGTCGCAAAGATAATAATAATACTGTGCACTTTTACTATCGTGTTTTTAAGCTTTGGTGTTGTGCATATTTTTTATGCAGTTTCAGGTGAGTGATACAGAAAAGTAGGCAAATGGAATTAAGTTGTCCAATTTGAGGCGAGTCAAGTTCACGAAGAAAAAAAATCGAAAAAAGTTCACAAAGAAAATGCGTACCGTCGTGGTGAACCCCGAGAGTTGTAATTTCGTGACATTGGTTAGTCGGTCGAGGAAGCTGCACATGGATCTCAGGAACGGGAGCTTGGCTTTGTAAGCCCGTTGGTCCATATCGTTTAGACAGATGGACGCCTCGACAAGCGATGGCAGCGCCTCGTTTCCTGGAGCTTTGGTCACCACCGAGGTCCTGCCGTCGCGGCCGAACGGAAGGACGAGGCGGAGGGAGGCGAGGCGAGGAGCCGCGATGGCCACGGTGTCAGTAGAGTAACTGACCGAATTACTTGTGACTGCGAGGCTCTTGAGCGTGGGCGAGGCAATGGTGAGGACCCCGTGGTAGTGGCAGTTGTCGAGGTGCAGGTCCTCGAGGACCGGCAACTGGCCGCCAATCTCCTCCCGGGAGCAGAATCCTAGCGTCACGCCGGAGAGCCGGAGCCTCGTCAGGCGGCAGGCGGCGGCGCCCATGTCTACGTGCTGGGGCGGCCACAGGATGCAGTCATTGGCGTAGCCGCACTGGAGGTCGACGGTGGCCGGGCGGCGCGTGAGGCCGCGCCGGATCCACCTCCCAAAGCTCGTAGTGTTCATGGCCACCCTGTTCATGTCATCGGCGAAGTGGAGGCGGAACGTGTCCAGAGGCGGCTGCGCGGCGCCGGGAGGCCACGGCAGCATGGTGTCGGCGAAGTCCTCGAAGCGCTGGTACTGGCGGGAGCCGGGATGGCCGCTGCCGGGGAACTCCCGCTGGTCGATGTCGACGCAGCGCACGGAGCGCCAGACGTGCCGCCAGCGCCGGGACAGCGCGCTCGTCCGCGCGGCCTGCAGGGACCCGAGGCGCGAGAGGATGTCCTCTAGGAGGCAGTCCGGCAGGTCGCTCAGCCGGTCCGCGTCCACGGGAGCGCGCTTGCGGGACGGATCGAGGTGGCCGCGGTCTCCAGCCATATATGGCGACAGACAGGGATGAGTACGTACGCTGGTTGCGTCCTCGGCGGCGGGGCTCGAACTTGATCGTATCGACGAGGGAACGAGCTGCTCCCCTTGGGTGGCCTTATTTACGAGCCGTGTGGCCCGACTGCTGGGATGGTCCGTCTCCGACACCTAGGAGGTGTTTGGTTTAGGAAAGGAAACGCAAACGCAATCGCAATCAGATAGCAGCGTCACTGTAAACGGTATCGACCAAAATCGCAAATTGTTTGGTTACTTCAACTGTAACGTTAATCAATACCGGGAGATGTTAGTTCACAAAGATCGTCGCTTGCCTTCCCGTGCACCTGCCGAAGAAATCTCCTGAGCGCCTCCTCCCGAGCATGTTTCCGCCGTGGGCGCCAGCGTACATCTGGAACACGTCGCCGATTGGACGTACGCCGGCTGGAACCCAAGGAAGCAGTACACCTTGGACGTCGTCATGGCCTAGCTGCACATACGTATTGGCGTATTGCCTTCGTCGTGTACACGCTACTGAATGCTTGTCTAGGTCGATGTTGTAGCTGGTTGCCTGAGGGGGCTTGCCGGTTTTGGTGGCCGCCAGAGGGAGCTCGGTACCACTGTACCAGTGGCGGCTGGGTCGTCCAATAGGTCATACCTGGCGAGGAGTTTGGTGGCTTCGGCAACCGGTCGTCCCTGTCTGGGCAGCTGTCCTTCGAGGGCCCGCCGGCCACGGCGGGGCGGACGCCGACGGGGCCCTTCATGCCGCGCTGGATGTAGTATTCCTCGGGCAGCTTGACGACGTAGACAGCGTGATGCGGAAGAATGCCTGGGCGGTCGGGCGCGCGAGGCTGCGAGCAACGCTCCGTAGCGCTCGTCGGGCACGAGGGCGAAGATGGAGTTGAGTACGAGACGGGCACTTTTGTCGGCAGCGGGACTGAAGCTCGTGGCATGGCGGGTTGGGGAAGAGGACGAACAAATCGACGGCGAGAGGAGAGAGACGACCGTATCGTTATTCCATTACGCCGGGTACCTAACGTAATCAACTTTGAATAGGGTGGGAACCGATACCAGAGTTATCCGATTACGGAGCGACCTAAACAAACACGATTTAGCGCTATCCGTTACCACCGTTATCAATCACGTTACAAAAGCGTGAACCAAACACCTCCCTAGTGTGTGTACGGGTGTGCTAGGCCGGTGTACCGATCGGCTTAACCCGTAGCTAGCTTCGGCTGCGTGATGCGCATGCTGTGCGAAAGTGCTTAAGAGAACTGTTCGCTGAAACTCTCACGGACTATATCGGGCTCGGAGAACTCTTCCGGCGATATGTGTCCGATTCGACGTCTATGAATCTTTGAGGGGCATCAAGATCTAAATTACTCCTAACTCAAATCCACTACTCACACTTACTCCCTCCGTTCTAAATTACTTGTCTTGAATTTGTCTAGATACGGATATATCTAGACTATTTTTAGTCTTGAATCATCCGTATCTGAAACAAATCTAAAACAAGTAATTGAACGGAGAATCTATATCTACACCTAACACGAACCCATTACTTACACTTATCCCTAAATTTAAGATCAATACTCAGTTTTGCCCGCGTTCCGTTGTGTGGTGTTAAAATATCCATGAGCGATGTTTCAGTTGGTTCTTCTCTACTTTTCAAGCTTTTGTAGTATCCCTGAAAATATTTATTCTCCTTGAAAACATAAGCACCGAAAAACAAAACAAAACAAAAATCCATGGAGATGCTCGGGGATGCTATAGAGGAATGTCGCAAAGCTTAGAAAGTAGGGAAGACTTGAAGGAAATGTCGACCAGAGGTATTTCTATAATAACACCATATAATGAAATAGGGGCAAAACTTAGTAGGTCAGAAAATAATGGGTAAATGTAAGTAGTGGGGTAAAGTTACAAGCATAAATTGAATTTTCCCTAAACTATAGCTCACCTTCTTGTTATAAGTGCTTGTTGGACATGGGCATAGCAAACGCTTTGTCTTCCCCCCGCGGCGGCCCATCACCATCTCCAGTTCCTCGTAAACGTCCCTTCCCACCCGTGCCATCACCGTAATCCGGTTCGACTCCCCTTTCTCCTCTGGACTAGGGTGCCCACTTTTTGTGTTGTGCCCGATTTTATCGAGCAGCCCCAAAACTTTGGGCAATACCGAAGTCCATAAAAGCTCCTCCAGAGACAGAGTTTGCCATTTGCTTGCTCTCTCTCTCTCTATCTACTCCTCCATAAAAGAAGTGTAAAACCATCCAAGATGGATAATAATGTGTTGAAATATGAGCAATTTACCATATAATTTTATTAACAAAAATAGTAGATAAAATATGACCATTATAGTAGAGATAAAACAAGTCATGTAATCTACCAGAGTGAAGGCAAATAGCATTTGCACAAGTGAACTAGAACAGAACATATGTAGAACAGAGGCTAGAACGAAAAAGGCGAGAGCAAGAAACTGTAGCATGATCTTAAGCAGAGAGAACACGAAGACATACGGAGTAGCGGCAGAAGCACCGGTCTTGGGGTTGACGTCCTCTCCAGCCATGTCGTCGAAAAGGTTGTCGACGTTGGGGAAGAAGTCGTCGTTGGGGAAGTGGTTGTCGGTGTCTGGAGCGTCCGTGATGAACCGGTCAGTACTCGCGCAGAGCACTCCCCGAAAACCTTATCACCCTTCTCCGTTACAGGACTCAAAGAGGTGGGGTTTCGAAGGCCTACTGTCCCGACCTGCGGTGCATGCCGCAAGCCGGGATGGGGAAGATCGTGGTAGTAGCTCAGTGCTCAGGAACTCGGTGGCGAGAGGAAGATGATGTTCTGATGTGTCTCTCTGGAGAGGAGCGACCTCTCTTCTATAGGCACAGAAGAAGTAGGCGAGAGGGCAGCGACAGGAGGTGAAGCAAAAGAGGGAGACGAAGCGAACAGTCTGCAGTCGAAGAGGTGCGCCTTTTGGATTCAATCTCCACTACAGAAAAACGTTCATCTCCCGCGTGACCATTCATATACCCGTCGTGCATGGCAAAAATTTAAACATCGGCTCGGCTCATTCCCGCAACCCGCGGTGCGGCGTGGCGTGACGAGGCGATGCGGGTGACAGAGGAGGAGTGCACGTGAATGCCCCTCTTGTTCTCATGCTCATACATATGGGGAAACAACCTCCCTTATAAGGAGGTCCAACTCCTACCAAACTAGCGATGTGGGACAAAACTTTGGTTCATCTCTTGCCTTGCACGAATGGGTTGAGTGGGCCCCTGGAAGTTATTAGGAATTTCTAAAATTGCTATTGGGACAGCCCAAAGTAGATTAAATTCCAGCAAGCCCCCACCAGATCCTAGAGGTACACAAAAATTTGCCTTTAGTTCCAAAATTTTATATAATGGTACTGCAGTGGAGACTGTTAAGTTGAACTTCCACCTACACTCTATGCTACACTAGTAAGCAACTTAAACAGTGGATTGAGCCTTGAACTGCAAGTTTTCTGCGAATCTAGCTTCACACAAAGTCTTAACCGATACTAGGCTACTGTGGGTCTTCCCCGCGGGTGGAGTTTATGCGTCGTACTCTGAGGCCTTTCATGATTTTACTAGAGAGCACCCTACTCTCATAGATTGTGACATTCAACAATCAGACTCATATGGGTGTGTTCTTCAAAAGATGTTCTGCAGGACAACATCTCTGCTTAAATGAGCCACTTAGAACACATTAAGATATACATCAACCTGCCATGCACATTAGGAGAGTACTGCATCTTCATGGAGTGGTATTGTTAATAGTAAGGATACTCTCCTCTTAGTTGACCAATAGCTTGTCTTCCACATCTAATTCAAGGATCTCTGATCACATAGACTAGGTTATCACTGTGAACAACTCATATTGCGGGTCTCATACCCATCTCCTTCGATGCATTATCTATCACATTACGTGATAGACCCTTAGTAAAAGGATCTGCCAGATTTTTAGACGTTTGGATATAATCCAATGCAATAACTCATGAGCTTTTCATTTTCCTGACAGACTTCAACCTTCTCTGAACGTGTCTTGATGACTTCATGTCATCCTTTGAGATGCTCACTTTCGTGATCACAGTTTGATTGTCGTAGTTCATAAGGATACCCGGTACAGGTTTCTCAACAACCGGCAAGTCATTCAAGAGTCGACGAAGCCAATCTGCTTCGACCGTAGCTATATCTAGTGATGTGAGTTCTGCTTCCATTGTTGACCTCGTTAAGATGGCATGCTTGCAAAACTTCCAAGAAACAGCGCCATCTCCATGAGTGAATACATATCCGCTAGTGGCCTTTATCTCATTAGCATCTGAGATCTAGTTTGAGTCACTATACCCTTCAAGCACTTTTGGGTGCCCGGTGTAGTGAATTCCGTAATTTGTGGTGCCTTTCAAATAACGCATAACTCTCTCTAGAGCTTTCCAATGATCATCTCCCAGTTTTGAAACAGATAGGCTCAGTTTGCTAACAGCAAAAGAGTTGTCAAGTCTCGTAGCACTTGCTAAATACATAAGTGATACGTCTCTGTCGTATCTAGTTTTCCTAACGCTTTTCCTCTTGTTTTGGACTCTAATTTGCATGATTTGAATGAAACTAACCCAGACTGACATTGTTTTCAGCAGAACTACCATGGTGTTGTTTTTGTGCAGAAATAAAAGTTCTCGGATTGGAACGAAACTTTGCAAGGAATATTTATATGAATAAAGATAATTTCTGGAGCCAAGAACCACCGGAGGGGGGCACCTGGGTGGGCACAACCCACCAGGGTGCCCCCCCTCTCCAGGCGCGCCCAGGTGAGTTGTCCCCACCTGGTGGCCCCGCAGACCCTGAAACTGACGCTATAAAATCACATTTTTCTAGAAAAATCAGGGAGAAAGAATTATCGCGTTTCACAAGACAGGGCCGCTGCCACCTACTGTTCTTCATCGGGAGGCCAGATCTAGAGTACGTTTGGGGCTCCAGAGAGGGGGGGCTTTGATCTTTGTCATCGCCAACCCTTCTCCATCGCCAATTCACCATGATGCTCCCCACCGGGAGTGCGTAATTCTTTCGTAGGCTCGCTGGTCGGTGAGGAGTTGGATGAGATTCATCATGCAATCGAGTTAGTTTTGTTAGGGCTTGATCCCTAGTATCCATTATGTTCAGAGATTGATGTTGCTATGACTTTGCCATGCTTAATGCTTGTCACTTTGGGCCCGGGTGCCATGATTTTAGATCTGAACCGTTTATGTTATCACCATTATATCTATGTTCTAGATCCGATCTATTAAAAGGAGGCCTTAATATCCCTAGTTTCCAATAAGACCCCGCTGCCACGGGAGGGTAGGACAAAAGATGGCATGCAAGTTCTTTCCATAAGCATGTATGACTATTTATGGAATACATGCCTACATTATATTTATGAACTTGAGCTAGTGTCGCATCGCCCTAGGTTATGACTATTACATGATGAATATCATCCAACAAATCATCGATCCAATGCCCATGATTTTTCTACATTTGATCTTGCTAAGTTACTATTGCTATCGTTACTATTGCACTTGCTACAAAACTATTACTATCACTGTTACCGTTACCATTGTTGTTGCTACTACTACCAAAAGTATCATGCTACTTTGCTACTGGTCACTTTGCTGCGAATAATTAATCTCCAAGTGTGGTTGAATTGACAACTCAGCTGCTAATACTTGCAAGTATTCTTTGGCTCCCCTTGTGTCGAATCTATATACTTGGGTTGAATACTCTACCCTCAAAAACTGTTGTGATCCCCTATACTTGTGGGTTATCAATAAGCGAGCCACTAATCTGGGAATATTTTAATTGATCTCTAGCAATTCTTTGATTCTTTCGAAGCAGCACGCTAGCATCATACGGTGTTGGAGAAGGCTTGCAGTCACTATAGCCAAAGCGACTCAAGATCTTTTCCACATAGTGAGATTGATGCAATGTAATCCCATCATCATCATCTCTTAACAGCTTGATGTTCAGAATAACATCAGCTACTCTTAGATCCTTCATCTCAAAATAGCGAGATAGGAAATCCTTGACCTCCTTAATAACATTCAGATTTGTTACAAAGATCATATGTCATCAACATATAAGAAAAGGATAACCCCCTCGCCCCCACCATGGCGATAGTACACATATTTATCAGCTTCGTTTACAACAAAGACTGTACCTGTTAAAGTCCTTTCAAACTTCTCATGCCACTGTTTTGGTGCTTGCTTAAGTCCATACAAAGACTTCAACAACTTACACACTTTTCCTTCCTGACCATCTACTACAAACCCATCTGGTTGTTCCATATAAACTTCTTCGTCCAACTCTCTATTTAGGAAAGCAGTCTTAACATCCATTTGATGAACGAGAATACCATGTGAGGCAGCTAGTCAAAGTAGTACTCGAATAGTGGTCAGTCGAGCCGTAGGTGAGTAAGTATCAAAGAAGTCTTCACCTTCCTTTTGGGTATAACCCTTGGCCACGAGTCGTGCCTTGTACTTCTCCATAGTACCATCAGGCCTAAGCTTCTTCTTGAATACTCATTTGCACCCTATAGGTTTGTAACCACAAGGACAATCAATGATCTCCCAAGTTTCATGAGATCCATCTCACTACGGACCGCTTCCTTCTAGTAGTCAGCATCTTCAGATGCATAGACCTCAGAAATAGAACTAGGAGTATCGTCTATGAGATACACAAGAAAATCATCACCAAAAGACTTTGCAGTCCTCTGTCTCTTGCTTCTTGAAGGAACTTCATTGTTGTTCTCCACATCATTTCCAAATTGTTCCATTGAAATGGTAGGTTCAGAACTTGAACTAAATCCTGACTCGATGAACTAGGCATCTCCTGATTTGATGAGCTCGCCATATCCTTCATGGGAAAGATATCTTCAAAGAAAGCCGCATCATTCGACTCCATGATTGTACCGACATGCATGTCAGATACCTCAGATTTTACAACCAAGAATCTATAACCAATGCTATGAAAAGCATATCACAGGAAAACACAATCCACAATTTTTGGTCTAAGCTTCCGCTTCTTTGGAATTGGCACGTTGACTTTTTCCAAACAACCCCAGGTTTGCAGGTAAGAGAGTTTCAATCTTTTCTTCTCTCATTCCTCGAATGGAGTTATCTCTTTGTTCTTTGTGGGAACTTGGCTTAGGACATGACATGCAGTCAATATCGCCTCCCCACACCATTCCTTGGAGAGACCCGATGTGTCTAACATGTTGTTAACCAAATCAGTTAGAGTACAGTTCTTTCTTTCGGCTACCCCATTTGACTGAGATGAATAGGGAGTGATAACCCACAAGTATAGGGGATCTATCGTAGTCCTTTCGATAAGTAAGTGTGTCGAACCCAACGAGGAGCAGAAGGAAATGACAAGCGATTTTTAGTAAGGTTTTCTCTGCAAGCACTGAAATTGTAGGTAACAGATAGTTTTGTGATAAGATGAATTGTAACAAGTAACAAGCAATGGAAGTAAATAAAGTGCAGCAAGGTGGCCCAATCCTTTTTGTAGCAAAGGACAAGCCTGGACAATTTCTTATAATGAGAAAAGAGCTCCCGAGGACACATGGGAATTATCGTCAAGCTAGTTTTCATCACGCTCATATGATTCGCGTTCGGTACTTTGATAATTTGATATGTGGGTGGACCGGTTCTTGGGTAGTGACCTTACTTGGACAAACAACCCACTTATGATTAACCCCTATTGCAAGCATCCGTAACTACAAAAGAAGTATTAAGGTAAACCTAACCACAACATTAGACATATGGACCCAAATCAGCCCCTTACGAAGCAACACATAAACTAGGGTTTAATCTTCTATCACTCTAGCAACCCATCATCTACTTATTACTTCCCAATGCCTTCCTCTAAGCCCAAATAATGGTGAAGTGTCATGTAGTCGACGTTCACATAACACCACTAGAGGAAAGACAACATACATCTCATCAAAATATCGAACGAATACCAAATTCACATGACTACTAATAGCAAGACTTCACCCATGTCCTCAGGAACAAATGTAACTACTCACAAAGCATATTCATGTTCATAATCAGAGGAGTAATAATATGCATTAAGGATCTGAACATATAATATTCCACCAAGTAAACCAATTAGCATCAACTACAAGGAGTAATAAACACTACTAGCAATCCACAGGTACCAATTTGTGGTTTTGGATACAAGATTGGATACAATAGATGAACTAGGGTTTGAGAGGAGATGGTGCTGGTGAAGATGTTGATGGAGATTTACCCCTTCCCGATGAGAGGATCGTTGGTGATGATTTCTTCCTCCCGGAGGGAAGTTTCCCCGGCATAACAGCTTTGCCGGAGCCCTAGATTGGTTCCGCCGAGGTTCCGCTTCATGGCGGTGGAGTTTCGTCCCATAAGCTTGCCTCTGATTTTTTTCCATGGTAAAAGCCTTTATTATAGCAGAAGATGGGCACCGGAGGGCCACCAGGGGGCCCAGGAGACAGGGGCGCACCCAGTAGGGGTGGGCGCGCCCCCACCCTCCTGGCCAGGGTGTGGGCCCCCTATGGTGCTTTCTTCGCTCAATAATTCTTATTAATTCCAAAAATAGCTTTCATGGAGTTTCAGGATTTTTGGAGTTGTGCAGAATAGGTTTCCAATATTTGCTCCTTTTCCAACCAGAATTCCAGCTGCCAGCATTCTCCCTCTTCATGGTAAACCTTGTAAAATAAGAGAGAATAACCATAAGTATTGAGACATAATGTGTAATAACAGCCCATAATGCAATAAATATTGATATAAAAGCATGATGCAAAATGGACGTATCAACTCCCCCAAGCTTAGACCTCGCTTGTCCTCAAGCGGAAGCCGATATCGAAAAATATGTCCACATGTTTAGAGATAGAGATGTTGATAAAAAATAAATTATGGACATGAGGGCATCTTGATCATTCTTATAACAGCAACATAAATAGATTTTATTATATGATTTCTTATGCTCAAGTAACGATCAATTCACAATGTCAAGTATGGTTCAGAAACTTCATTGGGAACTAACAAACTATAATCTCAGTCATTGAAGCAATTGCAATTTATCATAACATCAGAAAGAGTCAAGAATAGAGCTTTTCAGCAAGTCCACATACTCAACTATCATATAGTCTTCTACAATTGCTAACACTCACGCAATACTTGTGGTTATGGAGTTTCAACCAGACACTGAGAAAGATAGGGGCTTATTGTGTTGCCTCCCAACGTATTCACAATTGGGTGATGTCAACAATAATAATTCGTGCTAACTTACATCCAATTGGATATATATATATATCAAGATCTTTCAAACACGAGGAGCTTGCCAAAGGATAAAATGAAAAAGGGAAAGGTGAAGATCACCTTGACTCAAGCATAAAGTAAAAACATAAAGTAAAAGATAGGCCCTTCGCAGAGGGAAGCAGAGGTTGTCATGTGCTTTTAGGGTTGGATGCACAAAATCTTAATGCAAAAGAATGTCACTTTATATTGCCACTTGTATATGGACCTTTATTATGCAGTCTGTCGCTTTTATTGCTTCCATAACAAGATCGTATAAAGCTTATATTCTCTGCACTAATAAGTCATATCCCTCCGTCCCGAATTACTCGTCGCGGAAATGGATAAATATGGATGTATCTAGAACTACAATACGTCTAGATACATCCATTTCGGTGACAAGTAATTCCGGACGGAGGGAGTACATATTTAGAGAGCAATTTTTATTGCCTGCAACATGAAAACTTACTTGAAGGATCTTACTCAATCCATAGGTAGGTATGGTGGACTCTTATGGCGAAAATTGGGTTTAAGGATATTTGGAAGCACAAGTAGTATCTCTACTTGGTGCAGGGAATTTGTCTAGCATGAGGGGGAAAGGCAAGCTCAACATGTTGGGAAGATCAATGACAATATACTTTAACTGAGATGTGAGAAAACATAAACCATTACGTTGTCTTCCTTGTCCAACATCAACTCTTTTAGCGTGTCATACTTAATGAGTGCTCACAATCATAAAAGATGTCCAAGATAGTATATTTGCATGTGAAAACCTCTCTTTCCTTATTACTTCCTATTAATTGCAGCGATGACCAAAACTACGTTTGTCAACTCTCAACAACTTTTATGCCTCATACTTTCTATGTGTGAAGTCATTACTATACATAAGATCGATATGAAGTCTTTTATTCTTTTTATTCTTTCTACTTTCTCAAGATCATGGCAAGATAGCAAAGCCCTTGACTCAACACTAATCTTTATTATAGATAGCTCACGGACTCGATTACAAAAAGAGATCACAAAGCAAAACTCAAAACTAATTCATACCAAAACTTCAATCTACTAGATCAAGATACTACTAAAAGGATCGAACTAAGTAAAACGGTAAAGATAGGAGTGTGATGGTGATACGATACCGGGGCACCTCCCCCAAGCTTGGCAGTTGCCAAGGGGAGTGCCCATACCCATGTAATTATGTCCTCGGGGGTTGTGAAATAGGAGTTGTTGATAATGTAGGCTTCTTCCTCAATTTACGCTTGAGGATAATATTTTGCTTCTTTAGATCATCGATCTCCTGCTCAAGACTTAATATTCTTTTGCATGGTTCCTGCTTATTTTCCTGCAAGAGACGAAAAGGGATAAACTCAATCTTTAGCTTCTTTGATCTATCAGGGAGGCTTGACTTTTTAAACTCCACATGCATGTCCCCAGGTTGGGGTAATGGGGCTTCGTCTTCGTCTGAACTCATCTCCTCCTTTCCCTTAGGCTCATAGTCTTCCTCTTCCTCAGTGGTCCAGCCACCATGTTCCAAGTCCCCGTAGACCTTAGGGTCTGCAAGGAAATCAGCCACATAGCTTTCTCCCTCCGAATCCTGGGACACCATATTGCTCTAACTGCGGCAGAAACAGCTCGAAACGAAAAGAAGATATTTGCGTGATACAGTGGTCAAAACCTTCGGGAGATTATATAATGAATTTTTACCAACCAAAATATGTAACGTGCAAGAAAACGGAGTCCGAGAGGCACACGGGGTGGCCACGAGACAGGGGGCGCGCCCAGGAAGGGTGGGCGCGCCCTCCACCCTCGTGGAGGCCTCTTGTCCTTCCCGGACTACTTCTTTCTTTCCAAAATTCTTAAATATTCCAAAACAGATAGAAATTGCCATTAGAATTGTTTTGGAGTCGGTTTACTTACAGTACCACATACCTATTCCTTTTCGGAGCCTGAAACGTTCTGGAAAGTGTCCCTTATGTATTTGTCCGGGGTTACGGTCTCAACAATATTAGTTTCAACATTGATAGGATTACCTAAGATATAATGTTTGATTCTCTGACCGTTCACCACCCTCGAACTTGTGCCTTCGAAGTTGTTGATTTTTATGGCACCGAAACAATATACCTCCTCAATAACATAAGGACCTTCCCATTTAGAGAGAAGTTTTCCTGCAAAAAATCTTAAACGACAGTCGAATAATAACACATAATCACCTACGTTGAATTCTCGCTTTTGCATCCTTTTTTCATGCCAGCATTTGACTTTTTCTTTGAATAGCTTGGCATTCTCATAGGCTTGGGTTCTCCATTCATCAAGTGAGCTAATATCAAATAACCTCTTCTCACCAGCAAGTTTGAAGTCACAATTGAGCTCTTTAATAGCCCAATATGTTTTATGTTCAAGTTCAAGAGGTAAGTGACATGCTTTTCCATAAACCATCTTATACAGTGACATACCCATAGGATTTTTATACGCAGTTCTATAGGCCCATAATGCATCATCAAGTTTTTTGGACCAGTTCTTTCTAGATCTATTGACTGTCTTTTGCAAAATTAATTTGAGCTCTCTATTGATCAACTCTACTTGACCACTAGACTGCGGGTGATAAGCAGATGCGATTCTATGATTAACATCATACTTAGCAAGCATCTTACGGAAAGCACCATGAATAAAATGTGAACCACCATCAGTCATAAGATATCTAGGGACTCCAAACCTCGGAAAAATAACTTCTTTAAGCATTTCAATAGAAGTGTTATGATCAGCACTACTAGTTGGAATAGCTTCTACCCACTTAGTAACGTAATCAACAGCAACTAAAATATGTGTATAACCATTAGAGGCAGGAAAAGGTCCCATATAATCAAAGCCCCAAAAATCAAACGGTTCAATAACAAGAGAATAATTCATAGGCATTTCTTGATGTCTACTAATATTACCAATTCTTTGACATTCATCACAAGACAAGACAAACTTACGAGCATCTTTGAAGAGAGTAGGCCAATAAAAACTGGATTGCAATACCTTATGTGCAGTTCTATCTCCAGCGTGGTGTCCTCCATATGATTCAGAGTGACACTTGCATAGGATCTGTTCCTGTTCATGCTCAGGTAGACAACGTCTAATAACACCATCTACTCCTTCTTTATATAGGTGTGGGTCATCCCAGAAGTAATGTCTTAAATCATAAAAGAACTTTTTCTTTTGTTGGTATGTGAAACTAGGTGGTATAAATTTAGCAACAATGTAATTAGCATAATCAGCATACCAAGGAGCGATCGAGAAGCATTAATGACCGCTAATTGTTCATCGGAAAGCTATCATCAATAGGTAGTGGGTCATCAAGAACATTCTCTAACCTAGACAAGTTATGCATAGCGGGTTCTCAGCTCCTTTCTATCAATAATATGCAAATCAAATTCTTGGAGAAAGAGAACCCATCTAATAAGTCTAGGCTTAGCATCTTTCTTTTCATAAGATATTTGATAGCGGCATGATCGGTGTGAATAGTAACTTTAGAATCAACAATATAAGGTCTGAACTTATCGCAAGCAAACACAAGCGCTAAGAATTCTTTTTCAGTAGTAGCATAATTTCTCCGGGCAGTATCAAGAGTTTTACTAGCATCTTTGGATAACATTCAATTTCTTATCAACTCTTTGCCCTAGAACAACACCTACAACATAATCACTAGCATCACACATAATTTCAAAAGGTAAATTCAATCGGTGGCTGAACAATAGGTGCGATGATCGAGCTTTCTTAAGTATTTCAAATGCTTCTACACAATCATCATCAAAGACAAAAGGAATATCTTTTTGCAATAAATTAGTCAAAGGCCTAGAGATTTTAGAAAAGTCCTTAATGAACCTCCTATAAAAACCAACATGACCAAGGAAACTTCTTATACCTTTTATGTCCTTGGGACATGACATCTTTTCAATAGCATCAACTTTAGCTTTATCAACTTCAATACCTCTCTCGTAAATCTTATGCCCCAAGACAATGCCTTCATTAACCATAAAGTGGCACTTTTCCCAATTCAACACGAGACTAGTGTCTTCACATCTCTGCAAAACTCGATCAAGGTTGCTCAAGCAATCATCAAAAGAGGATCCATAAACGGAGAAATCATCCATGAATACCTCCCAAATCTTTTCACAAAAGTCAGAGAATATAGCCATCATGCATCTTTGAAAGGTAGCAGGTGCATTACATAAACCGAAAGGCATATGTCTATAAGCAAAAGTACCAAAAGGGCAAGTAAAAGTAGTTTTTGATTGATCCTCCATTGACACAGGTATTTGAGAGAAACCAGAATAACCATCTAGAAAGCAGAAATGTGTGTGTTTGGATAGTCTTTCTAGCATTTGATCAATAAAAGGTAAAGGGTAATGATCTTTCTTAGTAGCTTTATTTAATTTACGGAAATCAATTACCATTCTATAACCTGTAATGATTCTTTGCAGGATCAATTCATTTTTATCATTAGGAACAATAGTAATACCTCCCTTTTTAGGAACGCAATGGACAGGACTTACCCAATCACTATCAGCAACGGGATAAATTATACCTGCCTCAAGGAGCTTTAGTATCTCCTTTCTTGCCACTTCTTTCATCTTAGGATTCAACCGTCGTTGAGGATCTCTAACTGGTTTGGCGTCTTTCTCCACATTTATTTTGTGTTGGCATAGAGTGGGACTAATGCCCATAAGATCATCCAGAGTATATCCAATAGCAGCACGGTGCTTCTTCAGAGTTTTCAATAATCTTTCTTCTTCTTGCTCTGAAAGGTTAGCACTAATAATAACATGATATATTTTCTTTTCATCAAGATAAGCATACTTAAGATTATCAGGTAATGGTTTGAGTTCAAACACGGGATCACCCTTGGGTGGAGGGGGATCCCCTAGGATTTCAACAGGTAAGTTGTGTTTCAGAATAGGACCCTGTTGAAGGAACACTTCATCTATTTCCCTTCTTTCATTCATAAACATATCATTTTCATGATCTAGAAAATATTGTTCTAACGGATCAGTAGGAGGCACGGAAATAGAAGCAAGACCAATAATCTCATCCTTACTAGGTGGTTCTTTATCACGGGGTTGTCTACGAAACTTAGCAAAATTAAACTCATGAGACATATCCCCTAAGCCAATTTCAACAATATCCTTTTTGCAATCAATCCTAGCATTAACAGCATTCAAGAAGAGCCTACCAAAAATAATGGGACAAAAATCATCTTGTGGGGAGCTAAGAACAAGAAAATCAGCAGGATATTTAACCTTCCCACATAAGACTTCAACATCTCTAACAATCCCAACTGGTGAGATAGTATCTCTATTGGCAAGCTTGATAGTAACATCAATACCTTCCAATTCAGCGGGTGCAATATCATGCATAATATCTTTATATAAGTCATAGGGTATTGCACTAGAACTAGCACCCATATCACATAAGCCATGATAACAATGATCTCCTATTTTAACATAAATAACAGGCATGCCTACAACAGGTCTATGTATCTTAGCATCTGGTCTAACAATATTAGCAGTCTCACAATAGAAATAAATAACATGCCCATCTAAATTATCATCCAAGAGATCTTTAACCATAGCAATACTGGGTTCAACTTTGATTTGCTCAGGAGGTGTAAAAGTTCTAGTATTACTCTTATGAACAACAGTCGAAGTTTTAGCATGATCCTTTATCCTAACAGGAAAAGGAGGTTTCTCAACATAAGTAGTAGGAACAATAGGATCATTATAAGTGACAGTCTTTTCTTCAACTGTAATAGGTGCAACTACTTTTACTTCAATGGGAGGATTATATTTAAACCACTTCTCCTTAGGGAGATCAACGTGAGTAGCAAAAGATTCACAAAAAGTAGCTACTATCTCAGAGTCAAGTCCATACTTAGCGCTAAATCCACGAAAAACATCGGTATCCATAAAAGATTTAACACAATCAAACTTAGGTGTTATACCTGACTCCTTACCATCGTCGAAACCCCAATCTTCAGACTTGCATTTAATTCTTTCCAATAAATGCCATTTGAATTCAATAGTCTTCAGCATATAAGAACCAGCACAGGAAGTATCGAGCATGTTGCGATCATTGGGAGAAAGCCGAGCATAAAAATTTTGAATAATCATTTCTCTGGAGAGCTCATGATTGGGGCATGAATATAACATTGACTTAAGCCTCCCCCAAGCTTGAGCGATGCTTTCTCCTTCGTGAGGCCAGAAATTATATATGTAATTACGATCACGGTGAACAAGATGCATAGGATAGAACTTCTGGCGAAATTCCAACTTCAATCGTTTATAATTCCAAGATCCCGTATCATCACATAGCCTATACCATTTCAATGCATCTCCCTTCAAAGATAAAGGGAAGACCTTCCTTTTGACAACATCATCGGGAATACCTGCAAGCTTAAATAATCCACAAACTTCATCCACAAAGATAAGGTGTAAATCACGATGCAATGTTCCACCTCCTGCAAAGGGATTAGCTAGCAGTTTCTCTATCATACCCGAAGGAATATTAAAGTAGATATTTTCAGTAGGTTGAGGAGCAACTCTTTGCTCTTCTGGTCGGGGTGAAGATACCCTGAACAAGCCCCTCAAAGGATTAGTTTCCATAGTAACAAGTGACAGAAAATTTCAGCACACTATATAAATGTTTCCTTACCAAGTTCCACTCACCAAAGGCGCTTCACTCCCCGGCAACGACGCTAGAAAAGAGTCTTTATGACCCACAAGTATAGGGGATATATCGTAGTCCTTTTGATAAGTAAGAGTGTCGAACCCAACGAGGAGTAGAAGGAAATGACAAGCGGTTTTTAGTAAGGTTTTCTCTGCAAGCACTAAAATTGTAGGTAACAGATAGTTTTGTGATAAGATAAATTGTAACGAGTAACAAGCAATGAAAGTAAATGAAGTGCAGCAAGTTGGCCCAATCCTTTTTGTAGCAAAGGACAAGCCTGGACAATTTCTTATAACGAGAAAAGAGCTCCCAAGGACACATGGGAATTATCGTCAAGCTAGTTTTCATCACGCTCATATGATTCGCGTTCGGTACTTTGATAATTTGATATGTGGGTGGACCGGTGCTTGGGTACTACCCTTACTTGGACAAACAACCCACTTATGATTAACCCCTATTGCAAGCACCCGCAACTACAAAAGAAGTATTAAGGTAAACCTAACCACGCATTAGACATATGGATCCAAATCAGCCCCTTACGAAGCAACGCATAAACTAGGGTTTAAGCTTCAGTCACTCTAGCAACCCATCATCTACTTATTACTTCCCAATGCCTTCCTCTAGGCCCAAATAATTGTGAAGTGTCATGTAGTCGACGTTCACATAACACCACTAGAGGAAAGACAACATACATCTCATCAAAATATCGAACGAGTACCAAATTCACATGACTACTAATAGCAAGACTTCACCCATGTCCTCAGGAACAAACGTAACTACTCACAAAGCATATTCATGTTCATAATCAGAGGAGTAATAATATGCATTAAGGATTTGAACATATAATCTTCCACCAAGTAAACCAATTAGCATCAACTACAAGGAGTAATCAACACTACTAGCAACCCAGGGTACCAATTTGTGGTTTTGGATACAAGATTGGATACAAGAGATGACTAGGGTTTGAGAGGAAATGGTGTTGGTGAAGATGTTGATGGAGATTGAATCCCTCCCGATGAGAGGATCGTTGGTGATGACGATGGTGATGATTTTCCCCTCCCGGAGGGAAGTTTCCCCGGCAGAACAGCTCTGCCGGAGCCCTAGATTGGTTCCGTCGAGGTTCCGCTTCGTGGCGGTGGAGTTTCGTCCCGTAAGCTTGCCTCTGATTTTTTTTTCCAGGGTAAAAGCCATTATATAGCAGAAGATGGGCACCGGAGGGCCACCAGGGGGCCCAGGAGACAGGGGGTGCGCCCAGTAGGGGTGGACGCGCCCCCCACCCTCCTGGCCAGGTTGTGGGCCCCCTCTGGTGCTTTCTTCGCTCAATAATTCTTATTAATCCCAAAAATAGCTTTCGTGGAGTTTCAGGATTTTTGGAGCTGTGCAAAATAGGTTTCCAATATTTGCTCCTTTTCCAGCCAGAATTCCAGCTGCCGGCGTTCCCCCTCTTCATGGTAAACCTTGTAAAATAAGAGAGAATAACCATAAGTATTGAGACATAATGTGTAATAACAGCCCATAATGCAATAAATATTGATATAAAGGCATGATGCAAAATGGACGTATCAGGGAGGCGTCCTCCCATGAATTTACCATGTTCTACACAAAAAGATTCAAATTCATTTGAGAATTACTCTCCATCATGATCGGACCTAAGCCTCTTGATCTCTCGATCAAGTTGGTTTTCCACTTCAGCTTTATAGATCTTGAAAAGGTTCAAAGCCTCATCCTTAGATTTCAGAAGATACACATGGCAGTATCTAGTGGAGTCGTCAATTAACGTCATAAAATATTTCTTTCCACCTTTTGTCAAAACACCATCCATTTCACAAAGATCTGAATGTATGAGCTCTAGTGGTGCAAGGTTTCTTGTTTCCGCGGCTATATGAGACTTACGAGGTTGCTTAGCTTGCACACAAACTTGACACTTAGATCCCTTGACATTGGTGAAACTAGGGATTAAGTTCAAGTTGGCTAGTCATGACATGCAACCAAAATTAACATGACAGAGACGTGAATGTCTCACATCTGATTCACTATTGTTGCAAACATGATTAACAACTTTATTGCAAACATACGTCAAGGATAAACGAAATAGGCCTCCTCACTCATAGCATTTACCAACAAAAGTTCCATACTTGGATATTACAAATTTATTCGACTCAAATACAAGCTTGTAGCCATCTCTACACAGAAGAGATACGCTAACAAGATTTTTATTGACAGAGGGGACATAATGGACATTCTTCAGCCGCTCGATCTTCCCCGAAGTAAACTTCAGATCAACCGTGCCAACACCATGAACAGAAGCACTTGAACCGTTACCCATCAGCACGGTGGAAGTCCCTGCGGTCTGGTAAGGCGAAAACATGGAAGTATCACCGCATACAAGCACAATAGCACCCTTGTTAATCAACCAATAAGGAGAATGACATACTGAAAGAATAGTGGGAAATATACCATACCCAGCATCCTTCATGTCAATGTCACCAATGACAACATTAGTGGTCTTGCTGCCTTTCCCATGTTGACGCTTGTCATAACAGTTAGGGCAACTAGGAGAGCCCAATGATCAGGATCTCCACACGCATGACAAACACCTTTCTTCTTGTCATTCTTCTTCTTGAAGTTGGTGTGTTGTACAACCTTGTTCTTCCCATCAAACTTTGCTTTACCATCAAACTTGCCCTTGTTCTTGAACTTGTGGGGCTGGAAGTTTATCTTCTGTACCAGATTGGCACTAGATCCTCCCTCAATACCTCGAGCACATGTGTCTTTTGCTCTCGCCTTTTCTTCCACATCAAGAGTACCAATGAGATCCGGAACGGACAACTCCTGCCTCTTATGCTTCAGTAAGGTAGCAAAGTTCCTCCACGAGAGAGGAAGCTTAGTGATGATGCCTCCAACAACAAACTTGTTTGGTAACATACAATTGAAGTGTTCAAATTCTCTAGCAAATGATTGTATCTCGTGAGCTTGCTCTACCACAGAGCGCTCATCAGTCATCATGTAGTCATAGAATTGTTTCATGATGTACAACTTAGTGCCGACATCCGAGATCCCAAACTTGGCCTCGAGTGCGTCCCACATATTTTTTCAATTGACGCATAAGCATCAACTATGTTCTCACCAAGAACACTCAAGAGAGCAGCCTTAAACAGGGTATCCAATATTTGAAAAGCATGTTCCCATTGAGGATGAAGAATTCCTTCAGGTTTGCCAAGAGTGGCGTCATAGCGGCTCATAGTTTGAAACCATAGAATGACTCTCATGCGCCACCTCTTATAGTGGATACCCTCAGACATAGGAGGCCTCATGGAAGCAACAAAACCACTCGGGGTAAATTACCTATAACAAGGTTTTTGGATTGTTGGAAATATGAGCAATTTACAACGTGATTTTATTAACAGAAATAGTAGATAAAACATGACCAATATAGTAGAGATAAAACAAGCCATGTAATCTACCAGAGTGAAGGCAAATAGCATTTGCACAAGTGAAGTATAACAGAACATATGTAGAACAGAGGCTAGAACAAAAAAGACTAGAGCAAAAAATTGTAGCATGATCTTAAGCAGAGAGAGCATGAAAATGTACGGAGCAGTGGCAGAAGCACCGGTCTTGGGGTCGATGTCCTCTCCAGCCATGTCGTCGAAAAGGTTGTCGACGTCGGGGAAGAAGTCGTCGTTGGGGAAGTGGTCGTCGGTGTTCGAAGCATCCGTGATGAACTGGTCAGTAGTTGTGCAGAGCGCTTCCCAAAAACCTTATCACCCTTCTCCCATACAGGACTCAAAGAGGTGTGGTTTTGAAGGCCTATTGTCCTGACTGTTGGGAAACGTAGCATGCAATTAAAGATTCCTACGCTCACGCAAGACCTATCTAGGAGATGCATAACAATGTGAGGGGGAGAGTGTGTCTATGTACCCTCATAGACCGAAAGCAGAAGCGTTTGACAACGCGGTTGATGTAGTCGAACTTCTTCCAGCTCCGACCGATCAAGTACCGAACGCACGACACCTCTGAGTTCTACACACGTTCAGCTCGATGATGTTCCTCGCCCTCTTGATCCAGCAAGGTGTCGAGGAAGTAGATGAGTTCCGTCAGCATGACGGCATGGTGACAGTGATGGTGAAGTGATCCGCATAGGGCTTTGCCTAAGCACCACGACAATATGACCGGGGGTGTAAACTATGGAGGGGGGCGCCGCACACGGCTAACAGTTGATGTTGTGTGTTGTAAGCGCCCCCTCACCACATATATATATATAGGTTGGAGAGGGGAGGAGAGGCATCCAAGGCGGCGCCCCAAGTAGGCCGAATCCTACTTGGGGTCCTCCCCAATTCGGCCTCCCCCTTCCTTATTTCACCAGAGAAGAAAGGGAAGGGAGAAGAGAGAAAGGAAGGGAGGCCTGAACCCCCCTTGTTCCTTCTCCAATTCGGCCTCCTGCCTAAGGGGGGTCACCCCTTTTGGTCTTGTGTGCTCCCCTCTTATGGCCCATATGGCCCAAATCTTCTCCCCGGGGGTTCTGGTAACCCCTCCGGTACTCCGGTATGTACCCGGTACCTTCTGGAACACTTCCGTTGTCCGAACACTATCATCCTATATATCAATATTTACCTCTCA